>CM053599.1:157408715-157428496 GCA_028646575.1 Pseudocheirus occidentalis | reverse complement strand
AATAGTATCTTGGTTTCTCATAAAGTCATTAGCTTCTACTTTCTCCACTCTAATTCTGAAGGAATTATTCTCTTCAGAATGCTTTTGAGATTCTTTTTCCATCTGGGAAATTTGACTTTTTAAGGCATTCTTCTCCTCATTGGCTTTCTGGGCTTCATTTGAGTTAATCTATTCTTTAATATGTTGTTTTCTTCAGTCAGGTTGTTGACTCTTTTCATGATTTTCTTGCATCATTCTCATTTGTCTTCCCAATTTTTCCTCCACTTCTCTTATTTGGTTTTCAATGTCCTTTTTCAGTTGATGTATAGCTTCTAGGCATTCTTCAATTCTCTTGGAAGCATTTGGTGTGGGAGTTCTGAGTTCTTGGCTCTCTTCCTCCCGTTCCATGTTTTGACCCTTTTTATCCACAAAAAAAAGGATTCTAGAGTTTTATGGGTGTTTTTATTTTTCCTCCTTTTCCTGATGTTGGCCAGTCAATTAATTGGTTGGGTTTTTTTAGGTCTGTGAAACTCTGCTTCTGGGGTGGGGAGGGGGAAACCTCTGTTCCAAATCGCTGGGGTTTTCCCAACTGCCAGAGCTATTAGGGGGTGTTTCAAGTCCCCCCAGCTTTGGCTTGCTGAAAGTGCACCCCAGGTCCACCACCCAAGACCATGATCCGGATCCAGGCCGCTCAATGCGAGAGCACTTGGCCCTGATCAGTCGATTCAGGCCCCCTGAGGAGTCCGCAGACTAAGGACTCTGAAGCTGCCTGGTGGGTGCCAGCCACTGGTTCCAGCAGTTCCCTTCCTGCACTGCTATATCACCCCCCATTAATTTTCAAAGTTTCACTTTCACTAACCGACTCTGCCGATTTTAAGCTCCCCTTAGGCAGGTGCTTTAGATTTTCTTTTAAGTAAACTCACGCTGTGGTTTGGGAGGCTCCATGGCTGCAGCTGTGGTTTTGGGCTGGCCGGGTCTCTGCTCTGCTGCAGTGGGAGCTGTGCCTCTCCTGTCCCCGTTCCTCACGCCTTGGCAGATGTGGAGGTGCTGGAGGCTGTAGAATCGCTGCTGACTGGCTGCGGTGCCCGCTCGGCTCAGCTCAGCCTGGCTCCTTCCCACCATCCCAGGCCTGGCTGCAGTCTCGTCTTCAGACTTGGCCAGCTTCCACTCTGCGATGTCTCTCCCGGCAGCCGTGATGAGCCCCTGCTGCTGAACTGCCTTCAGCGAGAGATGGGTTCTCTATTTTTGTGAGTCTGAGACTCCTAGACTTTATCTGGGTGATGCTTTTGAGATTCTTTTCTCATCTGGCAAATTTGACTTTTTAAGGCATTCTTCTCCTCATTGGCTTTCTGGGCCTGTTTTGCCTTTTGAGTTAATCTGTTTTTTAATGTGTTGTTTTCTTCAGTCAGGTTGTTGACTCTCTTTTCATGATTTTCTCGCATCATTCTCATTTTTCTTTCCACTTTTTCCTCCACTTCTCTTATTTGGTTTTTAAAGTCCTTTTTAAGTTGATCTATAGCTTGTAGGTAATCTTCATGTTTCTTGGAAGCATTTGGTATGGGAATTCTGACTGTGTTCTCTTCCTCCCATTCCATTCTTTGATTCTAAATGAATTGTAGAGTTTTATTGCTGTTCTTATTTTGCTTCCTTTTCCTCATGTTGGCTAGTCAATTAATTGATTGAATTTTTTTTTTTAGCTCTGTGGAACTCTGCTTCCAGGGTTTCGGGAAAGCTCCTTCCCAAATCGCTGGGGCTTTCACAGCTACTGGAGCTATTGGGGGGTGCTGCAGCTCCCCCCAGCTTTGGCTTGCTGAAAGTGCACCCCAGGACCACCCCCTGAGACCACGATCAGGATCCAGGCCAGTCAGCGCAAGAGCCCTTTGCCATGATCAATCGTCTTGGCCCCCTGCAATTGGCAGGCTAGGAGCTCTGAAGCAGCCCAGTGGAAGCAATTGTTGGTTGCAGCAGATCCTGCCACTTCCCAGTGCTTCATTGACTTGGGAGCAGTTTGGCCAGACTGCTTTTCTTCCCCCAAATTTAGCTTGAAAGCTTGAATTCCACTGACATTTCTCTAAGCCTTATTTTTCCTGGCTTGACAAATGTGGAGATTGCTCCAGGTGCTGCAGATCTGCTCTCTGGTAGACTCAAGCTGTGGCTTGGCTCCTCCCGACCACCCTGGGGACAGCAGTTTTGGTTTTGGGATGGTCCAGCCTCGGCTCCCAGCCTGCCGCAACGAGCCCCTCCTGCCGAGCTGCCTTCAGCGAGAGATGTGTTTTCTTCATTTTTGTGAGTTTGGGAGCCCTAAAACTTTTTTAGAGACATACTTTATTGATATTTAGGGTGGCTGTGTGGGAGTTGCAAAACTTTGCTGCTTGTATGCCCGCCATCTTGGCTCTGCCCCCAGAGTCATTTTTAAAGGTGTTTTGAGAGATTTGGGGAAGAGCTCAGAGGAGTCCCTGCCCTTACTACACCAATTTGGCTCGGCCGTCTTCTTAATTGCATTTGTACCTGACTTGTAGAGATAACAGATATATTCCACATCTTTATCTGAATTTATTTGATTCCTTTCAACTTTTCTAAATTTTGAAAGAGAATAGTATTATTTGAGTACCATTGAATGGAAGATATTTTATTGTAGCTGGAGTGATTGATTTTTGCATAAAAAAGAAAAAAATGTTTTAAACAAGGTAGGCTTGAAAAAGGACTTTTTAAACCTTTGTTTCATGTTACAAAGTTTTCCACTGAGTTAAAGATATACGTAACAATTTGTTTAATAGAAAATATTCTAAGATTATCTTTACTTTTAGAAAGTTACTTTGCCCAAAAATGCATCCAGGAAATGTAGTATTAATTCAATTCAATAAATATTTACTAAATATTTATGTATAAGACACTGTACTAAGCTCTGGATATACAAGGAGAAAACAAGAGTCCCTGACCTCAAGGAGCTTACATTCCAAAATATTGGAAAGGTAAATATAAATAATACAACTTAATTTCATGAAAGACAAAAAATTAATGATCAAGAAGATTAGGAAAAGCCTTATAGAGGAGATGCTACCTGGGCTGAAATTTAAAATAAGTACAGGACTCCAACAGATGAAGATGTTTTCTAGGGATAGAAAATCACCCATATAAAGGCACAGGGATGGAATCATGTACAAAATATAACCAAAGCAGAACTTGTGCAACTAATGCTTGAATGTCAGTGAGTGCAACAAGGATGGACAAAAATAATATTGTCTTCCCCACTTCTAGAAAACATCATCTGATTGATTAGGGCAACTCAATAATTCTTTACTTTTTATTACATATGATGATAATACTTGTCTTTTCCTAGAAAGTGTCTCACCATGTCTATAATTTGATATGAAAAATTAAGGAAACAGCAAAACCAGTGTGTGAGAGTTCAGAGAATCATCATTCAAAATCCTCTAGCAGAAGAAGGAAAGAAGAAGGAAATGAAACAGTACAACAAGTTAATTATTAGAAATCTGCTTCCCTTTGTAATCGTAGATTGTCTACCTCTGTATAAAGATGCAATTTCAGGGGAATAGCTCTAGCCCCAAAGGTTATAATCTCATTGGTATTCATACTATATCATTGCAAGAGCATTTACCTTTAATGTAAACAAATACATTCCCATTCTCTATCTCTTTCTACCTCAACTAGACCTTTGTTTGTTATAAACACATTCAAACAAAATGGAATGTGGTATCCTGTTGTCCAAAGATTCCAGAACTTGGAATGAATACAGTACTACCAGAAACATTTGTTGTTCTTTAGTCAGTCCAACTCCTCATGACCTGGTGGACCACAGCATGCCAGACCCTCATCTTAAGGGGCCTATCTTCTGATGTCATGAATTTCAATATTATCATTGGGGTTCTCTTCACAAAGATACTGGGGTGGTTTTTCAGTTCTTTCTCCAGCGGATCACCTTTTGTCAGAAAATCTCCACTAGGACCCATCCATCTGGGATAACCCTTCCTGGAATACACAAGCCCCTCCACCATGACAAAGCAGTGATCCAGGATGGGCTAGAAACATAGAGATAACAATTAAGTATAGTTGAATCAGAATCCATTCCCTGACCACAGTAATATCTTCTTTTTATAAACTAAAAAAAAATTTGTTTTTTTGGAGGGGGGAAGGTAGGGCAATTGGGGTTAAGTGACTTGCCTAAGGTCACACAGCTAGTAAGTGTTAAATGTCTGGCTGGATTTGAACTCAGGTCCTCCTGACTCCAGGACAAGTGCTCTATTCACTGTGCCACCTAGCCACCCCATATCTTCTTTGTAAAATTACTTTTAGTTTTAAACTTTGACTTTTCATAAGATTTTGAGTTCTAAATTTTCCCCTCTCCCCAAGATAGCATGCACTCTGATATGGGGTATATAAGTATAATCATATTAAACACATTTCCACATTAGTCATATTCTGAAAGAAGAATCAGAACAAAAGAAAAAAAAACAGGAGAAAGAAAAACAAACACAAAAAACAACAAAAAGAGGAAATAGTATGCTAACTGTATTCAGACTCCATAGTTCTTCTCTAGATGTGAATAACATTTTCTACCATGAGTCTTTTGGAATTGACTTAGACTGTTGGATTGCTCAGAAGAGCTAAGTTTATGAAGGTCAGTCATTGCACAAACTTGCTGTTATTGTGCACAATGTCTCCTGGTTCTGTTCACTTCACTCAACATCAGTTCATGCAAGTCTTTCCATTTTTTGAAATCTGCTTACTCATTATTTCTTATGGAATTGGATATATTTGGTTTACATTTATATACCACAGTTTGTACAGCCATTCATGGGCATCCTTTCAATTTCCAATTCTTTGCCACCACAAAAAGGGGGGCTATAAATATTTTTCTACATGGGGATCTTTTTCTCATTTTTATGATCCCTTTGGGATCTTTAGACACTTCTAAGAATTGATATTGCTGGATCAAAAGGTATGCACAACTTTATAGCTCTTCAGGCATAGTTGCAAATTGCTCTCCAGAACAGTTGGATCAGTTCACAACTCCATTAACAATACATTAGTGTTTCAATTTCCCCACATCTTGTCCAGCATTTATCATTTTACTGTTCTGTCAGGTTAGCCAGTCTTATAGGTGTGATGTGGTACCTCAGAGTTGTTTTAATTTTCATTTCTCTAATCAATAGTGATTTAGAGCAATTTTCATATGACTACAGATAACATTAATTTCTTCATCTGAAAACTGCATGTTCATAATCTGATCATTTATCATTTGGGGGAATGAAAAGGTAATATTTTCTTCTACCTTTCAAATGTCTTCTATGCTGAGTCTTATTTGACAACTTTTATATGTATGTGAACTTTGGGCTGCTGGTGTTGGCAAATTGTGGGAGTTGGGGTGGAAGTGGTGTGCTTCAATTAGGGAAAGGGCTGATTGGAAAGAATGCCCTCCTATAGTATACTGACATCTTTGTATGTCTGTGTTCATGAGTTTGAAAGGCCAGTGTCACAAACTTTGGTTATAAGCGATACACATGAAGAGAGGACTCTGGGAAGATGGTGGAGTAGGTCTGAAAATTCCAAGTTCCTAAGATTTTCCTCCATAAAAGAGATACAACAGCACCTCAGGGCAAGCAAGTGAAAATAAGAGAAGGAGCAGAACAGGGGTCCTGGGAAAGTCAGAGATCTGAAGAAAATTCTAGGGATGAGGTTTGGTCCCTGTGAGGAGTAAACACCTCCAGGCTAGGGACCACTTAAACAACAAGCAGCAGGTCCTGGGGTTAACTGGGTTGGGAGGCTGCCTCAGCCCCAGCCACAGGAACTTTTACTCCCAGTACAGGGAGGGGAGTTGTGCATCTGAGCTAGAGAAGATAGAGGAAACCTCTACTAACAAGGAATCCCAGACCCAGTTTTGTTAGAAGACATTGCCCTGGGAGAGAAAGAACCATCACAGGCCTTGTGAATGCAGAAGTAAATTGGTGGGATGCTGCTGGCTGGCACTACAGGAGGCTGAAAGTCTTGGTTTAGGTTCAAGGTCAGAGAGGAGAAGTGGAGGAGGATCTGAGGCCAGAGGCACCATCCCCCACACCCAAGGACTAGAGGTGATTACAAAACTTAAGTTATTATTAAAAAAATGCACAGGTAGAGAAGAAAGAATCCAGCCATAGAGAGTTACTATGGGAGTAGAGACCACAGTTCATCTTCAGAGGAGATAATGAAGCAAATCTTCTACCCTAAAGATTAATTTCAAATGGTCACCTGCCCCTGAAGAATTAATACAAAAACTTTAAAAGACTAGAAATCAAATGAGAGAGAATGAGGAAAAACTAAAAAAAAACCCCAACCCAATCCAAAAAAACCAAGATTATGAAAAGAAAGCCAACCAATTGTAGCACCAACACAATATTCACAGTACCAGTGGGGACTGTGAATATGCTGGCATAGTTATGAAGAACGAAATATAACAGACTCTCTATATAGAAGAAAGAAGCAAAAGATTTGTTCAGACACCAGAAAACCAAATCTCAACACCAGAAAATAGAATCTATCATAGCAAAAAAGAAGTCAATACACTATAACACAGCAGGGAGCTATACCATACCTAGCTATCTCTTTGACTGTAGCTGCTCCTCCCTCTAGCTCTAACTCCTCTGATTCACAGCTTGCTCCATGTAATTACATGGCCTACTATGGGGCAGGGAATATCTTTAAAGCAGGAAAGACCTTCAAATTCCCTTAGACCTATTAAGGGACGGGGAAGATCTTCAAATTCCCATTCCCATTACACCAATTAGAAAAGGAAATCCAGAATCACAAGGAAAAAAAATGACTCCTTGAACATCAGAATTGGACAAGGGGAAGTCATTGAAGTTCTAAGAGCCCAAGGAAGAATAAAATGAAATATGAAGAATGAAAAAATAGAAGAGAATATGAACCATCTCTTAAGAAAAACAATTGATCTGGAGAAGAAATTGAGATGCAAATGTGTTAGAATAATCAGACTAATTGAAAGCCATGACCAAAAGAAGAATCCTGATACAATAACACAGGTTATTGTATCTTCACACAGGTGAAGCATTAAAACAAGAGGAAAAAGAAGAAAATGAAAAAGTCCACCCATCACTACCTGAAAGAGATCCTATGAGGAAAACCCACAGGAATACTATAATCAAATTCTGAAACCCCCAGCTCAAGGATAAAATACCATGATCAGCAAGAAAAAAGAAAATTACACATGGTGGTGCCACAATTATAATCACACAAGACCTAGCAGTGACAATACTAAAAGGCTGCAGATCTTGGAACATTATATACTGAAAGGGGAAGAACTGGACTTCTGACTGAAAATCTCATACCCAGCAAAGCATAATCTTGAATAAAAAAAGGGTATTTAATGAATTATTATACTTTCAGAACTTGTTAAAAAATAAAACAAAACCAAACCAAAACTGAACTTAGCAGAAAATTTGACATACAAGAGCCAAGAGAAATATAAGGTACATACCAAATACTCATTACAAGGGTCTCAGGGCAGACTGTTAACTTTTATGTAAATAAAATGTAAAACATATGTCTAAGATTGTATTAGTAATTGGGTAGTTCATAAGAAAGATTGGGGTAGACCTGAGCATGACAAGACTTCAGAAAGTTTAGGAACAGCTAAAAAGAGTAATTATCTTATACAAATAAGGTGCAAGTGGAAAAGCCAATACAGAGGAATTAGATGGGGGATGGAGGGCTGGTATTTGGGGAAACCTACTTTCATTGGGAATGGGGGTTCAAGAGGTAACTATGTATACATCTAGATGAGTATAAAAGTCTTTTAAATATAGAAAGAAACAAGATGCTAAGGGAAAAGAGAGGTGGGAGAGGATAGGGAAGGGTTTTTAGAGGGGAGGCGTAAAGGGGGATATAGAGAGGTATTTAGATAATGAGAATGGGAGGATAAGAGAGGGATCCTTGGGAGTTTAAGGGAGGGATCTTTAGATGTGAGGGTGAGGGAATAGATCAAAGAGTCATATAAAAGGGTGTTTGGATTTATGGGAATGGGAGGATAAGGGAGGAATGGTTGGAGACCAGGTAGGTTAAATAACTGGAGAGCAAGGTAGTAGGTAGAAATATAATCAAGAGGGATAGGAAATAAGATACACACAAACATGCAAACAAAGATTAGGAGTAGAATCTCTTAGGGAAATGTTTATATATATATATATATATATATATATATGTAAATATATATATTATGTAAGGTATATATGTATACATATGTATCCATCTATATTTATATCTATATCTATATATTTATATATAAATATATCCATGCTTAATTGTAACCTCCAGGTGGGGACAGTGGAGGAAGGGGAGAACAAAAGAAAACCTACAATGAAGCAGAGAAAAGATGGATAGTTTTCAACACAATGCATGGTATTTAATATTTAGGCTTTCATGAAATGGAAATTTATTGCTATATAGTTTGAATCCTCTTATGTTCTGCTGTGCACATAACATGTTTTTTATTTTCTTATTTTCTATTTAAGTTTTAATATTAAAGTTTATGTTTCTTTTTCTTTCCTTATTATGTATTTAAGTTTTAGCATTCAAATCTAAAATAAAAAAGATATAAAAAAGTGCTAAGCATGGTAAGCAAAATTTAATAGGCCCACAGGTAAGAGACATTAGAGAGGAAGAATGGATAATATGGAAATGAAGATTAACCCAGGTGCTGATTCAATAATTACAGTATGAGATTTCAAGCTGAATTTATTTAGGTGGTGTTCTGCCACTCCTAAATCTTTGTATAAGAGTAATGAAATGAAAGCATTATAAATAAAATCCCACAAAGACAACACAGAAAGATTTAATGTGCTTTGGTAAAATTAAGTAGAGTCAGCTGTTAGAATCTTCTTTACCCAGCAGTAATTGAGCAAGCACTAATACTCCAACCATTGTCATCGGTTCACTAATGATCCTCTTTTTGTTATGAGTGTATTTCATCTTTCATAATTTCATAATCTTGTTCACACAGATTCATACTTGAAAATTAAAATGACACTGATTCAAATGGCCTGGCTAAAGAAATCAAGTACATTCTCATCTCATTTACCTGTCCATTCAAAGTAGACCAAAGAAAAATGGGAGTAGGCCATTAGAGTTAGCATTTTAATTTGCAGGATTTTTGATTCATTCATTTGTTCATGTATCCACACAACAAACATTTATTTAGCACATTCAGTGCCAACACACTGTGCTAGGCACTAATACAGATACAAAGCAATCTCTTCAAATTCTGTTTAAGGGTTTATATTTTTACCAAGTCTCCAGAGAAAGCTAAAACACCAAAGACTAAATTTGATTTCCTGTTTTACAACATGCTGGATGATCCTGTTGACTTCAATATTTCTATCACATTCCCCACAGTGCCTGTTCCAAACCTTTTCTTCTCTCCTCAAGCCTTCCACATCACACTCTTCCATACCCCCTCCCTTCTGTGGCTCAACAGAAAATCATATCTCATACTTTATTGAAAAAGTAAAGGCCATTTGACATAATCTTCTTTTATATACTTCTCAGAACCCCTTATTATTATATCCAATTCTCATCTTTTCTCGGTTGAAAAAGATGTGGATCTTCTGCTCAAATAAATGAATCTCTTTTCATATATCCTTGTTCCCATCCCCTTCTGTTTCTTGGAATACATTATTACTGAAACCATTTCCTCTTTAAAGTCTTTAACCTTTTTCTGTGACAACTGGGTGGCCTAGTGGATAGTGTTGGACTTGGAGTAAGCAAACTTTGAGTTCATCTTACTGGCTGTATGTATGAAAATATGTAAACCATTTTATCTCTTTGACTCTCAGTTTTCTCCGAGGTCATCATAACTACCAAATGAGATAATATACTTAAAATTCTTTGTAAGCCTTCAAATGGCGTAAAAGAGTTAACTGTTGTAGTATTATTATTATTGGCTCCTTCCCTGCTGCTTACAAACAGATTCGGAGTTCTCTATTTTAAAAACAAAACTAAACAAATCCCTTGACCCTACCAGCCCCTCAAGCTAAATTTCTGCTCTAAATCTCCCTTCCCGTTCACAGCAAAACTCCTACAAAAAGCAATCGATGCTCACTTCTTCCAGCTCCTCTCCTCTCTCTAATCTCTTTACACAACAGAAATTGCCATCTCCGATGTTGAGTGATCTCTCAATTGCCAAGTTGACCATTTGCCAATCATCTTCTCATTTCACATGCTTCTTGCCCTCTCTGCAGTATCTGATGCTGTTGATTACTCTTTCCTGGATAATCTCTCCTCCGCATTTTTGTGACTGCTTTCATGATTCTCTGCCTACCAATATGGTAATTTATTCATCTCTCTACTGGTTTATCATCCATGTCCCATTCACCCTGTAACTATATGTGTTAATATATGCTGTATGTGTCTAACTATATGCAAGAATCTCTCTTGGAACTTCTCTGAGGGTCTTCCACTCCCAGACTGATTCTTTTATGAAGGCAAATTAGACCATCTTTTGCCTCAATTCTTACCTAACCTTTAATTATTGAATAGTATTGCCTCAGACAAACTGAGATCTGGGAAAGACCTTAACTTAGAAATATTATGGTCTCCCACTGCATCTGGGGCCATTGTCAGTTGTCTTAACCTGTGTCTTGTCACTGGACTCCAATGACTCTGGAGGAGGGAGTGAGGCTGATGACTTTGCACAGAAAGAAAGATAACTCATTTAAATACAATTCATTGCCTCATTTAAATACAATTCATTTGCAAGTCAAGACATCACCCTCATGAAGACATTGGTCCTCTTTAAGAACTACAGACAAACAATAACAATCTTCTCTCTCTACAGGCTGTCATTCTTGGTGAAAAAAGCATGTCTCATGGGTTAACTTATTTCCATGAAAAACTATTTATCTAGTTCTAGTCCTGCATCATCAACTGATCCTTGAACATTTTTTATTTGATTTCCATAGTGTGTGGGACACAAAATTAGTGAAAAGCTTCTCAGTCTGGAATGTACCCCCTCCCAGTGCTGTACCCTTCCCCTTTCTCCTGTCAATTACTTTTATCTTCCTTTGTCTGTCTTCTCCCGCCCTGGTGAGGTCCTCCCATTTCCCTCCCCTTCCAGTCTCAGTAGCGAAGGGATTGGTAAAACGAATTTTTCACCAATGAAAGAAGGCAGTTGGCCAGGAAGAGGGGATGTCCTAATTAGGTCTTTAAAATCCTAGACCTAATCTTTGGGGCCCTCTCTCTCCTGGCCCAGCCTCATGGATCAACATGGGTAAGAAATCCGAGATGGGGCACCCCTTTCTTCCCGGGGGAAAGGGAATAAATTCCTCTTCTTATCTAAGGCATCTCTATATTTACTTTTCTAATTAAATTAAGAATAATGGGTATTTTTTTTTTACCCCAAACAATAGGAATCTCAAACCTAATACATATATACACACACACACACACCTCTGTTCATCTATCCATCTATTTATCATCGTCCTTCCTTCCTTCCTTCCTTCCTTCCTTCCTTCCTTCTTTCCTTCCTTCCTTCCTTCCTTCCTCTCTCTCTTTCTTTTTCTTTCTTTCTTTCTTTCTATCTTTCTTTCTATCTTTCTTTCTTTTGCTCCCTCTTTCTTTCTTTCATCTATCTATCCATCTATTTATCATCTATCTATCCATTTATCATTTATCTATCTATCTATCTATTTATCATCTATCAATCATCTGTCTGTCTATTTATCTGTCCATCCATCTATCTATCTATCTATCTGTCTGTCTGTCTGTCTGTCTGTCTGTCTATCTATCTATCTATAGCAGAACTCATTATCTTTTCCTCAAATATGCCCCCTTTGTTAACCATTTTGTCAAGGGTACCATCAGATTTCAAGCCACTCAGGTTTGCAAACTTGGAGTTATTCTTAACTCTGTTTACACTTATTCTTTTCATATCCATTCAGTTGTCAGGTCTCATTGACCCTATTTCACAACACCTCTCTCATAATTTTCTTTCTAAGCTCATGGTATTTTAGGATTAATAACTTAACCTCTGCTTCCGTGAAAATTAGGCTAGTTTCTTAAAAAATATTGAAATAATTTTTGAGCAAGATAAAACAAGTGATTAAGTAAAACAAAAAAAAACCCCTGACATTAGACATTTACTTGTGATCTTCTTTTACTCAGTAAGCATTTTTGAAATGCCAGGCACTGTGCTGGGTATTGAAGGTATAACAGCAAAAAAAGGAACTTCCCTGCTTTTAAATCATTTACATGCCATCCAGTGAAATCCCTCTTCCCCACTTCTATAGAGATATATTCTTAAATATAGCATATATACTAAGGAAATACAATTTTTTTGAGGGGAAATCTAGCAACTAAGGGGACTAATAAAATACTCCTATAGGAGGTAATGATTGAGCTGAGCTGCAGAGAAAACTAGGAATCCAAGTGGTAGATGTGAGATGGAAGGGCATTCCAGACTCATCAGATAACCTGTGCTCCAAAGGCATGGATTTGGAGTATGCAGTATTCGTTGTTTTTCAATTTCATTTCATTAGATTTGTTTATCTACTTTTATTTTGTAGCATTCAGTTGCACAATCCCTTGAGTTCCAAATTTTCTCTCCCTCCCTCTCTTCCCCCATGGTGGCATGCAATCCAATATAGGCTCTATAAATACCTTAGCATTAAATATTAGTCAGGTTGTAAAGAGGGATTATAACTAATGAAAAGAACAGTGAGAAAGAAGGAATGAAACAAAACCAAACACAAAAGAGAGAGCAAGTAGTTTGCTTCAATCTGTGTTCAAACTCCGTAGTTCTTTTCTCTGGATGTGGATATATTTTCCATCATGAGTCTTTTGGAGTTGTCTTCTAACCTTGCATTGCTGAGAGGAACCCAGTCTACCAAAGTTAGCAGCCATCGATGCCATGTGTCTATAATTGTGTATAAAGTTCTCCTAGCTCTACTCTCCTCACTCAGCATCAGTTTATATAAGTCTCTCCAGGTTTTTATGAAGTCTGTCTGCTCCTCATTTCTTATAGCACCATAGTATTTCATTACATTCATATACCACAACTTGTTTAGCCATTCCCCAATTGATGGGCATACTCTTGATTTCCAATTCTTTGCCACCACAAAAAGAACTGGTATAAATATTTCTGTACATATAGGTCTTCCTCCTACTTGTAGAATCTCTGGAATACAGCCCTAGAAGTGGCATTGCTGGGTCAAAGGTTGTGCACATTTTTATAACCCTTATGGCATAGTTCAAAACTGCTCTCCAGAATGGTTGGGTCAGTTCACAGCTCCACCAACAATGCATTAGTGTTCCAGTTTCTTCAGCAGTTATCAGTTTCCTGTTTTGTCATCTTAGCCAATCTTACTAGTGAGGTGTGGTACCTCAGAGTTGTTTTGCTTTGCATTTCTCTAATCAATAGTGATTTAGAGCATTTTTTCATATGTTTATAGATATAAATTTCTTCCTCTGAAAACTGCCTGTTCATATCCATTGACCTTTTATCAATTTGTGAATGACTTGTATTCTTATAAATTTGACTCAATCCTCTGTATATTTTAGAAATGAGGGCTTTATCAGAGACACTTCCCTCCTAATCTTGGTTATATTAACTTTATTTATCCCAAAACTTTTCAATTTAATGTGATCAAAATTATCCATTTTGCATTTCATAATGCTGTCTATCACTTTTTGGTCATAAATTCCTACCTTTTCCATAAATCTGACAGGTAAACTATTCCTTGCTCTCCCAGATTGCTTACAGTATCAGTCTTTACATCTAGATCATGCACATACTTAGACTTTATTTTGGTATACAGTGTAAGATATTGGTCTATGCCCAGTTTCTGCTGTACTATTTTCCAGTTTTCACAGCAGTTTTTGTCAAATGGTGAATTCTTATCCCAGAAGCTAGGGTCTTTGGCTTTGTCAAACAGTTAATTACTACAGTTGTTGACTGCTGTGTCTTGTGTACCTAATCAATTCCACTGATCCACCACTCTATTCCTCAGCCAGTACCAAGCAGTTTTGATGACTGCTACTTTATAATACAGTTTAAAATCTGGTATGGGTAGGCCACTTTCCCTAGCATTTCTTTTCATTAATTCCCTTTATATTCTGGACCTTTAGTTCTTCCAGATGAATTTTACTATTTTTTCTATCTCAATAAAATAATTTTCTGGTAGATTTATTGGTATGGCACTAAATAAGTAAATTAATTTAGGTAAAATTATCATTTTTATTATATTAGCTCGACCTAACCACGAG
This sequence comes from Pseudocheirus occidentalis, assembly GCA_028646575.1. Taxonomy (NCBI): domain Eukaryota; kingdom Metazoa; phylum Chordata; class Mammalia; order Diprotodontia; family Pseudocheiridae; genus Pseudocheirus; species Pseudocheirus occidentalis. The sequence goes on along the minus strand of CM053599.1, from coordinate 157,414,246 downwards.
CAACTGATGTTTTTCCAATTTTTTAGATCTGACTTTGTGTGAAAAATGTTTCATCATTGTGTTCATGTAGTTCCTGGGTTTGTTTTGCATGTAGATTCCCAAATATTTTATAGTTTTTACAGTAACTTTAAATGGAATTTCTCTTTCTCTTTCTTGCTATTGGACTTCGTTAAAAATGTATAGGAATGCCGAGGATTCGTGTCGGTTTATTTTATATCCTGCAATTATGCTAAATTTATTTATTATCTCAAGTAGTTTTTTACTTGATTCTCTAGAATTCTCTAAGTATATTATCCAATCATCTGCAAAGAGTGATAGCTTAGGGTCTTCTTTGCCTAACTTAATTCCTTTAATTTCTTTTTCTTCTCTTACTGCTAGAGCTAACATTTCTAGTACCAAATTGAATAAGGGGAGGTGATAGTGGACATCCTTGTTTCACCCCCGATCTTATAGAAAATGCTTCTAGCTTATCCCCATTACGTATAATATTTGCTGATGATTTTAGAGAGATGCTATTCATTATTTTAAGGAAGACTCCATTTATTCCTATACTTTCTAGTGTTTTTAATAGGAATGGGTGTTGTACTTTGTTAAAGGTTTTTTTTCTGTCTATTGAGATAATCATAAAGTTTCTACTAGTTTTGTTGTTATGATTTATTATACTAATAGTTCCCTTATAGTGAACTATCCCTGCATTCCTGGAATAATTCCTACCTGGGGTGGCTAGGTGGCGTAGTGAATAGAGCACTGCCCCTAGAGTCAGGAGGACCTGAGTTCAAATCTGGCCTCAGACACTTAACACAAAAACTAGCTGTGTGACCTTGGGCAAGTCATTTAACCCCAACTGCCCAGCAAAAAGCAAAAAACAAAAATAATAATTCCTACTTGATAAAAATGTATTATTCTCATGATAAGTTGCTGTACTCTTTTTGCTAAAATTTTATTTTAAAAAATTGCATCTATATTCATGAGGGAAATTGGTCTATAATTTCTTTCTGTTTTGGCTCTTCCTGATTTAGGTATCAGTACCACATTTGTGTCATAAAAAGAATTTAGTAGGACTCCTTCTTCCATTTTCCCAGATAGCTTATCAAGTATTGGAATCAATTGTTCTTTAAATGTTTGATAGAATTCACATGCAAAACCATCTGACTGTGGAGATTTTTTCCTAGGGAGTTCATTGATGGCTTGTTCAATTTATTTTTCTGAGATGGAGTTATTTAAGTATTCTACTTCCTCTTCAGTTAATCTGGGCAATTTATATTTTTGTAAATATTCATCCATTTCACTAATATTATGAAAGTTATAGGCATACAGTTGGGCAAAATAATTCCTAATTATTTTTTAAATTTCTTCTTCATTGGAGGTTAATTCACCCTTTTCATTTTTTGTACTGGTAATTTAGTTTTCTTCTTTTTTTAATCAAATTGACTAAAGGTCTATTAATTTTATTTTATTTTTCATAAAACCAGCTCTTATTTTTATCTATTAGTTCAAAAGTTTTCTTAATTTCAATTGTATTAATCTCTCCTTTGGTTTTCAGTATTTCTAATTTAGTGTTTAATTGGGAATTTTCAATTTGTTCTTTTCCTAGCTATTTCAGTTGCATGCCCAATTTATTGATCTTTATTTTCTCTATTTTATTCATGTATGTATTCAGAGATATAAAACTTCCCCTAAGAATTGCTTTTGCTGCATCCCACAAGTTTTGATATGTTTTCTCATTATTGTCATTTTCTTGAATGAATTACTGATTATTTCTATGATTTCTTTTTTGACCCACTCATTCTTTAGGATTAAATTATTTAGTTTCCAATTAGTTTTAAGTCTATCTTTCCACGGTCCTTTATTACATATAATTTTTATTGCATCATGATCTGAAAAGGATGCATTTAGTATTTCTGCCTTTCTACACTGGATTGTAAGGTTTTTATGCTCCACTACGTGTCTGTTTTTGTGTATGTGCCATGTACTATTGAGAAGAAGGTATTTTTCTCATCCCCATTCAGTTTTCTCCAGAGGTCTATCATATCTACCTTCTCTAACATTCCATTCACCTCCTTAACATCTTTCTTATTTATTTTGAGGTTTGATTTATCATGTCCAGAGAGGGGGAGAATGAGGCCCCCACCAATATAGTTTTGCTATCTGTTTCTTCCTCTAACTCCTTTAACTTCTTCTTCAGGTATTTGGATGCTATACTACTTGGTGCATATATGTTTAGTAATGAAATTGCTTCATTGTTAATGTGCCTTTTAGCAGGATATAATTTCCTTCCTTAATCTCTTTTAATTAGATCTGTTTTTGTTTTTGTTTTATCTGAGATAAGGATTGCTGGCCCTGCCTTTTTTTTTTTTTACTTTAGCTGAAGCATAATATGTTATATTCCAGCCTTTTACTTATCCTGTTTATCCCCCTGTTTAAAATATGTTTCTTATAGGCAGCATATTGTAGGATTATGGTTTTTAATCCATTCTGCTATCTACCTCCATTTCATGGGGGAATTCAACCCATTCACATTCACAGTTATGATTACTATCTTTGTTTTTCCTTCCATCCTATTTCCCCTCCCGTTTATTCTTTTATTTCTCTCTTCTCCCTTCCCCTCCTTAACAGTTTTCCTTTTGACTGCCAACCTCCCTCAATATTCCCTCCATATCAGCCCCCTTTCAACCTACCTTTCTCCCTTACTACTTCTTCCCTCCCTTCTAACGACCCCCCTCTTTTCTTCCTCCTTTCCCCTCCTAGAGATTTTTATACTTAACAAGATATGTTATTCCCTCCTTGAATGAAAACCAACAAGAATAAATCTTGCACTGCCTCCTCTCCTTCTCTTCTTTCCCTCTGTAATAAGTTTTTGTGTCTTTTCCTGTTAGAATCCTATACTTAATTATGTTACTCACTCCTTGAACCAAAACCAATGAAAGTAAAGCTCATAAAATGTTCATCACACTCTCTCCTTTCCTTGTACTATAAAATGTTTTCATGCTTCTTTGTGTGGAATAATTTGCCCTTTTCTGCCTCCTCCTGTCCTCTTCTCCCATTACAATTCCTTTGCTCCCCTTAATAGGGTTTTTAAAAAAATCATCACTTTGGGTAGTTTATACCCACATCCTCTGTCTATGTATAACCTTTTTACATGTTGTGATGATTATACAATTCTCATTATTGACATGTATTAGCTTCCCATATAGGAATGTATGCATATGTGTTTTTCCCTGTTTACCTTTTTATGTCTCTCTTGAGTCTTTTATTTAGGAGACTGAGTTTTCTACTGAGGTCTGGCTTTTTCATGAGGAAGGTCTGAAAGTTCCCTTATTTCATTGAATGAACATTTCCTTGCCTGAAAGATTATGCATAGTTTTGCTGGATAGTTGATCCTTGGTTGTATTCCAAGCTCTTTTGCCTTACCAAATGTCATATTCCAATCTCTCTGATCTTTTAATGTAGAAGCTTCTAGGTCCTGTGCGATCCTGATTGTAATTCCACAATATTTGAATTGTTTCTTTCTTGCTGCTTGCAGTATTTTCTCCTTGATCTGACAGTTCTGGAATTTGGCTACAATAGTTCTTGTAGTTTTCAATTTGGGATCTCTTTCAGAAGGTGTCTAGTGGATTCTTTGTATAACTATTTTACCCTCACATTTTAAGACCTCAGGACAATTTTCCTTGATGAATTCTTGTAAGATGTTGTCCAGGCTCTTTTTTCATCATATCTTTCTGGAAGATCGATAATTCTTAGATGATCTCTCCTGCATATGTTCTCTAGGTCGGTTGTTTTTCCAATGAGATATTTTACATTTTCTTCTAGTTTTATATTCTTTAGGGTTTATTTGACTGATTCTTGGTGTCTCATAGAGTCATTAGCTTCAAATGGACTGATTCTAATTTTTAGCAAATTATTTTTCTCAATTAATTTTTGAAGTTCCTTTTCCATAGGTTCAGATTTTGTATTTAGGGGGTTCTTTTCTCTAGTTAGATTTGCACCTCTTTTCCAATTTCACAAAGTTTACTTTTTAAGGAACTGTTTTCTTCGGTAAAAAAAAATTTTTTTTCTATTTTGGTAAGTATAATTTTAAAATAATTAGCTGATCTTCTTCCACTCTAATTTGGCTTTTAAAATCCTTTTTGAGCTTTTCCAAGAATGCTTTCTGGTCTTGTAGCCAGTTCATATTCCCTGTTGAGGTTTCAGAGTTGGGTTTTGAGTCAACGCTGATCTCTTGTGAAGTTGGTTCTTCTCGTTCACTATAAAAGGATTCAATCATTTTTGTTCTTCCAAATTGCTTCTTACTCATTGTGATTTTCTGTTTCTTGGCATTTAAATAGAATTTCTGCTTCTGTGGTATAGAATTCTCTGATCCATGCTTCTTATGCTGGGAGCCAGGGGTCTGGTTATTGGCTTTTTGTGCTGTGTTCCCTGGGTGTCTAGACTGAGGCTAAGGCCAGAGCTTTCTGAGTTGCCTCAAGGTTGCTCTGAAGCTCATAATATAAGATGTGGGGGAGGGGTAGTTTGGCTGCTTCACTGTTTAATTTTCAAATTTGATGATATGTTTTTATTCAAGTCATTGATAAAAAGATCAGATAGCATTAGGACAAGCACAGATTCCTAGAGTATTTCATTGGAAACCTCCTTCTGAGTTGACATTAAAGTCTTTAGTGGCTACATGTGAAGTGGTCAGGAACTAGTTAAGTAGAAATCTCAGTGAAATGGTCAGATATTCTGTAAAATTAGAAATCTAATAAGCCCTGAATACCTAAGCTGAACCAGGAACTAGCAATCCCAGAAAATGAGCAGGCCTAGTAAATTTGGAGTGAACCCAAGATAGAGAATAACCAGTGCCAGGCAGAAGAATGCACTCAAGTAATCCATCTTGTTTTTTCTTTAGCTACATACCTGAAGTTGCATTCTCATGCCAAACTCCTTATTTACTATTGTACCTAACTCCTCATCCATAAATACTGAGGCAATTGCAACCCCTGGGTTCCCATGTCCAGCTCTTGATTGATCAATACTGAGGTAATTACAAACCCTTGGTTCCCATACCTCACTCCTCTTTAATCAGTGAAGTGTATATGCTTATTTTTGCTCCTTCATAGCCTTCTATTCTTTATGTCTTGTGATTTTATTTTTAGAGAGATCTAAATTCCAAATTCATCATCAGGTTGGAGTAATCCAATACTGGCCTATAGACCAGTTGGCCTTTTGCCCAACTAAATTAGCCCCAAGCTGAGAGATCTGTTTCCACTGATCAGATATACTCCTTTCTCTCAATAGGAAATAAAATATTCTTTCTCTCTCTCTTTTCTCTTTTCACAAGAGCAATAAGTACAAAAACAATGTTCCTCCCAGTCATGATTTTTATTTATTAAGTTAAAAATTTAAAGACCTGTTGGGGCTCTTGTTGGTAATGGGTTGAATTGGTCCTCAGCTAACAGGAGGCCCGTGATCACCTCGGGGCAGAATGGGAAGGTTGCACCTGTTTGCGATAAGCAGGATTATCTCTCTGCCTTTGGGGTGATGCACAATTGGCT
>CM053599.1:157387575-157408215 GCA_028646575.1 Pseudocheirus occidentalis | reverse complement strand
AAGAAGCAAGCCCTGTGTCTTAAGTTTTCTGTGCAGCTGTTTCTCCCAGAGAAAGTGGAAGCCAGGAGTTGTGGATGCCCGAAGCCTGTTGAGGAAGGGTATAGGTGAAATCTATACAGCCTGACCCCCAAAAACTGTAACAAAGACCAAAATGTGAAATTAAAAAAGGGAATGGGTGTGTGTGTGTGTGTGTGTGTGTGTGTGTGTGTGTGTGTGTGTAATATTCCCCAGCCAATAGGGAAACAAGACAGTTAAAGTGAACAAAGAGTGCAATTGGATATTTGACTTCCTTTGGGGAAAGAGGAAGATGAGAAATAAATGTCACTTGTCTCTGATCCTCTCCACCCTTTACCAGACCTTTCAAAGTGAATGGTGTTAGCTAGATTTCAGCATCTATTCTCTGTTACTCTGCATGGTGCCTCTCCTCTTCTATGGCCTCCACCTCTCCAACCTCCACCTCTTATTTTTCTCTGATTCCTTTGTTTTCTTCATTTCCTTCTTTCTCATCCCATAAGCAACAACCAAAGGTTGTTGGGAAGCACTTTGGAGTTTAGGTCAATCATTTTTCCATCAATAGTATGTCCATTTTGAATTTAGTATAACCCTTTCCTCTCTCCTGCTCCCCATACTTGCCTTCTGTGTTCTTCTTTCTAGAGTTCCTCTCAATATCAATATTACAGATGCTGTGACATCTGGGTAAAAGTATGCTCTGTTGCCATAGAGACTTCCTGCTTTCATAGTCTCCCTGGCGATGCTCTCAGGCTGATGAACAAGGGGCTACGCAGAAAATGGGAGAAATGAGAAAATCAGCTCATTCCTCCATCTTGTTTTAACTTAATAAGCACTACTTATTCAACCATTTTAAAAGACTTAAGAAAAAAAAATTAGCTTTCAACCACTTTTATCTTAAGTGGTCTCTTTAACTACTATCAACTATACTCAGCCTCAAGTACCTACTTCTACAAGAAAGATTTCCTGATCCTGTCAACTACTAGGGTCCTTCCTCTTTAAACTGTTTTATGTTGATTCTTCTCTATCTACTCACATGTGTATATACTGCTTCCCCCATCAGAATGTTGAGGGAAGAGATTGCTTCCTTTTTGTCTTCATCTTCCCAGAACTTGGCATGTAATAGGCACTTAATAAATTTTTATTGATTGATTATTTTTTCCCTCATTTTCAGGATGACTTGCATAATGTTCCTTTCTTCTATTTTGGTTTTTTTTCCTCTTCCTATTTCCTGAAGAAATTTGTATTTGATATACAACCATTATGGATTTTATTTTGTACACAATAGGCTTATAACTTTCTAGCTAGAAGGGATCATGGAAAACAGCTAGTCCACACTCTTCTTTTTCAAATGAGGAAAGTCGGCCCCATGGAGATAATATGTCTTGCCTATGGTAACACAGGTAATAAGTAGCAGAGCCAGGTTTTGAAAAGAGATCCAAATACAATGGTGTTTCTATTATGCCACAGTAAGATGTACAATTCTCACTTTCCCTCAGTGGAGAATCTGGCCTTGGACTCTCATTTTGACTCCTGAAGTTTCTTTCTATACATAAGTTCCTTCTAATAAGTCTATCAATGATCAAAGTATTTTTGAGTTTTCTGTAGGGTCAAGTATTAGTAACAGGATTATAAATTATTATTGCAGAAATCCTCTAGAATTCAGAAAATTAAAAACAAATAAACAAACCCAGAAGGAATTAAAATACTACATTGCATCATAGAACCTCTTTTCATAATCCATAGCAATACCTTATTTTTCTTCTCATCCTAATGGAATCTCTTCACTGCACTAGATTTCTGTGCCTTCCAAACTCCCATATTCTTCTTCCCCTCATTTCCCAAATTGTTTTTTTAACATCCATATCCTAAATGTACTGGAACAATTTAATTCTGTTATGATCTCAGGAACTGTCACATTAATATGCGCTTTGAATGTAATAATCAAAGCAACCTCTGTTTTCTTTGTGTGTCTGTCATTACGTCCAGGTAACATTTTTGGCCAGATTTTGTATGAAATTTTATCCTAGCATCAGAAATATCCTCTATATGAGGACTTTATTCCTACCTGGCACAGTGTTAAGACTGTATTTTTATTTTTTTTAGTTTGCTTTGTGATTTAACAATTGCTAGGATTTGTGGTTACCTTCACCTTGTCTTTGCTGAAATTCATATTTATTCCTTAATTGCTTTTTTTATTGCCCTCGGCCATTTTATGGCTTTGCTAATTATGTATTATCTAAGCTATGGGCTTTCCAGAACGATGACTCTAGACAATATTATATTCAGCACACCAGGACCATAGTAAGCCATGGACTCCATCACCTTTATTAACTTTATTGGGTCCTCTCATCTTCAGGGTGATCACAGCTTTACAATATATAGCTTCTCTTGCCATATATTGATTTGTTACCCTGTTCTTTCATATAACTACTATAATTTTGGATTTCCTGTCTATTTTTTATATAACTCTCTATAATTCTACTTCACTCACTCCATTGTGCTGTCCCTTTGGTTTCCATTCTTTCCTATTAAATGTACTCCTTCCACTGATACACTCCCTTCCATTTGCCCAGAATTCCTTAATAGTAATGCTTTGTACCTTAGTTGGATGGCAGCCAGCAGCTCAGATTTTGAAAGCATTTTTTCCTCTAACCAAAATCCCAGGCTGCTCTTTTCCCAATGGAGAAGCATTTCAACAGTCAATGCTAATCTATGGGGCATCTTTCATTTAAACAAATTGCATTCTAGGAATTTTGTCCATGTTTGTGGGATTATTGCCTTGATATTGATATGATCACACTTTTGGGTTTGGCATTTATCATTTGGATTACTCATCTGAAACTTGGAGAATAATGTTCTAAAAACATCCCTTTTTCAAAGTATTAAACTCCTAGATGTGAACAGCAACAGACTACTGAAACAACGTAATAGAGAACCATGGGATATATATTTTTTAAAGTCAGGGAATGGTTTATTGACTTTAAAAAGTTTAGTTTCTGCTGAAACAATTTGAAAGGAGCTCTGACACTAAAACCATTAAATTCAAGAAACCATAAATTCCAGTCATTGGCACAAACATTAAATATCTTGAAATGTGGAAGCATGGTTTGAGAATGCTGTTAAATTTGGATTCTTCATGACAAGATATTGAGAAATCTTTGAAATTTATGACATGTTAGGACAATGTGCAATGCCACTTAATTGATGAAAAATCAATCCCATTGGATTGCATTATGAAAAATGCTAGGAAAGAAAAAGAGGCAACATTTCAGGCAAGATAAGTTGAATGTTTTTTTTTCATGTTAGACAACATAGTTCCCATAGTATTTTAGGCTAACAATATGTGGAATGACTATTGATGACTGATAAGGAAAAGAAGGAATAAATGGAAAATACTAATCAACGGTGTAATTGTCAGAGACTGTTAACGATGAACAATTTGAAAAAGCATTAATAATGTGGATGCTAATTATTTTCAGTAGGCATCTTAGTGAATTTGTCTCTAACATAACCAATTTTAAACCAAGGTTGGTGACTTTATTTTGATTTTGCCCAAAGTAAATTCCTTTGCAGTCACTTGCCCTTTGGGAATTCAAACAGGCCATTTTCTTAAGTTTTTTGAAAACTGGGTCAGCAAGGACCCTGACTTGACTTTCTTCAAAGAGTTCACAAAGAAATCAGTTAGAATTCTTAAAAAACAAAACAACCCTACAAAACCCTTTAACCCCCTACGCCCACCATTTTTTAATTTCCTCTAGGCTTCCAAGGAAGGAACCTCATCCTTGAAAAAGATCTTTGAAGGGCAACTGGCAGATGTTCTCTGTTAGCTGAGAGTGAGCCTGATAGCAAATATCTATCTCTTCACCCCAATTTAGCTCTTTGGCAGGTTGAGCTCCCTGGGAAATCAATGGCAGCTCTGAGCCTAAGAGAATTAGATGGGGCTGTGAAAGTGAAGGAGAATTGGGGACAGTTATGTTTATGCTGCTATTTTTAAGCAAAACTCTTTGCACAGTCTGAAACAGTTCTCTGTTTGGTCTGCCTCTGTGATGCTAAACTTGGAGCTTTTGACCTACATGTGCCTCTTTAGAGCTCTGCACGCTATCCTCTTTTGGGGTTTTTAGAAGAATGCTGGAAAGTGTCCTAGCAGTGAGGAATGGCTTTTATTTGCATTTACTCCAGTCTTTATTTCATGAACATTTAACAACCTTCGGACTTGTTTATTTTAATACAGTATTTGCAATTCATTTATCCTTAAATTACCCTAGTATTGGTTGGCAAAAGATCTTAGCTCCCTGTGAAATTTGAAGGGCCACTTTTAGAGCCCTTTAAATCTTTATTAATGAATGTCTGGTGGTTGGTGATATCTAATAAAGGCTCTTTCCTGGTAGTTTTAAATATGGAAACTGTGGCTTTTAATTTATGACAACTACATGTAGTTGGCAAAATTTTGAGTGCTATTTGCATTTGCAATATTAGCACTTGACAGAAGTTTATCAACCAAGAAAAGGAAGAATTAAATACATACTTGTAAAAGTAGAGGCAAGGCAAGCTTTTTTTTTTCAAATACTATAATAATATAAAGAAATCTCTTTTCTAATTCCACCATAATGACAGCAAAAAAAGGACATTCAGGTCTTTAGAGCTTAAGTCTCTAGTGTTGATTCACAACAAGGCTTTGTTGTGAATCCTTTGGATGTCAGTGGTTTTTCATATAGAGAGTGTTGGCTTTATATATGTGATATGATTTCAGGGGCAAGAGGGAAAGGAAAAAGGAATAAGCATTTATATAGGACCTACTATGTGCCAGATACTGTGCTAAGTGTTTTTAATAAATAAGATCTCATTTAATCCTCAAAACAATCCTGAGAGGTAGGTGTTATTATTTTACATTTACAAGTGAGGAAACAAAGCTAAACAGAAGTTAAATTACTCACCCAGGGTCACACAGCTAGTAAGTATCTGGAATCAAATTTGGATTCAGGTTTTCCTGACTCCAGGCTCAGTGCTCTGTGCAGTCAGCTGCCTTTAAAAAAAAAAAGATGCCACAGAGTAGGGAGCAATGCCTTAACTGTATGAACCCAATATATATTGTAAAGGCCCTTAAGACGTTTTCCATCCTTTACAAGGGGATTTTATCCTCTTCTTTCATACGGCATAGGAGGAAGGTTCTCTTGCCTTCTTCCCAATGTCCCTTTCTCAGTTATGTCAGACATTTCTTTAAGAAAAGATGAAGCAATGCATTTCCTAACCAGAGATAAGGGTTAAAATGCAAATATCCTAGCACATATGTTGGTTTGCATTCCTAAAATGGTGGAAATTATAGAGTTTATATTTTTTCTCAACAGAAGGCTTAGATAAAGGGGAGGAAATTAAAAATACCACCAATAACAACAAAACCTTGAGGGTATTAGGTACCAGACTAGGACAGAAAAGATGATAAAATAAAAAGGTAGGTTAGCTACAATGAATATGACTGCAGCCTTGCCTTCTTCCCAATTTTGCCTCATAAATATATATGTATATTTGTAAATATATAAAGAAGAAAAGTTAGGCATGATTTGGTTTGTCATGTCAGGCTACTTCCTCTGTCCTGTAATTCCATCCATTTTTCATCATGCATGTGTCCCTTATAGAACAGGAGGAACAAAAGAAGGAAATTAGATGCTAAGGAAGGACAGAAGAAAAAGTAGAAGGAGAAGAGCAAGGAAGGGACAAGGAACAGAAACAGAACAGTTAAATTTGCAAATTAATCATTCAATTAATTTACACTTAATAAGAACCTACTGGAAGACAGTCAGATGCTGTGCTGGGTGTAGGATAAAAAAATAAAAATGAAATTTTCTTTTTTTCAAGAAGCTTATATATCAAGAAATATGATCTTCAGAATGGACAGGGTTCATCAAACATGGAGAAAAGGAAATATTTACTAATACCTTGCATATTGCACTGCAACTCCGTATTCCCAAGCACAGTTTTGCCCACTATTTCTCCATACTAGCTATATCCAAACACCTGATGATGATAATGCCATAGTCACTAATTTAGAAGATTGGGAGGGACAATCAGAATATTGAACAGCGGAACCAATATCCAAAGAGACCTTAAAAAGGTAGAAGAATTAAGATGGTAGCTAGGTGATTGAATTTGTACTGTAGCTATGTTTCTCAATAGCAACACAAAGCCTCAGTTCCTAAATAAAGAAAAAAGGAAAGAATTATGTTTATGTCCTTCCTTTTCAATAGGAATATTGTAAATAGAAATAAGATGTAATAACTGTGTATATGTATTCACTACCTATTGCAGTTCTCTGTCAACAGTAATAATACTTTCTTGTTAAAGGGTCCCTTTCCTTAAACAGTCCAGTGTAAGAAATAAAAACAGAAATGCCTTCTATGGAAAGATATGTTTACTTCTATAGGAGAAGCAGCTTAGGGGCTACAGAGTTTGGTTTTTGTAAACCTGAGTCCTTTTGACAGATACTGTTTGTGTAATCCTGGGCAAGTCACTTAAACTCTACCTGCTTCAGTTCCCTTATCTGAGAAATGGGGATAATAATCATACCTATCTTGCAAGGTTATTTTGGGGATAAAATTAAATATAATTTATAAGGCATGTTGCAAACCTTAAAATGCCATACAAATACTAGTTATTATTGCTGCCTCCTCAGATGTCACAAAACATAGAATGGCAGCTTTTAGAGAAGTCAGTATCAGAGGCAGCTAAATCACATTATACTGAGAACTTTTGCAGATGAATCTGAAAGGAGGAAAAAAATAAACACAAGATACATAATATCTTCTGGCAATTATAGTTATCTATTTTTATTATTTTTAGTGGAGCTGTGATGTTTGGACTGTACCACCCCCATTTTTGATGTGAGGAAGTGCCAACAGCACTTAAAAAGATGAAGTCAGAGAAAAGAAACACAATTGAACTTGGCTGAATACATGCTGCAGACATCTCTGCTGGAGATAGTACAATTTTAATTGCACTCAGGGAATCAATCTATAACAGATCTCAAAAAGATAAAGATTTAAAGAGAATGGAAGAAAAAACAATCTATGGACAGTGCTTCTCTCATAAGAATATAATACTCAGAAAATGCAGACCCATATGCCTCATCTTTCTGAACTTGTGGTAATGATCTATGTATATTATTTTGAGCAATGAGGAATAGGTAGAGCACGGAGACCAGCCTTCCTTGAGGACACAGAACCCGAGTGATCCAGTCATAGCAGTGTTGCCTCACTCTGCCATCTCCTCATGACATTGCTTCCAGCCTTCCCCAACCAGCCATCATAGAGAACAATGTGTTTTATCTTATACTGAACTCATTTCACGTGACTTCACATGCCCAGTAAAACAGGGTATACTCAAAACTTCACGAATATTTCTTGAATTTTCCCACTTCTGTGCTTTTGCTTAAGCTGTGCCTTTCTTCTCCTCATCACTGCTAGTTAAGTTGATTTCCTACTCATCTTTACAGGCTCAGGTTAATTGCCCTCCTTTATTCTCCCAACAGAAGATTTGTCTATCTTTTTTCTTTAATTAAGTAAATTTTATTATCTGACTTCTAGATTTTAAGCTTCTTTTGGGCAAATTCTATCTCTGAATCCCTTTCAGCAGCTAATGACAGCCCAAGTGACACAGAGGATAGAGCATTGGGACCATGGTCAGGAAGGCCTGAGTTTAAATCCAACCTTAGATACTAGCTATGGGCACTTAACTTCTCTCTGCCTCAGAGAGAACTTAACTGTAAAATGGAGATAATGATAGCACTGACCTTGCAGAGTTGTTAAGATCAACTAAGATGATATTTGTAAAATGCTTAGCACAGAGCCTGGTGCCTAATAGGTGATAAGTAAATTCTTCCTTTGTTCCTTTGTTCCTTCGTTCCTTCGTTCCTTCCTTCGTTCCTTCATTCCTTCGTTCGTTCGTTCCTTCCTCCCTCTCTTCCTTCCTTCCTTCCTTCCTTCCTTCCTTCCTTCCTTCCTTCCTTCCTTCCTTCTTTCTTCCTTCCTTCTTCCCTCACAGTGTCTTATACACAATTAATGTTATCTATTTAAATGCTAAGTTGCAAGTTTGCTGTTATTCCTAGAGTGGAGATGATATTACTGGGTCTTGATGCCTCTATTGTCCTTAAATCACTCTGTACATGCACAGCTAGACTTGATAGGCAGGTAAATAAATAAGTTCAGTGGTGCTATGCTGCCTTGATGACTTACAAAATATGGTTAGTAACAAGTATCAGGGCTAACCATGAAAGTGGAGAGATCACTTCAGATAAAATATTAACTAATGTGGATCTGCTTTGTTAGTAATTTGATGCATGGTAAATTGCATTTGCAGTTGACCAAATGGAAGGTGATATATGTTGAGTGCTGGAATAATAAATATCAGCAGAGATCAATTGAAGTAAATTAAAGTGGTATGGTTTTGAAAGAAGACTTTGAGTTATAACTCCAAAACGTGGCAAACAAAAAGACTCAATTAAAAAGTAAATTGGAAAACTATAAAGTGCCTGCCAAATACAAGGTTAAGTTTATGGAAGTTATAAATGCTAAACACTTTCCCTTGAAGATTCCAATTTCTGCCTACTTTTTCATCTTGTCTCCTTGTATCTAGCATTTCTTTTTATGACTATTATTATACACCAGGAGGACAATCAGTTATATCAGAGCCATTCATTGTAAAGCCTGAGTCAATAATTTTTATTGAAATAGGACAAAAGCAGAGGTGCCTGTGTCCACAAGCATGCTTAATGAGAAGAGAATAGCAAATGATTATGCTGTCAGGGTATCATGAAGAATCTTTGAAGGAGGGAAGAAAAGAGAGAAACTTTTTCCTATGGAAAGGATTGAATGCACTTAATTTGGATGCATGGAATAGTTGCCAGGCACCTGTGGTTAAGTGTAGTTGCTCTGTCTTGTATCCTAGGCTGGGCTGATGGTAGCCTACTGTACTACATTGAGACTGACTAGTCTCAGTGGGCTTGCAGGTTTAGCAGTTGCTGGCTCCTGCCTGTATTGGGGGTGAGCAGATTGGGTGCCATATACAGACTGTGCTGGGTGGTTGTAACTGTTGAAGTGGTGGTGTCTTAGGCTCCATTCCCATATCCTTGGATAGGCTGACTGTAAGCTTGAGGTGCAGTTGGTTTAGTATAACCTGTTGGAGGCTGTCCTTAAGAGGCTGCATATGCAGTCTGCCCATATGTTGCGGTTGACTGAGTCTGTGTAGCTGACATCAGTAGATTGCCCATAGGTCCATAACTCTGTTGCCCATATGCCTGGGTAGTCTGTGCATATCCTTGAGATGGCTGGGCTATATAAGCACTATAGCCTTACTGAACTGCAGGTTGACTATAGGGTACTATTGTCTGTGGATGTCATGTTCTCTTTTTCCTCTTCATTCTCTCAACGATTGCCTTGATTCTTCTTTTGAAACAAATTATTCAATGAAACTCTTTAAACTGGTTAGGCCTTACTGAGAATTTCTTTGCTTTTTCCCCACAGCAGAACCATGAAACTTCTAGGAAAATCTAGCCATGTTGGATAATGTTCAGGTCAGATCATTAGAGTAGTGTCAAAAGATGCTATACTGAGGAATGATTAGGAAAGAGAGAAGAAATTTTAAGAGTTAGGAGACAAAGAAAAAAAACATATGAATAAGATAACTGGGACTGTCAAGTTTGGTTGTTCATTCATGAGGAAAACATAGAATCAAGAAAAAGTATGCTTTCTGAAGTAAAAACACAAATAAACCCCAAACCAATAATTGTCTTTGTCAGGGAATTGAT
This sequence comes from Pseudocheirus occidentalis, assembly GCA_028646575.1. NCBI lineage: Eukaryota > Metazoa > Chordata > Mammalia > Diprotodontia > Pseudocheiridae > Pseudocheirus > Pseudocheirus occidentalis. The sequence continues at coordinate 157,398,407 of CM053599.1, read as the reverse complement.
TTTAATTTCACTATTATTTAGTATAATTATTATCAACATTGAGTTTATTATACATTAAAAATGCACTTATCAACATATTAGGACTATGCCACCATATTAAGAAGCTAGACTTGTTTGAGTTTGTGACACTTAAGGGTAAGATGACATATCCAGAGAGTGCCATGATAGATTCCAAATGGCATAGTACCAACCATATATAACATGAGGGAAATAGATGGAAGAACACTAATGATTTTGATTGTCCTCCAACTATTAATATCATGTGATACATAAAAAAGGGAGACATGCTTTCTGAAGGTGGTTCCAATTGTCCTGGAAGATGTTTAATGCAGAATCCAAGAGGAATTCCTCATAGATAGTGAATTTCTACAGATGTTCCTGTTTGTCATGACACATCAAACCCTGATTACATCACATCCTAGAACATTTAAATGCCTCTAAATTAGCTAAGTCATATCAAAAGTTTGGCTTAACTCATGATACAAGACAAACTGAATGAAGAATACCTATTGTTCAACCCATAATATTTAGTTGAATGAGAAATACATAGAAATACATGGACAGGGTCTACAGATGGGACAAGAAGTAATCCTTGGACTGAATAGGAGGAGACAGGAGGCTGGATTGCATTTGATAAATTACAAAGTTATCTTAGTGAACCCAAACTTCTCCCTAAAATAAAGACCCATCTTTTTAATACCACAATGACTTAAGTGATGTAATGTGGCCCTGAACACAGCATGTAACAATCTTTAGGGTAATCTTATTTCTCCTATCTCTCTTGCTCATTATTAAGATTCTTACCCTCCTTTATTGTTACCCCTCTCTCTAAATCTGTAGTTTTGCTTAATGTACTGGTTCTTTTTTCTCATTATCTGGTTATTTAGTTCTTCTCCACTTATTCCCCCTCTCCTTTAAGTAATCTAGTGCTTCTGCTCCTCTCCAACTTCTTTTGTTAATTTTTAAGTTTTACCTTCTACATCTTTTGCAAAGAAAAATTCCCATTCTCTTGATTATTTCTCATCCCTTTCTGTTTATTCTATAGTTTTATTATTGGGTTCATGGTCTTTTTCAATTGTGCGGATCAATTTTCCTGTGCAAGCCTTTAATTTTCCTTTCACAAGTCTTTTTTTTCTCTCTTAAACCATTCAAGAACATCCTGCTAAGGTTTAATGCTCCCTTGAAAATCCACAGGGTCCTCTGCCTCATCAGGTGTGCTGGTTCTTTTTCATTTGTTATATAATATTTATTCATACTTGTATGGGCTCATTTAGCTGATCTGGAAGCCATCTTCTCTTCTGTTAACATCTTCCCTGCTGGTTTAGCTACTTGTGCCCAAGTTTTTTTTAAACTGAGTTTCTTCCTTCTAAAATCATTGGTACTTTCAGTCTTTTGTCTTAAATTACCTTAATGCTCACTTTTGGACTCCTTTGATGGCAGTTACTCCAGGGATTAGAACTTAAAAGTTGTTCCAGCCTCCTCCCATGATGGACAATTAATATTTCATCAGCCTCAGTGTCTTCTTCAAGTGACTTTAGATGGGTAGGGAATGGTTGGGATGAACTGGCCACAGCTAGTTGCTGGGCTTTTCCCCTCAGGTTTGGTGGAGGGCTATGCACACTAGCATCCTGACTCAGTTCCCCCTGTTCTTCAGACTTGTTTCTGTTGGATCACAGAGTACAGCTCCACTTCTGTTTCAACCCAGAACAACTTCTACTTTTTGGTTCTTTTCAGCAATGGTTTTCTTCAGAATGATTGATGGAGAGAGTAGAGTTGACTTCTGTTGGAACTCTATGGGTCAGCTTGTGCAGCCCACTCTGTGGTGTGGTAAGGGGTGCTAAGGAAGTAAATCCTTAGACTGGCCTTCTATGCCATTATTTCAATTAAAAATCATTAGGGTTCTTGGTATCCTAAGCCATGGAGACAGATGAAATTATTTTATCTTTTGTATCTAATTCCTATTTTGGAGAGGTATAAGAGGTTTTCAAGATCAAAGAAAATATTCATCCTCTATTTGGTTGGTCACATGATCTATTCCACAATCTTTAAAGAGTTAAAGTTGTTTTTTACCTAAAGAGCAATAGAGAAATGCATACTGCAAATGCATAGACTACAGAATATTATCAAAAAAGAATTGCATAGGGCAAGTGCATGAAAGGCACTATTGCAGAAATGTATATTTAGAAAAGGAGATAGACTAATTATGTGACAAGAGCTAGGGACAACTGATGGTCAGCCAGTTTGTCCATTGATCATGTCAAGAGTCCAATGCAAAGACATCCAACACATTGAGTAGCTCCCCTACAGAAGATTTGCAGAATTCCATGGCAATTAAATGATAAAGTGTGAATGGGTTATGACTTACAGGGTTGGTGGAAGTATCCATAACAGTGACATCAGAGACCCAGTAAATATCAACACATAATGCTCATAATATCAGAAGCTTTTTCATTGGACTGCTCTGTACCTCATCAATAGAGAGTGTTAAAATCTAGGTACTTGCTTACTTGCCAATAACATTACAGCAATACCCATCAAGATCTATGATGCAATTTGTACTCTAAAATCTCTAAGGTAGGAGAGGTGATATTGATATTATATAAATAAAAAAAAATTCTCAAAGGGCAAACTAAAGAATTTATAACATCTGCCCCTAAATGATACCTTCACTTTATTAACAATCAAGACACTTTATAACTGTAAGACATTATGTAAAATTCTATTAATAATGAGCTTTGTTATTCTCTTCTACCAATCATGAGAGTTGATAACAACTCCCATGACTTTCTACTTGGGACACATGAGCCAAAAGGTAACCCTGAATTTTATGGAATAGTGCATCACCAACAAGAACTAGTATAGCAATATAGTGGTCTATAGTACTGTAATACAGTAAGTACAACAACGACTCCTATATTTTGCCCCTATGATTGTATTATTCTCCCAACTGAAGGCACACTATTAAAATCCATCATTTGAGGGCTCACCCATATGACTAAAAAATAGCCACTCTATCTATCTTTAACTGTTTTTCAAGCACAAAAACAGATTCAAAATATCTAGAGCTACAAATAATAATGAACATTTATATAATTTACAGAATGCTTTCACATAAATTATCTCTTCTGAGACTGACAAAAGCCTGAGAGGAATGACAGTAATCTGAGAGGGAATGCAAATAAAATTGCCCCTATTTTACTGATGAAGAAACTGAATTTCTAAGATATCAAGTGACTCAACCATGGTTATACAGCTATTAAGTATCAGAAGTGTGGTTTGAGCTCAAGACTTTCTTACTCCAGGTCTAATGTACTCTCCATTATTTGATGCTACTTCCCCAGTCATACAAGAGCAACCTTCAAGACTCCATCCTCACGCAGAATAAGCTACATGTCCTAATAAATAGAGACTGTGGTATTTTTATGCTTTTTAATCTTCTACTTCAGTAAGTTTTATTAAAAGAACACAAGTGGGGCTTTATTAGTCTGTTCTATTTTTTATTGTTGGCACAGAAGTTAACAAGGGAGAAGGACCCAGAGGAATAATTATTGGAGAATAGATATTGATGGTTATAGGGTTTTTTGTGTGTTCCTCAAATGCTTTGGAAGAAAAGCTAGGTGTCCTAAGGGTACTGAGGGAGTAGAATTTTTGGATTTGTTCCTTGGAGAATAGCCAAAAATATAGAGCTTGTCCAGGTGAACTGAAAGAAATAGATAACAATATTCTTTCCTCTCCCCTGACTTTGGACTGGACCTGTAAATTTGCTAGCATAAATTATTGAGAAGGGGAAAAACTTCCTCTGCCAATTGTAATGCTGTGCATGAGCAGCTTTCCAGAAGAATACTACTGTGAACAGCTTTTAAGGTTCTGATTACACAGCATAGTGAACACTCTGTTCTATAACAAAGCAAAGCAAAACATTCACAGTAAATCAAGGCACAGCATTCACAATATTACAACTTATCATAGCAAATCACAACATAGTATTCACAACAGCTTATCTTTAAAATTGCCACATAGTTTTTGCCAAAGTGGTCACAATAGTTTTCAACAAAGAACAATTGTTTAGTTACTCAATTATTCAAAATCATCCTTCAGGAGGCTTGCTTCCTTACTCAGTCATTCAACCATCTCAAAATACAAAAGTCAAAGTCTTTCACTCGGGGGCACACCAAGTTAACTCAATCAGTCACTTATTCAGTAAGCAATCACTAAGTACAATCATTAGAAAATACACAGACCCTCCACCCCTAGATCACTAGTAAATTTACAATTCCGCAGTCAGTATACAGTATCCAAGTAAAGTTTTATTTCAGCTTGACTTGGGGTGGTCTCTCAGATTCTCTGGATCCCCTTCCATGGTCCCAGCTCCCACCTGAATCCACCAGTCACCTGGATTCACAGGCAAACAGCTCCCAGGTCCTTGTCCAGTTCTCCAGGCAGTTCCTGCTCTGTATTGGAGCTCAAAGGGTCCAGTCCTTCTCAATTCCTTCAAAATTTTGTTCCCAGGAATTCAAGGCTCAACCAAGCCACAAACATACAAAGCCTTGGCATCCTGTTCGTGCTTCCTCAGTCTTCTGCTGCTCTTTTAAAAAAAACAAACCAGAATGGTGTTATCCAGCCTGGTGGTGGGGGGGAGGAGGGCTTGGCTCCTGGGCTCCTGGGCTCCTGGGTTCCTGGGCTTCTGTCCTTCTGGTCTCCTGGCCTCCTGGGCTCCTCTTCAGCCTCATCCCAGCAGCTGCTTCTGCCTCCATTGTTCTCCAAGAAATTCTAACTGTCCCTTCCTGGGGCTTTTCCTTATATACACACAGCATTAGCTTCCTGTTTCTGCCAACCTGTTCCTGTTATGTCAGTAACAGGAGTTCGTACTTTATGTTTCCCCAACAGAGGCTTGGTAAATTACTAAGTGCTAAGTACTTGCTACCTTTGCTTAACTTGAAACAAGGTGCTAGGTACTTGCTTACTTGCCAATACAAAAAAGGGTCTTCAAATTCAAATTACATTAACATTACAGCAATACCCATCAAGATCTATGATGTAATTTGTACTCTAAAACAGTTGCCTAGGACACTGAGAGGTTAAGCTCATGCTTATATGACTTGACACAGTGTCAGAGACAGGGCTTGTTCCCAAGTCATCCTGGCTTCAAGATTGATTCTCTAGTATACCATAGTATCAAAAATACAGCATGTCAAAAGGAACTACCTGAAGAAACCAATTCTGTATGTATTTTTCATTGTTTTTATAGATATCATCATCTTAATGATGATGATCACAATAGAGTATTAAAGGAGAGGAAAATTTAATATCATGGTGGGGAGGAGGGGAAGTAGTGGTATACTCTTGAGTTCCTTATCCATTCCTTAAATATGCCCTCTATTCTTCAATGTATATGTAGACTGACCAAAAGGCACAGACATATATAGGGTAAGAAAAATGCACTGAATTTTAAAGTGCTGTGGTTTCTGTTTTCTTTAGAAATATAGGTATGTGAATGTGTTTGCTTGGAGAGTTGACTAAACTTTCTCTCAAAGATACTACACAGTAAAACTTGGAAAGGTCTATTCACAGTAGAAAAATATAGCAAAACGTACACATTCTTGTCTTTAGTTGCTAAAACCTAGGGATCATAATCTTCTTTGTTTTTCCTTCCTTCCTATCCCTGTTTCAACCCTAAGAAATGCAGTGTATGAGACTTGAATTTGCTAGAAAAGACAAATGAGGTCTACTCATATTATGGACACACATTCATGCATTTCTCTCTTCTAAGTGGGTGGCCCAGGTATTTTAAGAGAGGATAGAACCTTCTGAAGAAACTTCACCTCTTGCCATTGTAATTCAGGTTGTCAGTTAAACAGATGTTCTTTTTCTTGTCAAGCTGGTTTCCTTGGAGGCACTACATCAAGGGAATGACTTGTGAGGTAATATTGCCTTATGTGCTCATGTTTCCATTGGTGATGAATGAGCTTGAAAAGCATGCTTAAACTGTGTCCATATGGAATATTAATATGCTCATCTTCCACTTTCACCTATTTTAGCCTGGTGCCTGTCTTTTGGAGGATGGATTTGATATTTGGAAATAGCCGGAGGTCATTTGGAACTGAGTCTAGTGATTAAGATGAAGCATCAAGCTGGGTAATACTGTTTTGTGTCACAAACAAGGTGTGGCTATAAAACAATGAAGTTAGTCTTCATTGTCTGCAAAACTGGCTCTCCAGGTTGTTCCAAAAGAAGAGATATCACAGGGTTTTGAGTAATGACTGCACTGCTTATATAAGTTTTCAAATTCCCTAGACTACGTAGTTGCATGAACTTATCTGTTGCTGGTGATACAGAATGATCAATTTAGAGTTAGGAAAAAGTAAGGAGGTCATTTGGCTGAATCTCATTTTATAAATTAGGAGTCCAAGGTTCTGAGATGAGAATTCACTTGTCAAAGGTCATACTGGTAATAAGTATTAGCATTCAGCTTTAAACACAATTCCTCTTCCTTTCAATTGTAAGCATGCTCATTTAACATTTCATGCTATATTATCACAGATCATAGTTATAGAAACACTGTACATATGCAGTTGAATTTAATTCAAAACTTTATTAAGAGTTTAAAATTTGCTATATTTGCCCTTCTGAAGCTAGTGAGATCTACTTTAGGTGGGTTACCTGAGTTATTGGGAATGTGATGAGTTAAGAATGAAGACAGATTTCAGGACCCCAGAGCAGGGAGATACTTACAGAATAGATGAGGTAGAACCAGATCACAACTTTAGGGAGGTGTGGGAAGATAACTTTGGGAACTACACAGTGAAGAGTCTAAGTGCTAGGGATAAGTCAGAGAAGACCTATAAGCCTTGGGTGAGTGGTTCAAAATATAGAACTCAATGGAGGGTCAGGGAACTAACTGTAGGAGAGCAGGTACTTGCCCAGGCTTTAGACCATTGCTGCCACGATTGAGGATTAAAGGGTCAGCAGAGCATGGTAGTATCTGATAATTTTTATGTCCAGGATCAGAGGCACAAATCATATCTAAATCATACTGCATTTAAGAAGTACTCAAATCAGTGCCTATGAATGGAGACCCTAATATTCTAAGAGACTCATGGTTACTGTTTGTAGAGGTCGCCATTAAGAGTGGAGCAGCATGAGGTTAGGTTGTGTAGAAGTTTTCTTGTGTCGAAAAACACAAGAGTTGGGTGGTGGAAGCTGAGACTTTTGCTAGCTTCCTATTTTAACCAATAATTCTTACTAAGTAAGTGCTAAGTTTTTCTGCTTCTAAGTTGATAAGAAAATAAAAGCACTGAATAAATTTTGGTGCCTTGGAGTTAAACACTTATTTCTACCTTTGTTTATGGTTCTGTGGAGAAGACATAGCAGAATGGGCAGCTGAATTCATGACTTGTTAGAATTACTCTAACACCACAACAATGCCAAGAAGAAGGTACTGAAGGGTACAGGAGTAGAGATCAGAGAGCTAAGGAGAAAGGCCCAGATTTCAGGTCATCACTCTGTTATCCTCTGCTTTGGTTAGACCATGCACAGAAAATTATGTTTACTTCTAGGGTCCATGTTTTAGGAAGGGCACTGATGAGCTAGAGAGTAAGAGAGTACTACTTTTAGGTTTCTTCAGCTTTGGCACTGGATCTGATTTGTTGGGCATTTGGCATGCATCACTTAATAAATTGATATGCTTAGAAGCTCAAACCTTTGTTTCCTCAGTCATTTCTTTTTTTTTTTACCTTCCACAGTATGTAAGGCACTGGTTGAAGGAATTAGGGATATTCAGCCCGCAGATGATGACTTAGGGTAGACATGAGCACTGTTTTTAAGGATTTAAAAGGGCACGATATCTGTTAAAGAGTGTGGATTTGACCTTCTTGACCTCAAAAAGTAGAACTAGGACAAATGAATTGAGGTTTTAGAGACATAGATTTAGGCTTGATGCAAGGATTTTTTAAAAAAAGCAAAAACCCAACAATTTCTTAACAGTAAGAACTGTCCAAAATTAGGTTTGGCTGCCAATAAAAGTAGTTGTTATAGATTCACAGGATCACAGAATAACTAGAGGTTATCTAGTCCAGGTGATACCTAAATGAGAATTCTCTCTAAAACTTAGCCAAAATATGGTCATCCAGGTTTTGCTTGAATGCCTCCAGTTCCTCTTCTCTGGAAGTCTTCAAGAAGAGGGCGAACAGGCGCTTGATAAAGATGCTACAGAGTGATTCTCGGTCAGACACGGTTTATACCAGAAGGGACCTTAAAGGTTGAGATTCTGACTGGGTTATACCTTTGTTTGATACTTAGGATCAGGATAAAAATCACATGATACATGCAATTTGTAAAGCTGGAATCCCTTTTAAACTGTTTTTAAATATATCTACCTTGTATGTTTGACCATTGTGTTTTGTGGAACATTCACAATGAAATAGTGAAGTGGGTGATGTATTGCTTTCAAGGAATGCAGAAAAAGAGGAGGACAAAGGAAAACCTGTGAACTCTCCAGAGTCATAACCAATTTTTTTTAGGTAACCAGAGAAAAATAGTACAAAATAGACCTCCAGTTTGGTAAAGGGAAGAAGGCAGAGACTGCAATACCACAAGGCAGATTATTGTCAAAGGGGGTACAAGTTTGGGCCAGATGAGAAGGAACTTCTTTTGTATGTGAGCTCAGTAGAAGTTAGACATCTGATAACTTTCTATTTTAACTAACTGTTTTTGCTAAGTCTTAAGCTCATTTATTTCAGTACCCTTTGAAATTTTGGCATCTTTGAGCAAAGGACTGATTTCTGTGTTGTAGTAACAACCTAGGGTTTATCTCTCAAATGTAGCTCTGGTGTAGGATAATCCAAGGATCTATAGAAAATCTATAGTGATGGTGAGAGTATTGTACTTGTTAGTAGAGTATTAGGCTAACTGGAATAAAAATGAAGCACTCTTTTGGGACAGAGAGTGTTTGGAGGAGATTGTTATGACCTGAAGGTCAGGTAATGTGGCACCATAATAAGACAGGATGTACACATTTGTAAAATTTAGGAAAGAGTGTTGAAAATCTCACATCTCAAATTCAAATACATCACTAGCTTCTTTTAATACTATTTCCTTAATATGGAATTATATAAAAATAGACTTACATTCTTATAGTATTTTCATCAAGATAAATCATAGGAGGATTAATACTTATTAGTCATTATTTTTCAAACAGTATTTTAGGTTATGCTACCAAAATGGATCATAGAAACCATATAGTCCAACCTCTTAAATCAATATTTCACAATGTTATGTGCCTGTTAAAAAGCTTTTATGTCACCCCTAGCTCCCCTCCATTGACAACCTAGGCTCTGTCTGCTCCTAGGTCTGTTAGCTCTGTTAGGTCATCTTTTACCTTATCTTTCCCCAAATCAAGCCTCTATACCTCTCCCTTGCGTGTTCATCTAATTCATTTATGACATCACTCTTTGGGTCTAAATTTTTAAAAATCTATTTTGGTATACAGTATGAGACGCTGTTCTAATAGTTACTACCAAACTGCTTTCTAGTTTTCCTAGAAAGTTTTTTCAAATGATTAGTTCTTACACCCAAAAGCTCAGATTTTTGAGTTTCTCAAACACTAGATTACTGTGGTTATTTACTACTATGTATTACATACCTAATCTCTTCTATTAGCCCATTACTCTACTTCTTAGCCAGTACTAGATTATTTTCATGATGACTTTTGTAATACAGTTTAAAATTGGGTACTCTTAGCACTGTTTTTTTGCAAAAGTACTGACTGTTCCATAAATCCTTTCTCTTTGTCTCTGTCTCTGTCTCTGTCTCTGTGTCTCTATCTCTCATTTGTTTACTATGTGTTAGTCACTTGGAAAACAGATTCAAAAAATGAAACTTACTCTCAGGGAGCTTACATTTTTATGGAAGAGCCAAGAAGTACATATACAAATATATACAGAATAAATATAGTGAATAATTTCAAATATATTCAGAGCAATTGCAGTCTTTTTTTTTTTTTTACAGTTTTCAGTTGAGAAAATCCTATGTCAATTGTGGTACAGGTTATAAGTGACTGATTTGAGGATTCAAACCTAGTTTCTCTGATTCTAAATCCAAAGCTCTTTCATTTATATGCTATAGTATCCAGATATTTATTTTGCTGTAGAAGCTTTGTATCTGTTTTCTTTTCTGATTTTTCTCTGTTCTCACAGTTCTTTATGTGTCCACTTCTGGTTGTAGTTTGCTTGACTCTGACACAATCCCACCATTCCCATGTTCGGCTCCACCACCACCTGCTGGTCCCTTGGCATCTGAGGGCATAACACAAATATTACACATCTCATATGGCTTGATCCTCCACTATTTGCAATGTCTTGATTTCCGTTGCTTACCTAACTTCTGCATCTCTGTTGACCTGACCCCTGTTTGTTTGTCCCAGCATTATGTTTAGTCCCCTAGGTTTGTTATACTACCCATAACTGATGGCTAAACTGAGCCAGTCATCCAGATATAAAAGACACCATTTTACATACCCTTTAAGTTGCAATCCTTTAAGTTACCCACATGGGGTCATAGTTGTTCTGACTCTGAATGACTCTGGAGGAGAGAGTAAGGCTGATGACTATGCATAGCCCTGCCTCACTTAAATCCAATTCATTTGAAAGTCAAGACATTACCCTCCTGATGTCATTGGTCTTTTATGAGTGTGTGGGACATGAAATTAGTGAAAACTTCTCAGTCTGGAATGTAACCCCCCCTCCTGAGTGTCTACCCTCCTCCTTCTCCTGTCAATTACTTTTATCTTCCTTTGTTCATTTCTTCCCGCCTGGTGAAGGCCAACCCCCTTGTAG
>CM053599.1:157360494-157387075 GCA_028646575.1 Pseudocheirus occidentalis | reverse complement strand
AAACCTTGGAACAGGGCTAGGCTCTCTCTCTTCCGGCCCGGTCTCATGCATCAACATGGATAAGACATCCTTTCATTGGGCACCCCTTTCTTCCCGGGAGAAAGGGAATAAATTCCTCTTCTTATCTAAGGCATCTCTGTGTTTAGTTTTCTAATTAAATTAAGAATAATGGGCATATTTTTTATACCACAAATATGAAAATGAAGTTCAAGTAATAACAAATTACCAACGAGTAATTTCTGCTACAGTGATACACTCTTGTTCCTCTCACTTATAACAAGGTATCTGTTAGAATGGGTTAATGGTTTTAGAATTAAAAGGAAATTCAGAGGTCATCTTGTCCAAAAGTATCCAATACCTGGCCACATGCAGCAGGCAATGCTCCTGAGTGCTGAACCAGATGAAAATGTAATCTGGTAACATTTAACAAAATAAATAAAAATGTAGTAGAACATAGATAATGTTAATATGCATTTCTAAGTCAATAGCTGACCTACAGGGATCCTTGTGCATAGTGGCCTATGTTTCTATCTGAGCTGACAACGCTGATCTACTGATCTAGTTAAATTGCCTTATTTTACAGAAATAGGCCCGAGAGGTGAAATAATTTGCTGAGAGTTACACAGGTGGAAAGTAGAAAAGCTGACATTTAAACCGGCTCCTTTGACTCTAGTACTTCTGTCCTGCTCTGTGTGTGTGTGTGTGTGTGTGTGTGTGTGTGTGTGTGTGTGTATGTGTGTGTGTGAAATATCTGTGTAGGAATTTAAATGGAAAGGAAAGGAAGCCCAGTGCAAAAAAAAAAAAACTGAGGAAAAGAAACATTTTTAATGTTTCTCTCCAATGGGACCCTCTGAACTAAAAGTTGCCCAACTGCAGTGTGGTCAGGGTGTACACATAGCCCAAAGTCTGCTTCTTAGGAAACCACATAGGAAATAAGAAATTTATCTTCAGAGACAAGAGTAGGCGTGCCACCAGTTCTGTTTTGTATAAAATAAATAATTCATTTTGTTTCCAAAGGGGTTTGACAAACTATGGTAGAGGGAAAAATCAAATTTTTTACTTTTGTTTTAGGGTGGCAAGTTTCATGACAGAAATAAAGTATGTGTTACATAAGTAATTTATTAGTGCATCTTGGCATTGCAGCACTAATAGGCTTGCTGCCAGGTATTCCAAGCTGTAGTTTGTCATGTCTAACTCTTGAGTTCTCTCAGCAATTGAAGAAATGGCCTTCTGCAGGCTGTCAGTGACAGATTCTAGCTCACTCACATAGATAAAGCTCAATTAGCTCCTGGTGAAAGCATCTTTTAAAAATGCAGTGAGCTGCACCATGAAAGACAGATAGACAAATGTTATAGCAAACAAATAGAATGTTGATGTGATAGAAGGAAAGTGCATGTCCACAGTAGAAGTGGAAAGTTATTTTATTACCCACTTTCCTCTATTAAAGACAACAGTTATTACAATTAAAAAAAAATTACCTGGACAGTTAGGCTCTAGCTTTTCTTTTGCTCTGTTGTACTGATGTGAACCAGAACAATTGGCAATGTTATGAACTAGAGTTGCAGTTACTGGAATTTGTACATTAATCCAGCTAGGATTCTTTTTGGAAAACACATCAGGTTTTTTTTCCTTTTTTTTTTTTGGAGGGCAATTGGGGTTAAGTGACTTGCCCAAGGTCACATGGCTAGGTTTTCTATGTTAAGTAGCTGAGGCTGGATTTGAACTCATGTCCTCCTGACTCTAGGGCCAGTGCTCTATTCACTGTGCCACCTAGCTGCCCAATCAGTTTTTTTTCCATGCAATTTTCTCATCTTCTGCATTCTCTAGTCTTCCTTCTGTCCCTGTTCCCACCCTACTGAATTTCTTCTGTTGGATCAAAATAATCATGCTGAAAAAGTGAATGTGTTTTTATTGCTTGATTGGACCAGATTTTCAAAGTGGGGATGGAATCCACCACATTCTATGAACTAATTTGTACTCTGTACAGGTGGTTCAATTTAATAGCCATATTTATTTCTGGCTCCCTTAAATCATAATTATAGCAGATAGTTACAGAGTGAAGATTTGATTGGCATACAGCCTAAATGAATAAATGACAACTCTGTATTCCTAGACACTTGTCTTTTTTTACTTCAGAAAGACTATTAGAGCTAAAGTCTCAAGAAATTTTACAACAATGGAGTGGTTGCCTTTTCAGATTGGGTAATTCACCAGAGTTAGTTTGGAGGGAGGAGATAGAATACCCCACCTTGCCCCATTAAAGCACTGAGAATTGTGGACCGAAAACTTATGATTGCCTCAGAGATGAAACGAGACTGTATTTCCTGTCCACTGGCAGACAATTCCACAGCTGTAATGACTTTGTTGCCCTTCAGAGAGCTTCGTTCTTTGTTGCACTGACTTATGGTTGTGACCCCTTTCTGCTTTTTATTCTCTTCTTTTCCCCTGTTCATAGGCATATTTCAGACAGTTAGTGGTAAGAAATAATATTGAATCTTCCTTAACCCTGGAACATCTAGGAGAATGTTTCTTAATCCTCTCTTCTACTATGTAAGGCAGGGTCATGGATAGTCAAGTCAAATAAAAACCACACATTTTAAAGCACTTACTAAGTAATGAGAACTATGCTAAGCACTAGGGATACAAAGAAAAGCAAAAAAAAAAATCACTGCTTTCAAGTGGCTCACAGCCTAATTGGGGGCGGGGGAGGGGGGTGTCCTACATGCACATAATGAGACACATACAAGAGATATACAGGATAAACCAAAGACACTGTCAGAGGCAAGTCGCTAATGTTAAGGTAGTTGGAGAAAAGCTCTTATTGAAGGTGAAATTTTACATGTGACAAGAGGGAAGTCAGGAAAACCAGAAGGTAGAGATGAGATGGAAAAGATTCCAGGAATGAGAACTAACCAATGAAAATGCATGAAGGGAAGAGATAGTGCCCTGTGTAAAGAAGAACAAATAGACTAGTGTCATTGGATTATAGACTAAGTTAAGGTGGGTAAAGTATGAGAAGACTGGGAAAGGAGGAAGGGACCAAGTTATAAAGGGATTTAAAGGCCAAACAGGATTTTATATTTAATCCTGAAGGATACAGAGTTGGCCTTATAGTAAGGAATTATTGCGTTTAAATTCTGTCTCTGACACATACTAGCTATGTTATATGGGGAAGCCAACTTCTCTCTGGCCTAAGAATTCTATGAGACTATGTTGTAGAAAAATTGTGAATCTGCATCAGAGGAGGAATTTCTTTCTTTGAGAGTCCCTTAGGCCAGCAGAATCACAGGCTTGGACCCCAAAGAGATAAAAAAAAATAAAAGAAATAATAATAAATCTCTTAGGGGATTTGAAACATTTTTACCATCTAATAGTGGCTACATAATTTTAAAAATAATATCTTCCAAAACTATAGGACATTGGTGTCAAAGATTCATTATCTTCCTTATCACTTTCTTTTCCTCGCTGCCCTCCTTTCTTTGATTCTGTGGAATGTCCTCCATTTTCTGAGATTTTTTTTTTAGCTATCAGGCCAATGATTTAAGCTGAGAAGAAATGAGGCAAGAATAACTCTAACACATTTATATTTTGATTTAAAGCTTACCAAGCATTTTGCTTGCGACAACTTGGGGAAAGAGTATAGATAAAGAAGTGAGAAAATTGAAGTTCAGAGAAGTTAAGAAATTTGCCCATGATGGCTTTCCCTTTCACTTAATTAGCAGTTGTATAGTCAAGACTTGGTAGGCCTCCAAAGAAGCCACAGGAGTGGTTCAAATTTGAATTATCTTTAGTTATAGTTTGTGTAGGCAAGGTGGTTGCTGTTTGTACAGAATGATGGAGAAGAAATACAACATGATTTACAATGATCTCTCTACTGATATTCCCTACTGTCAGTCACTCTTAATTTACATTTAATAGTTACAAAATATTTGGAAGTATTACTCTTTTTTTGTTTGTTTTTTGGAGGGGGGAAGGTAGGGCAATTAGGGTTAAGTGACTTGCCCAAGGTGACATGGCTAGTGTGTATGTGTGTGTGTTTGCGTGTGTGTGTGCATACGTGCGTGTGTGTGTAAGTGTCTGAGGCCGGATTTGAACTCAGATCCTCCTGACTCCATGGCTGGTGCTCTATTCACTGTGCCACCTAGCTGTTCATCAGTATTACTTTTAATAAACCGTTGTTGACTATTGAATGAAAATAATTTGGACTGTTTTTCTTCCTGCTGCTTTGTTTCTTGTTGGCCATTGGTTATTTGTGACTTTGTTAATTATCCCTTCTGTCCCATTGCCTAGTTATGCTACCATGTTTTCTTTGCTGGGATACTTAATGGAGATAAGTAGCATCAGTTATTTATGATGTGTGCCATTTTTTCATTGATTTGAGACCATACCTAGAAACCTGGGAACATATTTTGACTGGACAGACCAGGAGTCTGGCAACATGTTCCATAATTATAACATATTGATCACAGTCTGTTAAGAGGATATTTTGATAAAAAAATAAAAACACAAAACAGAACAGAACAAAAATAACAATAACTAATAATTATAGTGCTTTTATATATGAAAAACATATTGTGTGCATAATATACAATATTAGCCTCTGGGTGGTAAGTAATATAACTGTTATAATCCCTATTTTATCAGTAGAAATAGATTTGGAGCAGTTAATTGACTTACCTACAATCACATATAGGCTTAAGTATTATAGGTAGTGTTGCAGGAATTGTAGACAGGATTTGTATTGTATTGTAGGTAGAATTCAAAAGACGGCCTCTCCTCAATCCAAATCAACTAATTTTAGTGGCAAACAGGCAAATTATAATTATCCAAAGTCTTGTCAATCTTACTTCAATGACCATTGAAGAGAATTAGGCTTAAAAGAGACTGTATCATACATTTTTCAGCCTTAGGCTAAAGTACTTGTACTTCAGTACTAAAGTATTGCTAGCCCAGATCTTGTCTATACAAAGAGACCAGCACAAACCAGCACTGTTTTCTAATATTGTTGTTGAGTCGGTCCAGTTGTGTTCAACTTTTCTTGACCTCATTTGGGGTTTTCTTAGCAAAGATATTGGAGTGGTTTGCCATTTCCTTCTCCAACTCATTTTACAGATGAGGAACTGAGGCAAACAGAGTTGAGTGACTTGTCCAGGCTAATACAAGTCTGAGGTCAGATTTGAACTCAGGAAGATGTCTTTCTTTCTGCAGGCCTGTTGCTTTATCTACTGTGCCACCTATCTGCTCTGTTACTTAGTTCTTCAGTGGGGGGCAATCCTAAATGTGGGTCTTAGGTATCATTGTATTAAGTTGTCTGATCCATACCCACTATCTCAGAATCTATTTCTTAGCTGGTGAAATCTCTATATCTAAGTTCCATCAGTGAGTTTTTCCACAATACTGCTGTCAACTACTCTGGAACCAATTCTTTCTGTAGAATCTTCGTGCTTCCACAAATCTGCCAAAATCTTGGACTCCAGTTCTTGAGACTGTTTCTCTAGTTGCTCTTCTAGATTCATTGCTCACTTCAGGAACCTGAGTATCCAGGAGCGATTTTGTTTTCATCATCACAAATGGAGACATCTCTGATTATTGGAGTTTATTTCAATTATGATCTTTGACATCATTGCAACTACTGACTTTTTGTTCAGCCTGGATGTCTTCTCAGGGATCCTGGGAAAGGACTGCATTTCTTTCCTTAGCAATCATGTTTAACTTCTTTGGGGCTGGGAGATCTCTCAGATGTGTGCCAGTCAAATCACATAAGGTATTGTACAGAATTAGTACATTTAAAAATTAATTTTTAATTTTCTTTTTCTTATCAAAATGTTCATAAATTAATATTTTTATTTACAAAGTACAACAATGGAGGATGATATTACAGATCTCTTATCACATAGAGATTATTTTTTAAAGTACACATTACATTTCACACAGTTGTAAAAACTGCCTTCTGTTGTTACCCCTTCTTGTTTTCTTCTGTTCACTAAAAAATATTTTATGGATAACTTTTCTTTTTTCTTCTTCATTTTTTTAACATTACTATCACAGTTTTCCCCCACCAAAAAAGAAGTCTTCTCTTTTAACAAATAAGCATTCAGCTAAAATATATCCCCATACTGGCTAAGCCTGAAAATTTATGTCTCATTCTACTTCAACAATCCATCATTTCTTTGCTAAGAAGTGGGAAGCATACTTCACTATTAATCTCCTAAAGTCATGGTTGGTCATTACATTATGAGTAGTCTTTCAAAGGTTTTTTTCATTCACAATATTGCAGCAATTGAATAAATCAGTCTCCAGATTCTATTCACTTTAGTTTGCATCAGTTCATATAAGGTTTTACTGATATTTCTGAATCTGGTCCTTTCTTAGCTTCTTATGGTTCGTTGATACTGCTTTAGAGACAGCTAGGTGGTATAGTAGATAGAGTGCCTTCACTGAGAGTCAGGAAGATTTGAGTTTGAATCCTAACTCAGACACTTGGAATCTGTGTGACTGTGGGTAAGTCATTTAACCTTTCTCAGCCTCAGTTTTCTCAACTACAAAATGAGGGTTATGATAGCAACAAATTGGTTGTATCAAGTGCTCTATCTGTCCATCTCTCTATCTACCTATAGCTAACATTGCACAAAGCTTAAGATGTTATGTACATGCTTGCTATTATCATTTAATATTATTATTAATATCATTGTTTTCATATATTATAATTTGTCCAGCCATTCACCAGTTGATGGGGACCCACTTTATAGGGTCCTTTTAGTTTCTTTCTTTGGAGATATAAGCAAACTCTCAAGAACATGTACATGAAAAAATAGATAAAAGATCAGCATTGTTATCAGATATGGGTTCAATTCATGCTTCTCATAAATACTATGTGACCATGTGTAAATCACTGCCTCTGAATACCTCAGATAATTTATCAACCAATATGAATTTTTTTGGTAGGGGGGAAGCCAAGGCAATTGGGATTAAGTGATTTGCTCAAGGTCACATGGTTAGCAAGTGTTAAGTATCAGAGGTCACATTTGAACTCAGGTCCTCCTGATTCTAGGGCCAGTGCTCTATTCATTGAGCCACCTAGCTGCCCCCAATACACATTGATTAAGGTCTACTGTATGCAGGGGATGTTTTGAGTAGGTCTGAAATTTATTGGTATAGGAAATTCTAATTCATAACAGGTGCCATTTTGCAATTTATATTCTTAAAAAGTTTCCTGCACCTTTGAAAAATCATGTAACTTGCCCAGGATCACATAGCCAGCATCTGTCAGAGTGAGGACACGAACCCAGGATTTCTTAAATCCCAATCTGACTATTCCATAGACCAGATGTGTCAAACATATGGCTGAGCAATAACACTAGGAAATGTGTCCAGAACCAGACTGTAATGTAATCGTTAAGTATTTAAAAATACATTGACATACAATAGAACATAGTTAATATTAACATGTGGTTTTCTAAATTAATACATGGCTCATAGGGATCATAGTGGCTCTGATTTCTATTTGCGTTGACACCTCTTGCTTATGCCATTCTGTTTCTTAGGGAATATATGCAGAGAGGTGTCAATAGATTGGTAAATAGAGTTCTCCCATACTGGTGAAATAACAAGTCAGGGGAAAAAAATTACAAATGTGCACAGAAGGCTGCTCTTTTATCCCCATGCCAGATGACGTTGTATTTCAAAGCCTGCTATTAAGGCCCTCCTTTACATTCTTTTACTAACTGGTCATTCATTTAAGATTCCAAACTGAGAGACTTTTAAATGACAGAGATTATGTTGGTTCATGATTAAATTGTTATTACTCCAATAACTTTTAAGGCATCAAGTTTCTCTTTATAGACTTGCGACTTTATGAAATCACCATAACTTATTTGGCTTTTCCTTTTAGCGATAATATTTAGCTTATCTTCATTTTATGATATCTTGTTATGACATCATACATGATGATGTTTCAACTGAAACACTTCAGAAGATAGGTACTATTGTGAAATCTCAAATAAATAACAAACTGCCTCATAAGAAGAATTAAAGCAATAATCCTTTGAGCATTTATTCTCCTGATGAAATTTATATCTAGATTTTGGATTGAATTGCTCACAGTCCTTTTATAGCTTCCCTCATTCCAGCTCTCCCATTCTCATCCACCATAATGCACATAATACATATGTATAACAAGAACAATTCTGAACTCAGATCTCATTTATGGTTGCCTGGCTCCTCAGCAGATCCATCTCCTATTTCCCCCCTCTTCTTTCTTTTTTAACCACATTATCTCTCAACCTATCCCTTCATTTTCTTTGAATTGTGTCCTGTTCATTGTGATGACTTGTCAGATGGATTTTCAATACCTCATTAAACCATGGTTTATAGCTCAAGGCATTTACCTAACTTGGAGATCTTGATGTTTTGTGTTGTTCTTGGACATCTTCTGTACTTTCTCTTGTAAGAGTCTATTTTTGGAACACCCAGTTCTAGTTTCATAGGGATTTTTTTCCTGAATGATTCTCTTTTTTACCCTTTTTCTGTTGCCTGTCAATAATACTCAAACCTATTGGGTCTACATCATGGATATGTGGTGGTTATGATGATGTCGTAAGTAGAACTAGAAGCAACTAATTTTAATTCTTCTCTTCTTTTCTTCTTTCCATTAAACAGTAAGGTAAAATACTTGTTCTCTCCTCCCATTCTACTTTTTTGTTGGTTAGTTTTTAGTTTTCATTCTCTGTGGCTTTTTAAAAAAATTTCTTTCCCTCAAACTCTTCATTATTTATCTTCCCTTTATATTGATCTTAGAACTTTTTTTTTATTAATGACCATTTTGTCTAGTTTTCTTATTTTGCAATGAGGAAACTGGAACCATAGGAGGATAAGTGATTTGCCTGAAGACACATAGGTAGGAAGTATCAGAGGTGTGGTTTGAACCAAGGTAACTCAGGTCCTCTTCCATCAGAGCCACATTTCTTGTCACCATACCATGTCTTCTTTTGTAGGTGACTACATTGCTAGCTCCTTTCAGGTGAGGTTTCACTTTATCATTTGAACCTTGTTGTATCTTAGCACAATGGCACATATGTAGGCAAGCAGTCTTTACTAATTAATTTATAACTAAATGATTGGTTTGAAAAATTCTGTATTTTTTCAACTTCATTGCTGTATGCTTTTCGTCTTAAAATTTTCTATTCTGTGCTTCTGTTTTATGCATTTTCTTATTTTTTCCATTTTAATGGTAATTATAGATGACAGTAACAAAGTGTTTTTGCAACATTATATGATGGTTTCTTAACTTGAGATCCTTTGTTATTTCCCTCCACTCAGGGTAATGTAGTTTCTTTGTTTATTTCTTTTTATGTTGTAAATTTTTGTTCTTGCTTTATCAAATAGCATGATGGCATCTTCTGCTTCTTCAGGTTTATCTGACACATAGTAAATTTTGGTCCAAGACCTCATTTTTTTTCTTTCTGTATATATCTTTTTTTTTGGGGGGGTGTTTTTTGTAATCAATAGGTTGTAGACTTTTCTTTTTGTATTCACTGCCACTCTTTTTTTATTAATCCACATTTAAAGTTATGAGAGCTGGTGTATCTTTTCCTTCTTTTGTCTCTAAAACACACACATACACACAGACACATTTTGAAACAGTGTTGGTATGGCACCATACTCTCTTAGAAGTCCAAAGATTTAGCTGAACCATCAGGTATTGCTTTATTTCTTTTGTCTTGCAATATTTATTCATAGATATCTGGACTTGTTTAGGTCATCTACTTGTTGATTATCTGCTTATACATAAGATCTTTAACTGAATTGTCTTACTACTGAGAGTTTTCATAATTTCAGTCTTTTCCCTCTTATTTTTGCCTTTTGTTCACTTCCTGACTCCTTCCTCTGGAGACTAGACCTCAGATGTCTCAGTTTCCTCTTACACTGGCAAGTCACATCCCATTGGCTTTAGTTTGTGTCCTTAAGCGACTCTTAAGGGACAGAACTTGCCATGGTTGGATGCTGAATTTTTCTCCTCAGCCTTATGGAAATTCCACATAGATATACACACATGGACATCTTTGCCCATTTCTCTCTGTTCTACAGTTCTTTTGCTGGGTTCTCTTATGGTACAGAGCACTACCATGTTGCAGTCAAAGCTAGAACAAACTTGTGCCTTTTGGTTTACCATGGCATAGAGATTCAAGGAAAGGGTCAAAGGTTGCAAAAGTCTGTAAGTCTGTAGGTTGATTTGGGTAGCCCTGCCAGAGAAGTTATGGCTAGAAGAGGTAGAGGTGCTGACTGAGCATGCTGGAATAAGAGATTAACCTTCTCTATCATTAGTTCATTGTTATTATCTCAGTAGGGTTCTTGGTGTCAGACTGTAGAGGCAGATGAAATGACTTAATCTCTTGCACATAATTCCTATTTTGGAGAGATTTGTGAGCTGATGATTAGCAAAAGTGTCTAGTTTTCCATCTTAATAATCACAGGACCGAGAAATCTCCAATAGTGGGTTTTAAAAAAACGTTTTGATAACTATATTCAAATATAACTAGCTTCTTTTGTACTTTTCTCATTCAGAAACATTATCTGAAAAAGTGTTTGTAAACTTCACCAGACCACCAGAAGGGTCCATAAACAGAAACACACACACACACACACACACACACACACAAGACTCTTTGCTATAAGATCCTAACATCAGTTCTGTTTTAAAGTAGTATAAATATTATTATTCCTTTTTGCAAATAAAAAGACCAAGACTGAGGTTTTAAGTGACTTGCCTGAATTCCCACAAGCTGCAAAGTGGTAGAGATATTCTTAAACCCAGGTCTTTTAACTCAAGTCCAGTGTTCTTTCTATAGTATATTATTCCATCTTGCTTCTCAAGGAATTTCCAATTGAGAAGGACCCTAGAAGCCATCTGATTTTGACAAAAATTGTCTCTTGATGAAAACCCCAGGAAAATTACCTTTCAATCTTGTTGAATAATGAGCCTTTTGGCTACTTCAGTTTTATCCCAAATCAGGACTGGTGTTCTTTGTTCCATATTGTTGATTACATTCCATCCTTAACCACAATACTATCTCTCAATTTCTTCACATTTCATCTTCTTGATTTCTGTTCTTGGCAACTTGTTCCCTTTTATTTATTTTCCTCTGAGCAACTCTGGACATAGATGGCAGGGATGATCATGTTGACTTTAGAAATGAAATTGAGACATAGACTTCAAGGTTGTTCTTATAATCACAATCTAGTTTGCTTAGAGTGACTTTCCCTTATGTATGGAAATTGAAAAAAGGAGTCCTAGAACACTTATCAGTAGAGAAATAACAAAGAAATAATAAAACGTTTCTAAAACAAACATTTCTAAAATTGAACTCATTATCTTTCTCCCTAAGACCTCTTCTTCCTCCAAGTTTCCTATTACTTCGGAGGGGCTTTACTATCCTCTTAGTCCCCCAGCCTTGCAACCTGGATACCAGCTCTTCACTTTATCCCCTATTCCACATTTCCAATCTCTTGCTAAGTCCTATTGATTTTATTGTCAGTAGCATCTGTAATATATGTCTCTTTCTCTTTTCCAACACTGCCACCAGTCTGGTACAGGCCCCCATCACCTCAAACATGGACTATTGCAGGAGTTTTCTAGTTGGTTTCCCTGCCTCGTGTCTCTCTCCACTTTAGTGCATCCTCTACTCAGCTCTCACATTGGTCTTCCAAATGTTCAGGTTTGACCATGTCACCTACCTATTTCTCAAACTCTAGTAGCTCCCTATGACTCCCAGGATGATTGTTGCTTAAGATTCAAAGTCTTTCATAACATACCTCCCCTGCCCCCTTCCTAGTCTTATGACTTCTCTCCACATACCTGGCAAGTCAGTAATATCTTCCTTGACAGAGACACTTTCTCTGCCAACTCCATGTATTTGCACTGGCTCTCCCTTGTGCCTTGTATTTTCTTCCTCCTCACCTGTCTCCTGGCTTCTCTGGTTTCCTTCGAATTCCACCTAAAATGTCACTTCCTACAAGAAGCTTTTTTCAGTCCCCTTAATGTTATTGCCTCCCCTCTGTGAATTATTTCTGATTTATTCCTTCTAAAGCTTCTTTGTACATAGTTGTTTGCAAATTATCTTCCCTATTATGCCATAAGCTTTTTTTTTTTTTTTTTTTTTTTTTTTTGCTTTTTGGAGGGCAGTTGGGGTTAAGTAACTTGCCCAAGGTCACACGGCTAGTTTGTGTGTGTGTGTGTGTGTGTGTGTGTGTGTGTGTGTGTGTGTTTTAAGTGTCTTAGGCCGGATTTGAACTCAGGTACTCCTGACTCCAGGGCCGGTGCTCTATTCACTGCGCCACCTAGCAGCCCCATGCCATAAGCTTCTAAAAAGTAGGGACTACCTTTTACCTTTCTTTGTATCCCCAGTACTTAGCAGAGTGTCTGGAATATAGTAGGTACTTCATTACGTGCTTGTAGACTGATAGAATGAAAAAAAAATCCTAAAATTGCTGTTCACTTTTCTGATTTAAAAACAACTGATTTGACTGTGTTTTAGACAATGTTTGAGTCAAACAGGTTAATGTATTTAATATGTCCACAAAAAGGTGTAAGATCATAGGTTCCTACATTTAGAACTGGAAAAGACCTTGAGGAAGGTAGGTGGCTCAGTGTATTGAATTCTGGACTTGGAGTCAGGCAAACATGGATATTAATCTTTCTTTTTGCAGATAAAAAGACTGAGACTGAGGTTTTAAATGACTTGCCTGAATTCCCATGAGCTACAAAGTGGTAGAGATAGCCTTTTGTTTTTGTTTTTGGAGGGGGAAGGCAGGGCAATTGGGGTAAGTGACTTGCTCAAGGTCATACAGGTAGTACGTGTTAAGTGTCTGAGACCAGATTTGAACCCAGGTCCTCCTGACTCCGGGGCTGGTGCTCTATTCACTGAGTCACCTAGATGCCCTCCTATAGATAGTCTTAAACCCAGTCTTTTAACTCAAGTCCACTGTTCTTTTCTATAGTATATCATTTCATTCCACTTCTCAAAGAATTTCAAATTTTGAAGGACCCTAAAAGCCATCCAATTATTTTTTTCTTTTTGGAGGGGGCAAAGCAGGGCATTGAGGGTTAAGTAACTTGCCCAAGGTCACATGGCTAGTAAGTGTTAAGTGTCTGAGGCTGGATTTGAACTCAGGTCCTCCTGGCTCTAGGGCTGGTGCTCTATTCACTGTGCCACCTAGCTGCCCCCATCTCTTGACAATTTTTGTTTCTTAACTTGAGGTCCATTGGTATATTCCTCCACTCAGGATAATGCAGTTTCTTTGTTTATCTCTTTTTTATGTTATGAATTTTTGTTTTTGCTTTATCAGATAGCATGATGACAACTTCTACTTCTTTTGTAAAGTACATTGACTACATTTACTAAGAGTGTGACCCTTCATCCTCCATAAGATAGAAATAATAATAACATCTACCTCAGATGATTTCTTTTTTGTAAAGCACTTTGAAAACCTCAAAAGACAATACAAAGTCAAGGTTATCTAGTCTAACTATCCTGTGTTACAAATATGGAAACTGAGGTCTGACAAGGAGAAATTATTTGACCAAAGTCACATACTAAGAGATAGAACATGACTTTGAATACAGGTCCTCTGACCCCTACTCTAGCAACCACTACACACAATCCCCATCCAGAATAATAACTTTCATCTTCTAACCTTTTTGGCAATGTACTGTATATTAGGTTTGACTATCCATGTCTAGAGTTCCAAAATGATAATGCAATGACTTCTGAAAGCATCAGATTAATTTTAAAATGCTGCAGGGTAGCACTTATCCCTGAAAAACAAAATTAAAAAATTAGAAAGCCCTGAAATTTAATAGTAGAGTTATGAACCCTCCTTGAGAAGGCTTATCTTGGAAATGCTGACACAATCCTCACTCTAGCAATGCAAATAGTGTCACTATACTAAAAGAAGTAACAGAGGTTTCAATATGTTGTCTAAGAATCTGACCACGTTTAGAGTGATTTATGGGAGAGCTTACTAAAAATTTAAATGCCTTTTCTAGCAGTGGTACATTTTTCAATACAACAAACACCTTCATATACGATTTTACATTCCACCACTGTACTTGCCTGTGACAATATAAGCCTTTTCTGATAGAGTAACATTTCCAATCCAAGATTAAAATCTTAGAAACTTGTCGACAGAAAAGGATGATAATATGCAGCTATCAAAAGAAAAATGCCTTGCAAGTAATTTCAGTAATGGTCAACTTCTTGTAATTTTCTCTTTCTCCTTGATGCCCAAGGAAAGGAGTTTGGCTTGGAGGTCATTTTAATATTTTAGATAAGGATAGCAGAAAATCGAAAATCCATGATCACAGGTAAAAAAGTAAGTTGTTCAATACCACAAAAATCAATTTATATATTTCTCTGCTTATTTGCATTTTCTGATTCTAGCCATAGAAAATTTTCCTTTTGATGAATAGGGACATATGCATTGAGGTGACAATAAGCCCTTGAAAATACCTGAAGCATTGAAAATGAAAGGATCAGTTATTCTCAGTCCTCTTAAAATACATTTATGGAATTTTTCGATGTCATTTGACTTGATCCTTCATTGGTCTTGGGGGTCGACATGAATGACCTAATTGATATTTTCTATTTCCTCTTATTATAATGCTCTAGTTTTGTTTTGTATAATGATTGCTTTTCTTGTCCCTGATATTCCATACCCTTAGTTCCAGCACTGGTAAAATTAGTCAATTTTCAGTTTTATAAACAATATAGGATTAAACACTAAAGATAATTCATAGGTTAAGAGCATATACTTGACTATACATAGACATTTGTATACTTTTACTACAGTGATTTTTCTAAAAATTTATTGTTCTATATGTACACTTAACTTGCATACAGTCAATCTGAAACATTATATTTGTCATTTTACTTTTGGTCAGGGTTAAAAATATCTTCACTTCATATTAAAGATAAGACCCATTCAGTTCTCCTGAGCTATGACTCTTTATTTGTCTTTTGAGAAACATTGTATTAGGCACTGTAATGGCAAGCAAGCAAGTACTTAGTGCCTTGTTTCAGTTGAACCTTGCCCTTGATTATATCAAGTATTTGTTAAGAAACAGAACTTGTGAAACCCACAGTGGGAAAAACTTGTTGATACAACAGGAAGGGGTGGAACAGGATTGAGCTAATGACCATATATAAAGAGAAGCCCAGGCTAGGAGACAGCAGAACTGAGAAGGGGAACAGTTGTGGAGGCTGTCACTCTGTCTGTTCTATCTGTATTTATTTTTGTTTGTGATACTTTGTACAAAAGCCATGGAGGAAGGTTTCAGAGGTCCTGGGATCATATTGATGAAGTGTGTTGAGTTCTCAGACTTTGTTGGTGGGTCTGTGTTGATTGCACAGGCAGTAAATTGATGATGGTGCCAGCAATGTGTATGGATGTTATTGTGGCTCTGTTAAGCTTTGTTTTCTCAGAAACAGAAACTGTGAAAGACTTGAGGTAGACTGGATACTGTGAGCTTCAATGAAACTGAATGAGGTACTGGACAAGGAGCTGAGAGCTGCCTCCCTGTGAATCCAGGTGATGGTTGGGTAGATTCAGGCAGGAGCTGGACTCATCAAAGAGGAATTGTGGAATCTGGGAGCCAGCCTTGAGTCAAGATGAAAAGACTTCTCCTGGGGGTACTTAGTGCTGACTGAGAAGATCATGATTCACTGTGGCCTAGGGGTGGGAGAACTTTGTACTCTGTACCTTGTACCTCTTAAGGATGATTGAGTTCAGGATGACTGGAAAGTAATGTCCAATCAAGAAGAAAGAAGACTTTCTTCACTGAGAGATTAAGACAATGTGACGTTGGGGTGGAGAACTTTGACCATGGTACTTTATGTCCCTTTAGAAGGCTTGCTCCTTAAAGATGATTGAGTTAAAAACTTACTGAATGATATCTTTTGTTTAAAACTATGACCTCTTTGGTGAAAACTATTTGGTCACTTTGGTGATAAGTTGTTATGTTATAACATTGTGAATGCTATACTTTGGTTTCTGTGAATGTTTTGCTTTAGTTTCCTGCTGAGTAAATTGAGAGTTCACTATACAATGTGATCAGAACCTTGAAGTTGTGTTTTCTAAGTCAAACTTGGAAATTCTAACTAAGGAAGACTAATGAAAAATAATTTGTTGTCATAAATGCTGGAAAAATAAAAACATGGTGCTGCCATTGTGTTAACATTCATTTTGTGATCTTGGGTCAATCATTTCAATTTTCTCATGTTCAGTTTTACCAACTCAAAAGATTTCTTAGTTTTCTAGCCATTTCTTTAAGAATCTTCCATTTGAAAGAACAAGGTATTTTGTACCCATGGACTTATTAAAGAATAAAAGAATATTATTGATGTAATTTATATTTTGTTATCTTTTTCTTCCAGTAAAGTTTCAAACTTTGTAATCTGTCTTTATGGTATAACAATATATCAAAGGATCAGAAGCCTATATATTTAGAAATTCTTTGGTGCCTTAGATTTTATCTAATCCAACATCCTCATTTTACAGAGGAGGAAGGTGAAGGTCAGAGAGATTAAATTACTTGCCCAAATAATTGGCATGGCTGTATTTGCAGAGCTCTTTCTAATGTACCAAATATTAACTAATAACTACTAGAAATTAGCTAGCACCAATACAAATTTATTGATGCTAAGGAACATGAAAGTGACAGAAATATATCTCAAAAATTTCTGAATTGGAGCAATATTCACTCTATTTCTGTCCCTTTTTGTGTATTGTCAGATAACCAATATTTGATTTGCTTTCTTTCAAATAGTAATATGAATACCAGTCTATGATCATTTAATGGGTTGTTAGGAGGTATTAACTCCTGTAGAACTTGTCACAAGGTGGCTTATTTGAAGGCCACAATCATCACATCATCAAGTATAAGGGGTTTTAGAGTATTCAATGTACAAAAGAAATGTGAATATTTGTCTTAGTTTTGATTTCAAAAATATTATTAGGCATTAGCATCCTACTATCACACCATGGAGTCAGATATGGCATATGACATTCACAGTTCCTGGGGCACAATAGTAGCATATAGAAGATTCCTAGGATAGCATAGTTAGCAGTAAGGTAATCATTAGACCTATCCTTTGGCATCTACCTTATAGAGGCAGTCCAAGAATTGTCTACAACTTTGAAAATGTACCATATTCTCCTGACCTTTGAACCCTTTCAGAAAGTGATTTATTCTTTTAAATGTTGGCATAGATTTTCAAGAAAAATAACATACAATCTCTTATATTGGAAAGCCCTTATACTATATGTTATATCTGATATCTTGTTTATTATATCATCTTAATTTCTTCTCTCTTTTCTTCCCTAGAGAAATACCTCTTGTAACAAAAAGTTTTACAAATAGAGAAAAGATATCACTTTAGTAAAACTAAGCAATGAATTAGCTTGCATGCAATATTCTTTTGTATCCATTGTCCCCCATCTCTCCAAAAAGAAGGGAAAGGACATAGCTACTCTTTAAGGTCTCTGCCAATTAAAACATTTGATCAACAATGGAATCCTTTATAAAGTGAACAGTGGGGAAAAACTTCTAACACTGAGCTAGGTGGTGTCCTTGGTGGCATAATGGATTGAGGTAGACTTAGAAACGGGAAGACCTGAGTTTGAATCCTGAGCAAGTTCCTTAATCTCTTTTCTCTGATAGAATGAAGGGGTTCTACTTGATCATCTGTAGGGTACTTTCCAGCTCTAAATCTATGATTCTATTTTTGCTTAGACTACTTGATATGGATCTACACACAGTCAAACTAGTTTTCAGAGGCAGCCTGCTAAAATAGATAGTGGACCAACTTGGAATAAGGAAGTCCTGATTTCTAATTCCATTTCACACACTTACTGACTATGTGACTCTTGATTAGTCATTTAACCTCTATAGGCCTTAGTGTCCTCATCTGTAAAATAGTGTGATTGGACTCAATGACATCTAAGATGCTTTTTATCTTTAAGTCTTTGGTGCTATGAGCTCTTTCGATGCCAACTATTATTGTCATAGGCAGGTACTTTTCTATAGGTACTTTTTAAGGCCTAGGATCTGGAGTGAATCCATTTAAGTCAGAAAATATTTGTTTGAACACCTGCCATTGTGTCTTTCAGTCTTTAAGAGTTTGTAATTTAAAAGGAGAAAGAAAAATGATATATGAAAAATAGCTAGAGATAAATCCAAGACAGTATGTAATAAACTAGTGAATTTGTGACAGTGTAAAAAATGCTGTAGAAGATCAGAGTAATATTCTTATTAATAACAACAGTAGCTCATATTTATATAATGCTTTCTAATTTGCTAAGCAATTTATACATTATAAATTGTTCAGTGGTTCCATACAGTGACTATGATAAATAATCTAAGTGTTATTATCCTGATTATACTGATGAGGAAGCTATGACTCGGGCAGATTTAAGTAGCTTTCCCAAGGTTAAACAGTTAGTAAGTAGGATTCAATTCTGGATCCTTGGATTCTGTACCTAATGCTTTTCCCTTTGAGAAATTACATAGGGCCATGTAGTGAAATGTTCATGAAATTTAGAAAGTAAAGCTTTAACTTATCCTTTAAAAAATTAGAACTTGAATTGGTTTAAAAAAAGAGACCTGAGTTTCCCAGATTAATTAAAGTATTTATTTTCTCTGTTATGATGGAGTTGCAACATTGGTCTGATATTTTCAGTATGGGTATTGCCAGTTTATCACTGTATACATATCTCAGGAAATAATTCAAGAACTAGCCCTGATTACTGAAAAAGTAAGAGGGGGAATAACAGGTTCTTCAGACCCTTAGGTTAACCTCTTAATTGAATAGGAGGCCTTTCCTGCCCATTCTCCCCTCTCTCACTGTTGGTGACAAAATTGTTTTTTGTTTGATGACAAAATTGTTTCTCCCCTCTCATCCTCTCCAAAATTACCCTCCATTTTCACTGTATGTATCTTGTATGTTATAATTTTTTGCATGCTGTCAGCTCCATTAGAATGAGCTCTTTGAGGGAAAAAATCAAAACTATCTTTTTGTCTTCCTGTGTATTCCCTGAATTTAGCATAGCATATATTTAGTGCTTAATAAATGCTTGTTGATGGAATGGGCTTAGAAAAAATAATTTACAAGGTAATTTAAGAAGAACATGGGAGGAACTTTGAGACTTGTCTCTCAATCTCTGAACAAGCATTTCTCCTTATGCCATCTCTTCTTATGCAAAATAAGGCTTAACTTTAATCATATTAGGTAATAGTACTGTAGGTTCAAAGGGTCCTTTTTAATTTGGACTGGGCCAGTGATATATTATGTTTGAAGAATCAGCAAACAGGAAACTTCCTCTACCAATGCATGACAGCATCTGCTCTACAACTTAAAATCTTAAAAAATTGTCTGGGTTCATGACTTCCAGGGTCACAGTAATAATATATGTCAGAGGTGGCATTTGAGCCTGGATCTTAGCTTAGCAAACAGAGAGTCGACCTTAGTGTCAAGAAGATTTAGATAAGGAATGTTGTATTATATTAGAAAAATTATGTAGACCCTATTTCATAGAATCTATTCATCTATTATAGTTTCTTTAATTAAATATAGCCTCCTCTTTTCTGTACAGGCCTAATAACTTTCAATAAAGTCATGTCATTTAATTATCTTGACTAGATTAAGTATATTTTTGTATAGACACACTTTCTGTTTAGGCATTATTAATGTAGGGATGCTGAAATCTGCTAAGATAACTCACTGAGACCTGCTAATTTCCTGAAGCACAGTAATGCCTGGTGAATGCCCAGTCCACTACTGAACTCAGCTTCCAGGTCATTAATGCAATAGGTCTTGCAAAATGAGGTCTGTGAACTGAAGGCCAGTTTTAGTACAGAGGATAAAATGTGAAGCAATAGATAGTTCAAGAAAGGACATAGTATATGGGAATGCAGTGTCCCTGAAAGGGACAGGAAAGTGCTGAGTAAGAGCCCTTAGAAAGTACAGAGGCAGTTCATCCACATCAGAACACTGAGCTCTAAACTGAAAGAGATAAAAAAGAAGAGTGAAAAGATAAACCACCCAGATCCCAAGAACAAAAGTCCTGTGGAAATCACTGCAAGAAGATCAAGCTAAGTTTTTGTGCTTTCTTTTTGTTCTCTTTTGGTCTTTGTCTTTGCATTTGTACTCATGGATGAAATTCAATGAAGTTGTGTTTGACTACCTGCTCTCTTAATTATTACCTTTGACCAGTTCATTGAACCTCTTGGACTTTCAGTTTCTTTATCTATCAAAAGAGAAGGTTAGCCTAATTGATTTTCCTCAGATCTCTTTTAGCTCTAAATCCTATATAAATGGGCTTCTGCGTAGCCCAGTGGGGAGTGTGCCAGACCTGGGGTCAGGATAACTCATCTTACTGAGTTTCAATCTGGCCTCATACACTTACTAGCTATGTGAGCCCAAGGCAAGTCACTTAACCCTTGTTTATGTTTCCTTCTGTAAAAATGAGAATGAGAAGGAAATTGCAAACCACTGCAATATCTTTGCCAAGAAAATCTCAGATGGAATCATGAAGAGTCAGATAGGAGTGAAAAGTCAGACCCTACTGAAATGATGGAACAACAACAACACACACACACACATAAACATGTGCATGTATGTGTATGTGTGTATATTATATAAATGCAGACAATCAGGGGCTATGCATGAAACTTAAAACCAAGCTCATGGACATGAACTGTAAACATATCCTCAACATTTTTCACTGATGAATGACTCTATCAGCAAGCATTTATTAAGCACCTACTATGTGCTAGATATTCCAGGGATACAAACAAGGCCAAAGGAGGAAATAGTCTCAACTAATAGAGAATTTACATTCTATCGGAAAGACAAGTACATATATAACCCAAATATTAAGTGACTCTATATAAAGCTAAAAATAAAGGTAGTTTGAGAGGAAAAGTCACTATATAAGTAGTGACTTTAAGTATTTAAATACAAGCTAATTTGGGAGGAAGGAGACTGGTAGTGGTGGGGATGAGCAGTCTTCATGCCGAAGATGATATTTGAATTGTGTCTTAAAGGAAGAGAGGGACCCAGAGAGGGCAGGAGGGCTGTTGCTGGCTTTTGGTGCGACAAATGCAAATGTGTGGAAATGGGAGGTAGAATGTTGAGTGTGAGGAACAGAAATAATGTCAGCATGCAAAATGAAATACCCGATGTGACACACAAAAAAGGTTGTGGCCAGGTTATAATGGACTTTAAAAGCTAAACATAGGATTTTATATTTTATATGAGAGGTAATAGGTAGCTGTATAAGATAATTGAGTAGGTAAGTCATATAACTTATCAGAAAAATTTCTATGGCAGCAGTGTGGAGGATGAGCTGGTGTGGGGGTCAGGGGGAGACAAAGCAGGAAGACCAATCTAGAAACTCTAATGACAAAATAGGTTGGATATAATGTGAGCTTGAACTAAGGTGGTACCTAAGGAAAGTAAGTGAAGGGTCAGATGTGAAAGATGTTGGGGAGGTAGAAATGACAAGAACTGGCAGCTGATGTGATATGTGTGGGGAAGAACAAGTAGTCAACGATACCACCAAGGTTATAAACCTCAGACACTGGGAAAATGTTGGTGCCTTTGTCAGAAATATGAAAATTTGGAAGAGGGGAAGGTTTGAGAGGAAAAGATTAAGTTCTCTTTTGGAAATATTATATTTGAGATGTCTTTGGGATATCCATTTTGAAACAGCTAATAGGCAATTGATAATGGAGGGATTGCTGATTGATTGTTGTCCAGTTTTTTTCAGTCATGTTCAACTCTTTGTGACCATGTTTGGGATTTTCTTGGCAAAGGTACTGGAGTAGTTTGCCATTTCCTTCTCCAGCTCATTTTACAGAAGAGGAATTGAGACAAACAGGCCTAAGTGACTTGCCCAGGGTCACACAGTCTGAGGCCAGATTTGAACTCAGGAAGATGAGTCTTTCTGACTCCAGGCCTGGCGCTCTATTCACTGCACCACTTAGGTCCTCTGGCAAACAATTTTGAAAAAGTCATTGAGAGGTAATAGTACCAGCATTTGTCTTGATGATAGATAACTTAGGTTCAGGTTCTGGATCTAATTGATGGGGTCTGGGATGCTTTTGTCTGTAACCTCTGTTTGTAAAATCTCACTTGTGTTCGGGTACCTATGTATGTAACATCAGTTTGTAACAAGCCTGTGCAGTTATGTTGTAAAATAAAACTTTCCCCCAGCCACAAAGACATTAACTCTGCCTCTTCCAGCCCCCAGCCAAAAAGTCTTTTCCCTGAGCCAGCACTCTGCCTAGATACGTACCTATGAATCCTTCAAAAGCATTCTATAAACAAATCCTTAGTTAGAGAAATATATGCCTCCTTTGTTCTAAGTGGCCAGCTGCACCTGAAAACCTTGAACAGCCTTATCAGAAGAGAAAACTTCCTCCCAGTATGGTAGTTTCTGAATTCCTAATCAGTCTAGCTTCCAGACTTGGCACGTCCTGAAACAATCAAACCTATCTTCCCAACAGCCATATTGTCAAAGATGAGTAACAGATGAGTAACAGACTGGACATATCTCATTCAGCCTTGACCAAGAGTAACATAGTGATGTCACAAGGCAAAAACCATACCTCCTGGTAGCGCCCTCCCCCCCAGGGGGATGTCCCAGTGAATTAAGGGCAATGCACCTGCACAGTTGATATAAAAAAGTACATGTCCCTTTAAGCACTGACCACTCCTAAACTCCTCCCAAACTCCTCCCTAACTTCACCCTTGCCCACCTAGTTAGAATAATTAACCTTTGACTGACAGTTTTATCACTATAAAAATTGTGTCTCTATCCTCTGAACTTTGCAGGTTCCCTTAACCTTTTCCTGCCTGCTGCAAAGTGTAAAACTTTATAACTCTGCCTTAGATCCCTGCAGCTTGCAGGTCCCCCTACTTCTCCTGCCTGCTGCTAAGTCAGCATAATAGTAAACTTTTGTAACTTTGCCAAAAGATAGCTTGAGTCCTGTGAAATTCTTTCCAGACAAGAACCCTCTAGGGATTCATATGCCATCCCTCAGACACCCATCTCTTCCATACCTCTTCATAATTATTTAATAGCTGTGTGAGATTGGACAAGTCACATAAATGTTTTGATTCATCTTTATTATCTTTTATCATCATCTTTATACAATTTGTTAGTCTGTATGACTATATAATTCCACAATAGTTATCAAATAATTTCATAGTCTCTTATAATTTTAGTTAGGAAGTACTTCTGAAAGCTAGCTTTCCTTCCTCAAATTCTCATAGCAGTTTTCCTAGACACCAGCTTTGATCTGCTTATCTGTTTATCCTAGTCTGCATTGTTATTTCCTCCCTATAACACTGGAAGCAAGATCTAGTTTATATCTGTCTTGCAAATACTTAGCTTTTAGCAATGAACCTGGTAGATAATTATGGCACAGTAAGTGTTTGATGAATTGAACTAAACTAACAAATACCTTGCATAAACTTTCTGTAAGTTGTAAAGACACACAGTAAAGAAAAAATAAACTCTCCAATTTGCCAGCCACTTAGGTTCCAAGACTAAGCAGTGGTTCTCAACCTGTGGGTCAAAAATGATCCTTTCACAGGGGTCACAGTACCTTGAAGGTGGTGCATTCCTTTTCTCTGGAAGTCTTTAAGCAAAAGCTGAATAACCAGTGGTCAGGTATGACGTAGTTTGAATGGTTTGGGGGTTATCATTTGGACTATATGTCTCCTGAGTTTCCTTTTGACTCTGAAATTCCCTGTTTTTATTTTTCATATCTTTTGAAATGTGGTGTATACCTTCTGCAGCTCTCCCTTGGACTTGAGGGAGAGTGAAGATGAAGGTTCTTCCCTCTCTCTGAAACTGCAAGTTATGGGGAAGGGAGATAAAAAGAGAAAAGACTTGAGGATGATCATAAAGTTGTGAATTAGAATGACTTAAAAGAAATAGGGAATTTAGGAAGACAGATGGGTTTAGGGTTTTAAATTCTGTTTTAAACATTAATTTTGAGATATCTATGGGATATGCAGTCATGCTTTGCAGGCAGTTAGAGACGCATGATGTGTATGCAGAGAGGTGAATGCTAGATATATAGACCATAGAGCAAAAGACTGAAGGCATCTCAAAGAAATCTAGTTTCCTCCCTTTTTTCATTGAAGATACTGTGGCCGAGGGAGATTAAATGGCTTGATCAAATTCACTTAGGCAGCAAATGTCAGGGATGGGAGCTAGAGCTAGTGCTTATTCCTCTGCACTGGTAGAATTTAGTTATCTGCATAGTGATAATAACTAAAAACACGGGAGCATATGGTGAAAGAGAGAAAAAAGGAAAAGAGGGAGAGGAAGAGAGAGAATGAGAGAAATTGAGAGAGGTAAAGAGAGAAAGAAAGATCAAGAGAGATGAGCACACATACAGAGAGAGAGAACAGAGTAGAGAAGGAAGAGAAGACTTAGGCAAGAATCTTAGGTACATCTATGGATAGAGGACTGGGACATGATTGATGATCTCTGAAAGAACTTTTGGAAAAGCAATCAGAAAGATATTAAGAGAAATAGGATAGGTGGTGTTATGCAAATCCAAAGAGGGGAGAATATTCAGGATAAGAGTGATCAATACTGTCAAATGATTTGGAGATGTCAAGAATGATAAAGGTTGAGAAAATTATTTTGGAATCACCAGTTAGAGAGTGTTGTAGTTTCAGTAGAGTAGGAGAGTCAGAAACTAGATTGAAAGGGGATGAAACACATGTGACTCAAAAGCTTTTATTTGTCTAGATGTGAAAACCAGGGACTCCTTAAATGCATTTATTATTACCAACTTTTGCAGTGTTTTAATTGCTTTCTTCTGAACACTCTTTAATTTCTTCACATCTTTCTTATTATGCACCAACCAGAAATAGACAGAATATCATGCCCTTAGGAAAAGAATGTTCAGATTATGGTAGGAAGACTATGATCTTTTTAAGAATAAAAGCAGCATCCATTGCCCAGAGATTATGTCTTTGTATCTTTTAAGAAGAATTTAACAAACTTTTCTAGGATTATGTAAAGCAATCCAGTTTTCTGGCCAGTGGGAAAAAAATGACATCTATCAATGGATGGATGGCTCAATCTAGCAGTTTTTCAATCTATCTTTTTTTGTTTGTTTATTTACTTGGGAGACACATTAGAAAATAGTTTTTTTATGATTCCATTGATTGCCTTATTATGATTTTTAATTCTGAATCTAAAACTTTTTCAGAATAGGTATCTATTTGACAGATGTCACAGGAACAATGCTGATCAGAATAAGGGTCAATGAGATAACCACAAGAATAATTGAAAGACCTCTTCATTCTCATAATTGTGGGTTATTAATATCAATGTTAGCTTATTCTTGATATGATATTTCCTTGTTGTTAGTCTCAGCTTTCATTCTAAATGTCTGCTTTTAAATTCCACTGTTTAATTGATTTCACCATTAGGAAAGTTTTCCTGATATTCTGTCCAAATTTTTCTTCTTAAATTATTTCCATTACTTCTAGTTAAATCCTGCATAACTGGGGGGGGGGGGTAAGGGGTTTACGGGTGGTGGTGGAGCCAAAATGGCTGCATAGAAACAGGAAAACACTGCAGCTCCCACATAGCCATCTCAAATACCCATAAAATATGACTCTAAACAAATTTTAGCACTCCAAAACTCACAAAAATACACTGCCCTCTGAAGGTAGCTCAGCCGGTGGGGCTCATTGCAGAGCTGGGAGCTGAAACCAGCCCAGCCTGAAACCGTGGCAGCCCTGGGGTGAGCAGGACAGGCAGGACAAAGTGCAGCTGGAGCCTTCAAGAGAGTGGATCAGTGGCAGCTGTGGGAGTTTCCAGATTTATCCAGCCAGAAGAAATAAGGACTAAGTGAAAGGTCAGTGAAACTCAAGCTAAATTTGGGGGAGAAAAGCAATCTGTCCAAACTGTCTCCAGGGCAAGGAAGCAGCATTAGCAGAGGTCCTGCAGCGGCTTTCACCTGGCTGCTTCAGAGCTTCTGGCCTTCAGACTTGGGGGGGGGAAGCTATTGTTCAGAGATCAAGTGCTCTTGCGTTGAGCAAGATCTGGACTGTGGTCTTGGGTGGTGGTCCTGGGGTGTGTTTTCAGTGAATCAAAGCTGGTGGGGGCTTCATCAGCCTCCTAATAACTCTGGCAGCTGTGAAAACCCCAGAAATTTGGGACAATTTCCCCCCGGAAGCGCAGTTCCACAGAGCTAAAAAGACAAGTAATTCACTGGCAACATGAGTAGGAAAAGGAAGCAAAGTAAGCAACTGAAGTCTAGAATCCTTTTGTGGGGACAAAAAAGATCAAAGCATGGAACAGGAGGAAGACAACACAGTCAGAACTCCCACACCAAAAGCTTCCAAGAAACATGAAGACTGTCTAGAAGCCATAGATCAGCTTAAGAGGGTTTTTGAAAACCAGATAAGAGAAGTGGAGGAAAAATTGGAAAGAAAAATGAGAATGATGCAAGAAGATCATGAAAAGAGAGTCAACAACCTGACTGAAG
>CM053599.1:157344732-157359994 GCA_028646575.1 Pseudocheirus occidentalis | reverse complement strand
GCCCCCCCCCCCCCCGACTGATTGATTCTTAACAAACTAATCTACTGACACATATTCTAATTTCCTGCTTCAGAAGCTTTATAAGTGCCATCCTCTCTTCAATACACTCCCTAACACTTTCATTTCATTTCTTTCTTTTCCTTTCTTCTCTAAAATGCTTACTCATCCTTCAAAGTCAACCTCAGATCTTAACTCCTCCAGAGCATTCCTTGATGACCCTAATCTGGAGATGATCTCTCCCTTCTTTGAATATTTATTGTACATCTCATCTGTATTATATATATACATACATGTCTTTTGTTATTTACTGTTTTGTTTTGCCAATGTTTTGTCACTGTCTAGACCAGTGGTTCTCAACTTTCCTAATGCCGTGACCCTTTAATACTCATACATGGGTGTATCTGCATCTTGGCTGACTCGCTTGGAGGCAGATGGAGAAGCAGTGTCTCCGTTACTAAGACCATCAGAAATATGTGTTTTCCCATGGTCTTAGGTGACCCTGTTAAACCCCCAAAAGGGTCATTACCCATAGGTGGAGAACCCCTGATCTAGACTCCCAGAAGCTGTGGATTGTTTTTATATTTCTATTATACCCCTGTATCACTTAGCACAGAGCCCTATTCATTGCAAGTACACATTAAATATTTGTTGATAATTGACTTTCAAATCCCAGCTAAAATTCCAACTTCCAGAGAAAAATTTTTTTCCTTTTCTCCTTTAATTTTAGTGCCTTCCCTCTGTTGATTGTTTCAAATCTAATGTGTATGTAGCTTTATCCTACATAGTTAATGTGTTGTCTTCCCCATTAGACTGAGCTCCTTGAGAAAAAGTACTGTCTTTTACCTTTCCTTGTAGTGCCAGAGCACAGTGCCTGCACATAATAGGCACTTAACAAATGTTTATTGATTGATTGAAGGACTTTGAGACAGTTAGAAAGGGCACTTTAAAAAGTGCATTTATTTCTGTCTTTTCTCCTACTTTTTGGTTTGTCAGTTTCTGTATATCCTCCAAAAAGTCGGTTTGTACAGCACAGTGGTTTATTTTCCCTTTCTTTTCATGTTTTAATCTTCCATTTCTGAGATCAACTTTTGTGGAAGAGAAAAATCCCCCTAGCAGTATAGCTGGGGAAAAAATGAAAACAACATGAGCTTGACAGTTTCATGTGTGAGAATCTTAGATACTTCCATGACCTAGAGGGGATTCTAAGGTTCTGCCTTTCAGATCTCTATGACAGACAGTTGAAGAAAATTGTCTCTTGTAAAGAAAGGAGACAGTTAGGATGAGGATCAGATGACTGTAGTATGCCAAGTTGAATATCTTTTTCATTTCAGCAGGGGTGGTGGTGATGGTGTTATATTTTTAAATCAACTGTTTTCCTTATCTTCCTTATTAGACTAAAAAGAATCCCTTTTTGTATTTTTTTTTTGTGACTGAAGCTTCTGGTTTTTGTATACCCGTCTGGAATTTTAGCCAATTTCTCTGATAAAATCTGAGACTGCTTGTAACTACTTTATCAAATATATGAAACCATAACTAAGGTATTTATGAAATCACTGCACTGTGACACCCAAAGGTTCTTTGTGGCTTTCACATTTCTCTACTACATATAAACAGGGTCCAAAGAGAGTCTGCTTTAGGATATTCAATGGTTTCCTGAATGTGGTAGTCTCTGGTTATTGATTAAGGGACTTTAGAAAATGCAGCCTGAATTTTTTGCTGATTATATCATCAGTGATGGAAATGGATATTTTTATTCAGGGAGTACTGACTGAATTTCAGTTAAGTCAATCATATTTTTAAAAAATTATCTCTGTATAAGTTGTACTGGAACTTTTGCCTTTCTACTTTCATCACTAGTTATTAATTAAATTGACAAACATTGGTCTCTCCCTGTACACTGGTTCTTTCTTTTCTGGCTACTAACATGTCCAAATCCCTGTCTTGTGAGGAATATGCTTAGTTTAGGAATAAACTTTGTTGGAAAGCCGGAAAGTTTTCATTACCTTTGTTTTACATTTATTCATCCTGAATAAATGGTCCTCTTTCTATTTTTTTAAATTAATTATTTTTTTTATTTTCTTGTTTACATCATTCATTTCCACCAGATTTTGAGTTACAGAATTTTCTCCTCGTCTTTCCCCTACCCACATCCCCAAAACAGCTATCCCTCCCCTAATCTACTCTCTTCTATGTCTTCC
This sequence comes from Pseudocheirus occidentalis, assembly GCA_028646575.1. NCBI lineage: Eukaryota > Metazoa > Chordata > Mammalia > Diprotodontia > Pseudocheiridae > Pseudocheirus > Pseudocheirus occidentalis. Next base: position 157,357,796 of record CM053599.1, on the reverse strand, counting down.
CCCAATACCCCTCTTACTTTCTGATAGGGCAGGGAGGGTCTCCCTACCCCCGTACCTGTACAATATCCTAATTCCCAGTTGCATGTAGTTAATTTTAATAGTAATTACATATATACATACACATAAGCATATATACTTTTTTCTTTCTTATCATTTAATTATAGAGCTTTAAATTCTAGATTCACTCAGTTCCTCCTTTGTCACCCACTCCCACTGGAAGGACAAGCAATTCAATACAGGCTATACATGTGTAATTATGCAGGATATCTCCACAGTGGACCTATTGTGAGAGGCTTATTATATGTCCCTCCTTCCTATCCTGCCCCTCCTTGTTCTAGTCTCTACCCTGTCCCTGTCTCTCTACTGAAGTGTGTGCTTTCAACAACCCTCCCTCAGACCCTGCCTTCCCCTCCATCATCCCGCCTCTCATCCCTTGCCCCCTACTCTCCTGTATGGCATGATAACCCAGTTTAGAGTTTATGTCGTTCCTTCCCTAAGCCAAATTCAATGAGAGTAAATGAAAGCAAAGTTGTAACAGTTATCCCTTGCCTCTTCTATATGGGATGATTAACCCCATTTTGTCTCTCCCTGTCTCCTCTCATTCTAGTCCTCTCCCACCTCAGAATTTCACCTTTTAAAGTATCATCCCTTCCTATTCAATTCATCCTGTAACCTCTATGTACACACATACACATATGTTCAGATATGTATTCATACACATATATACCTTCCTATATAGATATATAGGTATACGTACATACATACATACATACATACAAATATACATACACACACACACACACACACACACACATATATACTTTTTTATTCCTTCCCCACTCCTAATAGTAAGACAAGTTTCATAAGTTACTATTATTGTTTTTCCATATGGCTTGTAAATAGTTCCACTTTGATAAGTTCCTTATGATTTCTTTTCCATGTTTACCTTCTCATGCTTCTTGTGTTTGAGTGTCAAATTTTCTGTTCAGTTCTATTTTTTTAGCAAGAATGCTTGAAAGTCCTCCACCTCACTGAATGACCATATTTTCCCCTGGAACATTATAATCAATTTTGCTGGATAGGTGATTCTTGGTTTTAATCCCAGCTCCCTTGCTCTCAGGAATATCATATTCCAGGCCCTTCAGTCCCTCAGTGTAGAGGCTGCTAAATCCTGGGTTATCCTATTTGTGTTAACAGTATTCAAATTGTTTCCTCTTGGCAGCCTATAGTATTTTCTCCTTTAACTGGGGGTTCTGGAACCTGGCTATAACATTTCTAGGTGTTTTCTTTTGGGAATCTTTTTGAAGAAGTGATCAGTGAATTCTTCCAAGTTCTATTTTGCCCTCTGATTTTAAAATATCTTTAAAATATTCTTTTTCCATCTGGCAAATTCAACTTTTTAAGGCATTCTTCTCCTCATTGGCTTTCTGGGTCTCTTTTGCCATTTGAGTTAATCTGTTTTTAAGATGTTATTCTCTTCAGTCAGGTGGTTGACTCTAGTATCATTCTGATTTCTATTCCCAATTTTTCCTCCCCTTCTCTTATTTGATTTTTAAAGTCCTTTTTAAGTTGATCTATGGCTTGTAGACAATCTTCATGTATCTTGGAAGCATTTGATGTGGGAGTTCTGACTGCACTGTCTTCCTCCTGCTCCATACCTCTATCCTTTTTGTCCCTAAAAAAGGATTCTAGAGTTTGACTACTATTCTTACTTTGCTTCCTTCTCCTCATATTGACCAGTCAATTAATTCCTTGATTTTTTAGATTTGTGGAACTCTGCTTCCAGGGGGGAAAGCTTTGTCCCAAATCGCTGGGGTTTTCACAGATGCCGGAGCTATTAGGTGGGTGCTGCAGCCCCCACCAACTTTGGTCCACTGAAAGCGCACCCCAGGACCACCACCCAAGACCATGATCCGGATACAGGCCACTCAATGCAAGAGCCCTTGGCCTTTGTCACAATGAACCCCTCCTGCCGGGCTGACTTCAGTGAGATATGTGTTTTCTGTATTTTTGTGGGTTTTGGAGCCCTAAAATTTGTTTAGAATCTTATTTTATGGTTATTTATGGTGACTCTGTGGGAGCTTCAAGACTTTGCTGCTTCTATACTGCCATCTTGGCTCCGCCCTTTAAATGGTCCTCTTTCAAAAACTACAAAGAATTAGACAAATGTGAGTCTTTTTACACTGCTTGTCCTGCCTGGTCCCTCCTCTTTCAGTACTGGAATTGGTTCCAGCTCTTCTGATTTACAAACTTTCCAACCTGTCCAGTACACATTACTCCTTCATGTATCCCCTCCTCCAAAACCTAGGCTAACATGGGTTGCATGTTCAGATAATGAGGCTCTTATTCTATGCTGGATATGTCAGCTATATGATAGGATAGGGTCCCTCTGCCCTTGCTCCCCTCATCCTGATTTATACCTTCCTGCATGTCCTGTGTAACATATGTCTTTGCAACACCCAGTATTCCAATAGAATTTGTGGAAACCAAACTGTTAGCATTTCTCACAATCTTAAAAACAAAAACAAACCCCCCTTCTGACTCTTCTTTTCCCTCAAACTATTCTTTATCTCTCCTCTCTTTCATAGCCAAACTCTCAGAAAACAAAACAAAACACAATTATTTACTCTCATTGTCTCCACTTTCTCTTTTGACTGATCATATCTTTGCATTCATACTTCATACTTTGTACCTCAACTGAAACTACTCTTTCCAAATTTTTAAATGATTTCTTAATTACCAAATTTGATGACTTTTTCTCAGTCCTACTCTTTCTTGACCCTTCCGCAGCATTTGATGCTGCAAACTACCTGATCTTCTCTTGTATTGGGGCTTTCATGACCCAAAATATGATTCCTTTAAAATTATAGCTACAGGGGTTGTGGCCAGGATGGCAGCATAGAAACAGGAAAATTTCATGTGATCCCCCCCACAACTACCTCAAATACCTACAAAATATGCCTCTAAACAAATTTTAGAGCTATAGAACCCACAAAGTGACAGAGTGAAACAAATCTCCCATTGAAGGCAGCCTGGCAGGCCTACAGGAAGGGTCCATCTCAGAGGGCTGGTAGCTGAGCCCAGCCCCTCATGAGCCATAGTTTTAGCCTCAGAGCAGCCCTGCCCAGCAGCAGCTGGAGCAGACTTCAGGCGAGTGAATCGCCAGCTGCTGTGGTGCCTTTCAGACTTCAAAAGCTACCAAGAAAAATATGAACTGATTACAGGTCATGGAGGAGCTCAAGAAGGATTTTGAAAATCACATGAGAGAAGTGGAGGAAAAATTGGGAAGAGAAATGAGAATGAAGGAAGAAAATAATGAAAAACCAGTCAACAACCTGACTGAAAACATAATACCTTAAAAAGTAGATAACTTAAATGGCAAAAGAGGCCCAGAAAACCAATAACGAGAAGAATGCCTTAAAAAGCCAAATTTGCCAGATGGAAAAGGAATTTCGAAAGCTCACTGAAGAGACTAATTCTTTCAGAATTAGATTGGCGCAAATGGAAGCTAATGACTTTATGAGAAATCAAGATACTATTGAACAAATGAAAACAAATGAAAAAATAGAAGGCAATGTGAAAAACTGGAGAAAACCACTGATCTGGAAAATAGATCCAGGAGAGATCATTAAAAATTATTGGACTACCTGAAAGCCATGATCAAAAAAAGAACCTAGAAATTATCCTTCAAGAAATTCTCAAGGAAAATTTCCCTGATATTTTAGAACCAAAGGCCAAAATAGAAATTGAAAGAATTCACCAATCACATCTTGAAAAAGATCCCCAAGAGAAAACTCCTAGGAATATTAAAGCTAATTTGCAGAGTTCCCAAGTTGAGTAGCCAGGAAGAAACACTTTGAATATTTTGGAAACACAATCAAGATAACACAAGATGTAGGAGCTTCTATATTAAGGGATCAAAGGGCTTGGATATTCTGAAGGTCAAAGGAGCTAGGATTAAAACCAAGAATCACCTACCCTGCAAAACTGAGTGTAATATTTCAGGGGAAAATATGTTCATTCAATGAATAGAGGACTTTTAAACATTCTCAATGAAAAAAACCCCACAGTTGAATAGAACATTTGACTTTCACATACAAGAAGCACCAGAAGGTAAACAGGGAAGAGAAATCATAAGGAACTTAATAAAGTTGAACTTTTTACATTTAATTGTAACCTATTAAACTTTTCTCAGTATGAGGATAAGTTGAAGGGAATATAAATGTACATGCACACACACACACACACAGAGGGCACAGGATCAGTTGAATAGTAAGGGATGATATCTAATAAAATTAAGAGGTGAGAGAGGAATATAATGAGAGGAGGTAGGGAGACAGAATAGGGTAAATTATCTCCCATAAAAGAGTCAAGAGAAAAGTGTTGCAACGGAAAGGAAGAACAGAAAGGCTCAAGGGAATAGGTCAACCCTACTCTCATTGAATTTAGCTTAAAGAGGGGACAATATACACACTAAATTGGTTATCTTACCATAGAGGAAAGTAGGGAGAAAGGGGATAAAACGGGGGATGATACATGCGAGGGCAGATTGGGGGGAGAGGATAGTTAGAAGCACACACTTTTGAAAAGGGACAGGGTTGAAGTAGAAAATAGTACAGGGGGGGTAGGATAGGATGGAGGGAAATATAGTCAGTCTTACACAATATATCCGCTATGGAAATGTTCTGTGTAACTGCACGTGAACAACCTGTATTGAACTGTTTATCTTCCCAGTAAGAGTGAGTGATGAGGGAAGAAGGGAAAGAATCTGGAATTCAAAGTTTTCAAGCAAAATGTTTAAAAAAATTATTATTTTTATTATTATTATTTTCCATGCAACTGGTAAATAAGATATACAGACACTGGGGTATGGAGATCCATCTTGCCCTCCTGGAAAGTCAAAGAGGGGATGGAGGAGGATATAGGAGAGAGCAGATTGGGGAAGGGGGTATACAGTGGGATCACTGTTTTGGCGTGGTGGGTAGGGGAAAGGTGGGGAGAAAATTTGTAACTCAAAATCTCATGGAAATGAATGATGTAAACTAAAAATAAACCAAAGTTAATTTTAAAAAAAAGAAAAAAAAACAATTCTTTTTGTCCTGTCTTAATTCTCACTTCACCTGTCTGACTATTCCTTATCAGTCTGTTTTGCTGAGTCATTATCCATACTATCCCACTCAATCACTGCAGTTGTACTCTGAGGCTGTGTCCTGGGACCTCTTCTCTTCTTTATAGTTTCTCTCTTAGTAACCTCACCTGTTCCCTTGGATTAGTTTAAATTTTTATATCCAGGCTTAGACTCCCTCCATTCCAATATCACTAACTTCCTAAATTGGTAGGCATTTTGTGCTTCTAGACATTTCAAGCCCAACATAACATGTCTAAAATGAAACTCACTAATCCCTCCCCCTCCCCAATCAACCCATTTTTCTTTAGGGAACCACCATTCTTCCAGTCACCCATCTGTGCCTCAGAACCATGCTCTACTGCTCTACCTTATCCTTTACCTCCTGTTCACAGAACCCAATCTTTCCTGAGGGCTCCCCCCCCACCCCGTTTTATAGATAGTTGTTCTCATGACCTTTCAGCTTCTATTTCAAGCTGGCAAAGCTATATTTTCCAGCAAGCCATGTGACTGATTCAGAGCTACACTTATATGGGTACAGATTGCCCTCCATTCCCAATAAAATTAAAACTTTTTGGTGAAGGACTGTTCATTTGTTAACTTTGCATTTTCAGTCGTTAGCAGAACTCCTGGCCTTAGTAAATATTTTCTAAATGATTGATAGAAACATAAAAAGGTATATTGTTTTATTAATAGGTTGGGTTTACCCAGGCAAAGGAAAGGTAGAAGAACTTGGAGTGGTAGTTGAAGTTCTAGCTCTTATTTCCAGTGTCACATTGGGCAAACAACTTTCCTCATTTTCTTCATCTATAAAATGAGGAAGTTGAATTAAGTGAGTCCTAAGATCCCTATCAGCTTTAACCTCACATAATTTCTAGTCTTTTCTGATTCATTCTTCCTTTCAACTTAATAAGCAGATGGGCCTGGGAGAAAGTTTTGGGAATGGAGACAAACAAGGGTTATCTTCCTTATTACAAAGTAAGTGAAAAAAAATTCAATCTAATTCATGTCAGCAGTTTGAGAAAGCTGCTATAAAGAGAAATAATGGGACAAAAATATATTGGACAAGTGGTTGTAACTCTCATTTTACACGGAGGTCAAATGTAATTGTGATTTATATTCTTTTGTGATTAGCTCCTTGAGATATGTGTGTATACACATACTCACACACATATATGCTCTATTTACAACTTTGTTTTGACATAATCTTTCATATAAAGTACTTTTTGAAATATTGCAGGATGACAAGAAAGTTGAACTTAGGTAATAATAAAAAGTTAGAGAAATTAAAATGTGAAGGTAAGAGAGGAATGGAGTTTACAATGGAGATACAAAATTTTATTTTAATTTTGCACCCAAAAATTTAACACAAAAGATAAATCTTTCTTTAACTAGAGAGGATATAGTGTAACATATCAACTTGCAAGTTATCAACTAGGCTTTTTAGGACAGATATCCTCAGCAACTTGTGCAAATGAATTGAATTGAATTTTTCATCATCAATGTTTTACTGAGTATCTCTGGACCATTTTTGATGAAATGTATTCTTTTTGAAATTAAGTAAATGCACTTTGTAATGGTTGCTGATATATTTCAATTAATCTTAAAATATACAGTAAATTTTGGGAACTTAAAAAAATATTTCTGTGTACTTTGTTCTGTTGCTTAGAAACCTCTATATTAACTTATAATCTCTTGGGAAGTTGAAATTAATGCTGGAACAAAGCAATAGCAAACTTTATCATGAATGGGCCAAGTTACATATTGAATGAGAAAATGTAACATTTGAGACTCCAAGGCCATGAAAAGTTTTCATTGATGAAAATGGGGATAATAGATCAATACTTAATATTAGAAGTGAATTCTTTGCTCATGAAAGTCTTCATCACTTTCTTATTATTGTATGTAATGTTGATCTTGAAATCAAGAAACCTCACACCATAAAAAGGGGGATTCTTATTAATGTTAAATAGATCCATGATCTCCTCAATGTAGATGTAACTTTCAATGGTGCAATCCCAACCATTCCTGCCTATCCTATTTGAGTCTGGTCCCTATCTTCTCACACATATTCATTACAGGGATACACTCAACATGTTGGTGACTGAGAGAAATTATTATTTCTCTCTCATATTGATAGTCAACTATTAAAATTTGAGAGAGCCCAGCATTTTTTTCCTATCCTGTTTCCTTGTCCAGTCTTTCAAGAACAGGGTTGATGGAAGATAGGATTAACATTTTCCTCATTCTGAGTATTGCTACTCCACCCATCTAAATTAGGCTTTTAATCTAAGGTGAAACTCTCTTTTGCTTAGTCTTGGGTGGGAGATAAATTCTTTGAATGGATGCTGAAGGCTGAGGGTAATTTAGAATTAAATGATAATTCAAAATTCATTAAGAATAGGTTCAGTCCATTATTATAACCTTAATTCTCTCATTAAATGTTAACCAATCAAAATTTATTGCCACCTTTGGGAACACGCCTGTTCCAAGGGTATATAGTCCAGGAGCTTTGAGGGCCTTCATATTCAAGAGTGCCACTGAGCATTTATTAAAAATGCTGGCATATTAATAAAATGATTAAATTATGCAGAAATTATGTCTCAAAATTTTTAAAAATCTACGGGACATTCCTTGATTTTTTTCTGATTTCATGAAGGTAAGAAGAATTGAAAACCAGTTTTTCTCTCACTACCACTATCAGTCCATGCTTTTCAATCATACATTTATTTGATGCTATTGATTCTGGTTCATCATACCTCCTTATTTGTTATGCATTGCAAGAGATACCAGTGTATATCTTTCCTTAATCCTCCAAGTGATACCCATTTTAGTTCATTTTAAAATTAACTTTTAGTTTTCAGTGATCACTTTAATAAGGTTATGAGTCCTAAATTTTTCCCCCTTCTTTCCCTCTCCCTCCCAAAGATGGCATGCAATCTCATATAGGTTATACAGGTACAATTGTATTAAATGTATTTGCACATTAATCATGATGAAAAGAAAAATCAGAACAAAAGAAAGAAAAAACAAAACAAACAAAAGAGAAATAGTATGCTTTGATCTACATTCAGAGCCCATAGTTCTTTCTCTGGATATGGATAGCATTTCTCATGAGTATTTTGGAATTATCTTAGATCATTGCACTGGTCAGAAGAGCTGATTCTAATAAAGTTGGTCATCCCACAATGTTGTTATTACTGTGTACAATGTTCTTCTGGTTCTTCTCACTTCACTCAGAATCAGTTCATGCAAGTCTTCCAGGCTTTTCTGAAATCCTCCTGCTCACTATTTCTTATGGAACAATAGTATTCCATTATATCCATACACCACAACTTGTTCAGACATTCCTCAATTGATGAGCATCCCCTTAATTTCCAATTCTTGGCCACCACAAAAAGAGCCACTATAAATATTTTTGTACATGTAGGTGCTTTTCCTCTTTTTTTGTAATTTGTTTGGGATACAGACCTAGCAGTGGTATTGTTGGATCAAAGGGTATACACAGTTTGATTGCTCTTTAGGTATAGTACCAAATTGCTCTCCAGAATGGTTGGATCAGCTCACAACCAATAATGTATTAGTCTCCTAATTTTCCTGCATCTTATGCAGCATTTATCATTTTCCTGTTTTGTCATATTAGTCAATCAGATAAGTGTGATGTGGTACCTCAGAGTTGTTTTGACTTGCGTTTTGATAATTAAGAGTGGTTTACAGCATTTTTTTTTCATATGACTATAGATAGCTTTAATTTCTTAATCTGAAAATCGAAGCATTTAGGGAGTGATTATATTCTTATAAATTTGACTCAGTTCTCCAAAAATTTTAGAAATGACACCTTTATCTGAGACACTGGCTGTAAAAATTGTTTTCCCACTTTCTGCTTCCCTTCTTATCTTGGTTGCATTAGCTTTATTTGTACAAAACTTTTTAAATTTAATGTAATCAAAATTATCCTTTTTGCTTTTTATAATGTTCTCTATCTTTAGTTTGCCCATAAAATTTTCCTTTCTCCACAGATATGACAGGCAAACAATTACTTCCTTTCCTAATTTGCTTATGTTTAAATAATGTACCGATTTTAACATTATCTTGGCATACAGTGTAAGATGTTGGTCTATGACTAATTTCTGCCATAGTGTTTTCCAGTTTTCCCAGCAGTTTTTGTCAAATATTGAATTGTTAGCCCAGAAGCTGAAGTCTTTGGGTTTATCAAACAGTAGATTACTATAGTCATTGACTACTTTGTCTTGTATACTTAACCTATTCTACTAATTCACCACTGTATTTCTTAGCCACTACCAAGTAGTTTTGATGATGGCTGCTTTATTATATAATTTTAGATCTGATATTACTAGGCCATCTTGGCATTGTTCTTATTTTTATTAATTTCCTTGATATTCTGAACAAAGAGTGGGGAATCTATGGCTTTGAGGCCACATGTAGCCTAGGTCCTCAGGTGTGGCCCTTTAAACTTCACAGAATAAATTCCTTTAATAAATGGATTTGTTTTGTAAAACTCAAACTCAATCCAAAGACTGCACCCAAGGATCTAGAAACCTACATGTGGCCTCAGGGCTGCTAGTTACCCACCCCTGTTCTGGACCTTTTGTTCTTCCAGATGAATTTTGTTATTATTTTTTCTAACTCTATAAAATAAGTTTTTGGTACTTTGATTGTGTATGACACTTGATAAATATATTAATTTAGGTAGAATAAACAATTTTATCATGCTGTGTTATGTTTTGTTATGTTCTTATGTTATATATTTTATTATGTTAGGTCAGTCTACCCATGGGCAACTGATATTTTTTCCAATTATTTGAACCTGACTTTCTTATTTGTTTGAAAAGTGTTTTGTAATTGTATTTATATATATAGTTACTCAATTTGTCTTGGCAAGTAGACTCACAAAAATTGTATATTGTCTACGGTTATTATGAATGGAATTTCTCTTTCTATTTCTTGCTGTTTGATTTTGTTAGTAATTTGTAGACATGACAGTGATTTATGTGGGTTTATTTTATATTCTTCAACTTTGCTTAAATTGTTAATTATTTAAAGTAGTTTTTTAGTTTATTCTCTAAGTATACCATCATATCATCTGCAAAGAGTGATAGTTTTGTTTCTTCATTGCCTCTTCTAAACCCTCCAATTTCTTTTTCTTCTTTTATTGCTAAAGCTAACATTTCTAGCACCATATTGAATAACAGTGGTGATAATGTAATGAATATCCTTCTTTTACCCCTGATCTTACTGGAAATGCTTCTAGTTTATCCCCATTTCATAAAATTCATGCTGGTGGTTTTAGATAGATGCTACTTATAATTTTAAGAAAAACTGCATTTATTCCTATGCTTTCTATTTTTTTTAAATGAAACTGGGTGTTGTATTTTGTCAAGATCTTTTTCTGCATCTATTGAGATAATCATATGATTGTCATTAATTTTGGTATTGATATGGATATTGTGTTGATAGTTTCCTAATGTTAAACAAGCTGTGCATTCCTGATATAAATTCCACCTGGTCATAGCGTATCATTCTCATGATAAATTTCTATAATCTCTTTGCTAATATTTTATTTTAAATTTTTGCATCAATATTCATTAAGTAAATTGGTCCATAATTTTTTCATTGCTTTGGCTCTTTCTGGTTTAGATATCAGCACCATTTTTGTATTACAATTAGAATTTGATAGTATTCTTTTTTTGCCTTTCCCTCCCTGAATTGCGTATATTGCATTGGAATTAATTGTTCTTGAAATATTTGGTAGAATTTATCTGCAATTCCATCTGGCTCTGGAGAATTTTTCTTAGGGAGTTCATTGATGTCTTGTTCAATTTCTTTTTCTGAAGTGAGGTTATTCAACTGTTTTATTTCCTCTTCTGGGTAATAATCTAGGTAATTTATATTTTTGTAAATATTCATCCATTGTTTTTACTGTCAGATTTATTGTCATACAGTTGGGCAAAATAGTTCCTAATTATTGTTTTAATTTCCTCTTAATTGGTGGTGATTCACCATTTTCATTTTTGAAACTATATTTGATTTTCTTCTTTTTTAAAAATAAAATTAACCAAATGTTTCCATATTTTGTTTTTCATAAAACCAACTTAGCTTTATTTATTAGTTCAATAGTTTTCTCTTTTTTTCAGCATTGCTATATAATTAATTGTTGATAAAAAAACAAACAAATATGCTTTTTAGGGATCAAACCAGGGAACACAGATGCTGGGGCCATTAGGTTCAGAAGGCAAAACCAGATTTCCTTACTGCAGGCATCTTTCTTTTCAAGCTTTGGCTCCCATGAAGCCTCCAGACAAGTCCTGCTATTCATTGTCAGTGAGTCACTTCTAGACAGACACATGGATAAAACTCATTTCTCAGAATGAAGGGATCCATTCCTGTCTTCCTGAAAGCAGTGAAGGAATTTGATTCATTGAACATCAAATAGACTAATTCCATGTGCCATGTCAGCACTCAAAGGATTGTTGGAAGACTAGCATGCATAAAAAGCAGTATGTAGTTCTCAAAGGGAGGTACCACATTTCTGCTCAGGTAGCTGTCTTACTGTTGTCGGGAAAGAAGATCAAATGAAATGTTTATGGCTGCAACCTTCTGTCAGTAAATTTATGAACAGTATATAATTCTATTTCTTCCAGAGAGATGGCCAGTTGGTCATTTGTGCATGAATGTAATAATAAAAACCTGTTAGTAGAAATTTCTTCAAAGTACATTCATTGCAGAAGAGTTTTTGGTAGTGTAGCACCTCCAAGGCTGGGCAGCTTTTCTCTGGTAAAAGGCTGCAAACATACAGAAAAAAATGCAAAAGACCTAGGTTGTGGAGCAGAATGGTCAAAGGTTTATTTTTTCTTATAATCTTGCTCTCTACTTCAGAAAACTTGGGTCATTTGTATGTCTGTAAATACACGAAAAAAACATACAAGAAACATCTGGCATATGTTAATAGAATCTATCAGAACTCCAAATGATGTACTGAGAATTGGCTGTCAATTGGACATCAGAAACATCTCTGTCATTACTTAGCCATGATTTTTTGGGATATCTTTTCCTCATTCGGATATGTTGAGAATTGATCCCTCCATGTTTTCACCTAAAATCCTACTTTTGGCAAGAAGTCATTCCCGGACCTCCTTAATCTCAGTGCCTTCTCTGTGATTATATAAAATTTATCATATATCTATCTTGTTTGTAAACATTTCCACCATGTCTCCTCCTTTAAACTGTGAGCTCCTTGAGAACAGGGACTGGTTTTCACATTCCTTTGTATCTCCAGGGGCTTATTCCAGAGTAAGCACTTGGTAAATTTTGTTGATTCACTTTTTTTTTAATTTTTAAAATTTGTTTTCTTGTTTACATCATTCATTTTCATGGCATTTTTGAATTACAAATTTTCTCTGCATCTTTCCCCTGCCCCAAACCTAAAACAGCAGTCCCACTGTAAAGCCCCACCCCTGCTCTGTTCTCTTACTTTCTGGTAGGGCAGGGAGGGTCTCCCTATCCTGGCCTCTGTATATCTTAATTCCTAGTTGCAGGTCTTGCAGAACTTTAAATTCTAGATTCTTTCGATTCCTCCCTTGTCCCCCATCCCCACTGGAAGGACAATGAGTTCAATACAGGCTGTGGATATGTGATTATATGGGACATCTTCATAGTGGACATATTGTGACAGTGATCATCTGTCCCTCCTTCCTGTCCCTCCCCCTCCTTGTTCTGTTCTCTACCTTGTCCCTGTCCCTTCACTGAAGTGTGTGCTTCCAGCATACCTCCCCCAGACCCTGCCCTCCCCTCCATCATCCCCCCTCTCATCCCCATGCACCCTACTCTCCTGTGTGGCATCATGCCCAGTTTAGAGTTTATGCCATTTCTTCCCTAAGCCAAATTAAATGAGAGTAATTGAAAGTAAAGTTGTAACAGT
>CM053599.1:157299754-157344232 GCA_028646575.1 Pseudocheirus occidentalis | reverse complement strand
ATTTTTCCTCCACTTCCCTTATTTGGTTTTCCAAGTCCTTTTTCAGTTGATGTATAGCTTCTAGGCATTTTTCAATTGTCTTGGAAGCGTTTGGTGTGGGAGTTCTGACTGGGTTCTCTTCCTCCCGTTCCATGCTTTGATCTTTTTTGTCCACAAAAAAGGATTGTAGAGTTTTATTGGTGTTTTTATTTTGCTTCCTTTTCCTCATGTTGGCCAGTCAGTAAATTGGTTGTTTTTTTTTTTAGCTGTGTGAAACTCTGCTTCCAGGGGGGAAAGGTCTGTTCCAAATTCCTGGGGTTTTCCCAGCTGCTGGAGCTATTAGGGGTGTTGCAAATCCCCTCACCTTTGGCTTGCTGAAAGTGCACCCCAGGACCACCACCCAAGACCATGATCTGGATCCAGGCCACTCAAGGCAAGAGCACTTGGCCCCAATCAAGCGATTCAGCCCCCCTGCAGAGTCTACAGGCCCGGGGCTCTGAAGCAGTGCTGCGGGGACCGCTGCCAGTTCCAGCAGTTCCCCTTCCCCATGGCTTCCTGGCCCCGGGGCAGATTGGTTGAACTGCTTTTCTTCCCCCAAATTCATTTTCAAAGTTTCACTTTTACTTTCACTGACCATCTAATCTTGGTTTCCTGGATGTGAAGATTCCCTCAGGTGCAATAGATCTTCTCTGAAGTACACTCCCGCTGTGGCTTGTGAGGCTTGGCTCTTCCTGACCTCCCTGGAGCCTGGCCTGGCCGTGGCTGTGGTTTTGTGCTGGGCCAGTCTCTGCTCCAGCGAGAGTTGCCCCTCTCCTGTCCCACTCCTCACACCTTCGCAGATGTGGAAGTGCTGGAAGCTATAGATCCTCTCCTCTGAAGACTGGCTGCGAGGCAGCTCAGCTCAGCTCAGTCTGGCTCCTTCCCAGCACCCCAGACCTGGCCACGGTCTCAGCTTCAGGCTGGGCCAGCCTCTGCTCCTGGCTGCTGTGATGAGCCCCTGCTGCAGAGCTGCCTTCAGCGAGAGATGTGTTTTCTGTATTTTTGTGAGTCTGAGAGTCCTAGACTCTGTGTGGGCTCACATTTTATGGGTGTTTAGGGTGGCGGTGTGGGAGCTGCGGAACCTTGCTGCTTCTATGCTGCCATCTTGGCTCCGCCCCCCAATAGTTTTCTTAATTTTAATTATATTAATTTCCCTTTGATGTTTGGAATTTCTAATTTGATATTTAACTGGGAGTTTTTGATTTGTTCTTTTTCTAACTTTTTTAGTTCCATGCCCAATTCATTGATCTTTTCTTTCTCCATTTCATTTATATAGGCATTTAGAGATACAAAACTTCTAAGAGCTTCAACCCATAAGTTTTGATTGCATCCCATAAGTTTTGCACGTTGTCTCATTGTCATTCTTTTTGATGAAGTTATTGATTGTTTCTATGATTTGAGTCTGACCCACTCATTCTTTAGGATTGGATTATTTAGTTTCAATTAATTTTTAGAATGTCTTTCCATGGTCCTTTATTACATGCAATTTTTATAGCATAATAATCTGAAAAGGATGCATTTAATATTTTGGCCTTTCTGCACTGGATTCTGAGGTTTTTATGCCCTAATACATAGTCAATTTTTGTGTGCCATGTATCACTGAGAAAAAGGTATATTCTTTTGTATCCCCATTTGATTTTCTTTAGAGGTGTACCATATCTAACTTTTCTAACATTCTGTTCACCTCCTTAATTTCGGTCTTTCCTATTTTGTGGTGAGACTTACCTAGCTCTGATAGAGGGAGGTTGAGGTTCCCCATTAGTATAGTTTTGTTGTCTATTTTTTTCCTGTAACTCCCTTAATTTCTCTTCTAAAATATATACTACTTGGTGCATATATGTTTAGTATTACTATTACTTCATTGGCTATGTTACCTTTTAGGAAGATTTATTTTCTTTCCTTATCTCTTTTAATTAGATGTATTGATCAGGATTCCTACTCCTGCTTTTTTAAAAAACTTTACTTTAGCTGAAGCATAATATATTCTACTCCAACCTTTTACCTTTATTCTGTGTGTATCTCTCTGCTTCAAATGTATTTCATGTAAACAACATATTGTAGGAATATGTGTTTTCTGATACTATTGTTATCTCCATGTTTCAGATCAGGATATTTAAACTATAAGAGACTAAATATATACAGGAATATACAGTTGGTAAATATCTGAGACAATATTTGAGCTGAATTCTTCCTTATTCTAAGTCTAACCCTCTGAAATCATTTAAGGACAGCTAGGTGGTGCAGTGGATAGAGTGCCAGTCCTGGAATCAGGAGGACCTGAGTTCATATCTGGCTGTAGAAACTTTCTAGCTGTGTGACCCTGTGCAAATTACTCAGTCCTATTTGATTCAATTTCATCATCTGTAAAATGAACTGGAGAAGAAAATTCTATACTCCAAAGTTTCCAACATAACAGTTATCTTTGGCTACTTCTTGCCCTTCAGTTATCCCTTTCTTATGTATGGCTCTTCTCCTTCATGATACTTTCTTCTTGTTTAGGTTCCAAAATCAAATACTATCCCCCTCCTATTATTCCTAAAAAGGACATGCTGTTAGTCTTCTTTTATGGAGTCTGTCATTCCCCAGACATTTTCTCCAGCTAGCCTTCTCATAAATGTGTCATCTCTCCCATTAGAAAGTAAGTTTTTTTTTAAGGCAGAGATTGTTTCACTTTTATGTGCTTACATTGTAAACATATAAAAATATAAAATCATAAAAATTAGCTATGCAATCTTACAAGCTGTTTTTCAAGCCTAAAGTGCACTCATGAAATCTTTCACTTACAAATTTCAGCTCATGCACCTCCTCATCTGTGATGGCTTCTTTTATTCCCAGAGCTGCTCACAGATGAAAGTGTTATCCCTTTTCTCATTTTTTCCTAGAACATTTTGTTGGATCTCTCCTTTTCCTTTATTTTATTCCACCTTGTATTACACTTGACTTTGTATAAATTGCATCTATCCCAGTAGATTACATTCTTGAGGGTGAGGACATTGACTTTTTCTCTTACATGCAAGAACAATATCTTGTTTGTTGCTAACCTTTAGTAGATGTTTGTTGAAGCAAATTAGCTGTTAAAGCTGTTATTAACCAACACACTTGAATGGAAGCACCACAGAGAGCACCAGAGTAACCCATTTGTTTACCAGGTTCTGTCTGAGGAAATAGGCTAATCTCTCTCCTGCAGTTGACAAGAGGATACATCCTTATGTTTAGATGATCCACCAAAGGATAGAAGATCATTCCAATTTATTTATCCAGTCTTTTGCAATTTTCCAGGTATTGATCATTGCTGAAGTAGCACTTTTTTTGAATTTGGTATTCACCACAGGATTGAGCTTATGGGAAACTTTATAGTTCCAAAATGATGCTTGCATCATCTAAAAGATAGAAGTACAAGGTAAGCTATATTATAGACATTTTAATACAGTATATCTTGAAATTTTTATTCCTGTAATATTTTTGGTTCTATTTCAGTTTCCAGTACCTTTGTATAATCATGACACTGAATAAATGTTTAGTACTAAAACAGTCACTGCGTTTCATCATTGAGGTAACTGCATTTCTAAAAACAGTGAAGTATGATCCTTCTGGATGAAAGGTGCTGCATAAATGTGACTCATTATCATTTTAGGCACAATTCCCAGGATGGCATTTAGCAATTAAAAAAGCAAATCCAAATAAGCCCAAGAATCCAATATTTCATTTTCTTTCAATTCAAGCAGCCTAGCTACTGTAAAAAATGATGAGGCCACCTCCCCTTTGTTGACATCTTTTATGGAAACCTCTAAATGAAGCCTAAAAGCTACAGACATAATGCACATGTGAATAAAGAAGCATAAACTAATATGTCAGAGCTAAGGCCTATTATTTTATCGTTCATCCTTCATTTAAAAAAACCCCCACTGTTTTTCCCTAATTATGTGTCAAGACATCTTTTAATGTCCGTTTTTACAAGATTTTGAGTTCCAAATTTTTGTTCCTCCCCCTTTCCCTGCCCTCTTCCTAAAAAGGTAAACAGTTTGCTATTGGTTATGCATGTGCTATCATGTAAAACATAGTTCCATATTAATCACACTTGTGAATGAATAACCAGATCAAAAAGAGAAAAAAAAACCATGAAAAATAATAAAATAAATGAAAAAACATCTTTTTATCTGCATTCAGTCTATTAGTTCTTTATCTGGATGTGGATAGTATTTTTCTTCTTGAATTCTTTGTACTTGTCTTGGATCATTGTGTTACTGAGAAGAGCTGAGCCTATCATAGTGGATCATCACACATTGTTGTTGATATATTGTACAATGTTTTCCTGGTTCTGCTCATTTCACTTTGTATCAGTTCATACAAGTCTTTCTAGGATTTTCTGAAGTCTACCTGATTATAATTTCTTATTGCACAATAGTATTCCATTATATTTGTATGCCATAGCTTGTTCAGCCATTCACTAATTGATGGGCATCCCGTCAATTTCCAATATTTTGCCACCATAAAAAGGGCAGCTATAAAGATTTTTTCACACGTAAGTCCTTTTCTCTTTTTAATGATCTCTTTGGGATACAGATCTAATAGTGGTATTGCTGGATCAAAAGGTATACACAGTTTTATATCCCTTTGGGTATAGTTCCAAATTGCATTCCAGAATGCTTGGATAACTTCACAACTCTACCAACAATGTATTAGTGTCCAAATTTTCCCATATCCTCTCCAACATTTATCATTTTCCTTTTTTTGTTATATTGACCCATCTGATAGGTGTGAGGTCACAGCTGAGTTGTTTTAATTTGCATTTGTCTAATCAAAAATGATTTAGAGACTTCTTCATATGCCTATAGATAGCTTTGATTTATTCATCTAAAAACTTCCTGTTCATATCCTTTTACCTCTTATTAATTAGGGAAGTTCTTGTTTTCTTATAAATTTGACTAAGTTCTCCATATATTTGAGAAATGAAATCTCTGTCAGAGACAGTTGCTACAGAGATTGTTTCCCAGTTTTCTGATTTCCCTTTAATCTTGGTGCTTTGGTTTTGTTTGTGCAAAAGCTTTTCCATTTAATATAATGAAAATCATCTATTTCATATTTTGTAATACTCTTTATCTCTTGTTTGGTGATGAATCTGTAACTCATTTTACTTTTCCTTTTAGAATCTGGATGCAACCAGTGCAGAGGTGCAACCCAAGAGCTAATTACTAAACCCTGAACAACTTGCAAGACCATGACCCAACATCACTGGGGATATGAGCCAGGCTTGAATGGGTCAGAATGCTGGCATAAGACTTTTCCTATTGCCTGTGGAAAACAACAGTCTCCTGTGGATATTGAGTACTCTAAAACACAGTATGATGATGCTCTGAAACCTTTCAAGTTCTCCTATGACCCTTCTACTGCTAAGAGCATTGTCAACAACAGACACTCTTTCAACACTCAGTTTGATGATTCCACTGATAGATCAGTGTTAAGTGGAGGACCCCTTATTGGAAACTACAGGTTGACACAGTTTCGTTTTCACTGGGGTTCCAGTAGGAACCAGGGCTCTAAGCACATTTTGGATGGAAAGAAATATGCAACTGAGCTTCACTTGGTTCATTGGAATACAAAGTATGAGAGTTACAAGGTTGTTGTAGACTGGCTGTTGTTGGGATCTTTATAGAGATGGGAACTGCTAAACCAGAACTTCAAAAACTCATTGATGTTATGAATAAAATTCAAACAAAGGGTGAAGAATCAATCTTCACTGGCTTTGACCTGACTTGTCTTCTTCCTGAATCCATGGAATTTCATTTGTTTATTTATTTATTTATTTATTCATTCATTCATTCCTTTATTTATTTATTTGTTTGCTTATTTATTTATTTGTCCATTTATTTATTTATTTATTTGAGCATTCATTTTTGGTTTATTTGTTCATTCATTCATTTGTTTGTTTACTTACTTATTTACTCATTTATTTATTTGTTTGTTTATTTGCTTATTTATTTGTGTACTTATTTATTCATTTATTTATTTATGTATTCATTCATTCACTCATTTATCTATTCACTTATTTATTCATTTATTTATTTATTTATTTATTTATTTATTATTTGTCCCAAACTCCTCCAGGACTTCAATGTCCATGGACCTTAGCAATGGACCTCAAGGTCTGCTTTGACTTTCTGCTGGGGAAGACTCAAAAGGTGCCTCCACTGCCCCTGTGACTTCTAACCTGTCCTGCTGCTTATGGCCCAGCTTTCATGTAAGATCCTGGCTGCTTACTAGACTCAAAATGAATGTTATGCAGCTGTGGTCAACCTTCCCAAAAGACCTAGGCCACTCACACACATTTGAGAGGCAAAAAGGCACCTTCCATCATGTGGCCTTGGCTGATATAGGAAAAGGGATCTTGGCCCTTCTGTTGTTCATCCAGACAGGAAGGAGAGGTTGGACAACCAACTGCAACAGGAGAAACTGACTAAGGGCTATGTTTCTCACCAGTCAGCAGGGCCACCATTGGGCCAGCAGGAAGTCCAAGGGGGCAAAGTCCTCTTTGTGGAAGAGGGATCAGGATGAGACAGGTGTAGGATGAGACTGTTCTCAGTGATAAATCTGGGCCTAGGAATGGCCAGAGAGCTGCTCTTAAGTTACCAATAGCCATTACTGGTAAGTTCCTAGGTATTACAGGTATCAGGAAATCTGCCTTCTTGCCAGGAAGAAACAGAAGGCCCTTGGTAGGCAGGAAGTCTCCAAGCATTCAAAACAAAATCCAATTTTCTCTTGTTCCTCCCCTGCCCACCCTTCTAGTTCAGCAAGGCTTAAAAGGTGTTAGGCCTGGAACGTCTCTGTTGCTAGAGATTATAGGATTTTGGTCCCTTAGAGATCGTCTACTCCAACCCTCTCATTTTAAAAGTGAGGAAACTGAGGCCTAGGGAGGGCAAGGGACACTCTAAAGGTCACACAGTGACAAAGCTGGGATTCAAAGACAGCTTTTTGGACTCCAAATCCAGTGTTCTTTCTATGATAGCAGGCTGCTGTGAATGGAGGGAAGGGGGTGCCTAACCAAAGGGGTTGAGGGCCCTGGACTGGGAAGAAGTTAGGCGCCAACCCTTGTCCTGGCCAAGGATCTCCTGGCTGCCAGTTTGTAAAGTAAAACTTCATAGTTTAGAAACTTTGGAGTCAAGGCTCCCTGACCACTCCTCCTCTCTTAAAAATTGTGACCTGGATTGTCTTACAAGAGTACATCTGTATGAGTCCTGAACAGATAGCAATGCATTACAACCTTTACTTCACTTCTGCTGGTGAAAGCCTTTAGAAACATATGGTATGCAACTGTCACCCAGTTCAGCCCTTCTATGGCAGGACACTTAGAAGATTTTTCAATTGTTGATGCCTGAAGTGACCCTCTAGCTAAGCACAAATCAGTCTATATACTGGTGGCGTCTCCACTAGTCTCAGTCTTTTTGTATCTGTACCTGATATTCTTTCTCATAAAACAAAAAGGTTGTAGATCAACTTGAAATGTTCTTAATGTTCTTAATACAATAACCTACAAGTACAGACCCATATGCAATTCTTGGCAAGGTGATGTTGACTTGTTGCTTTGGTGATAGCAATGCTTTTTATGTGACAAGGAATCAATGAGAAGGAATAGTAGAATTGCTTCTTCTTTCCCATGTAATAGGACACATGAATGTCTAGGGCTATAAACTCTAAAGCTGTTTTTAAAATATAGAAAAGCAGAAAAATTGAAGACAAATCTTCAATAAGTAATTAAATTGCATCAATATAAAGTGTAAGATGGCAGAATTAATAATAGTGATTCCAAGAAGTTACATTTACGTTATTGAAATACAATTTTAAAATTTTCTTACATGTTTGTAGTATGTAATCTTTAAAACAGGGATGATGTTTTTGTAAATTTTGAACTAAGTACTATCTAAAAAACATTTCAATTATAGTTATAATGCAGATTATATTTCCATTCAGAGAACATATATCATAACTTAAAGAAAAATTAATATTGCGTTTAGGTATATGTTGGCTAATAAAATAGATAATTATAAGAGAAAGAATTGGATGCAATATCATTAGGTGCATATATGTTTAATATTGATAGTCATTTTCTGTGGTACCTTTTAGTAAGAGGTAGTTTCCTTTCTTATCTCTTTTAATTAGGTCTATTTTTGATTTTGCTTTTTCTGAGATCAGCTACTTCTGCTTTTTTTTTTTACCTTGATTCCAGTCCCTTACCCTCACTCTCTGTGTTTCTCTGCTTTAATTGTATTTCTTGTAAACAACTGTCTGATTAAGGAGGTTCAGGATTCACATGAATGGAGCACTTGGCACTTCAAAAGATCCAATATAGTTTATTTAGAATATAGGCGAATGGGAAGGAAGCCAGAGACAACAGAGTATATGGAGAAGCACCAAAATTTGACCACACAAGCTGGGGAATCCTGTCAGGGTTCTGCTTAGGAGGGTCCCAGGCAGGATGTCTTCTTCATGGGTCTGAATTTGGGGTTTGAATCTTACAGTTTAAGTGGTGTTGAGAACAAAGAAGGCATACTGCAAGATTTTTTTTTTTTTTTAGCAAGCTTCATATCTTGCATGAGGCCAGAGAGGAAGGCCAGTCCCTCCAATGCTGCCCCCCTCTCCCCAAGAGTGAAATTTCCTTGGAATGACTAGTTCCAGGAGTTAAGCAGTTATCACATCTCTTCTCAAGGACCTTCCCAGGAGAGGAGTAGCCCTCATGTTCTCAGGATCCTCTGTTCCCAAACAGCTTGGGGGTAATAGGAAGGTCGTATTGAGTTGGGGCCTTGGTTTGTATAATCTTATTCCTCTCAGAGGGGCTTACCTTGCCCCTTCAACAACGTATTATAGAATTCTGGTTTTTGATCCATTCTACTATCCACTTCTGTTTTTTTGTGAGAGTTCATCCCATTCATATTCACAATTATGATTTCTAACTGTGTATTTCCTTCCATCCTTTTTCCTCCTTTTCTCTCCTTTCTCCCTTTCCCTCCTTGGTAGTGTTTTGCCACTGTCTACCTCTTCCCCCAATCTGCCTTCCCTTCTGTTACTGAACCCTCTTTACTTAAGTGCCTCCCCTACTTTTCTTTCAGGTAAGAGAGATTTATATATCCAACTTATTGTGTATATTATTCCCTCTTTGATCCTATACTTCTATTTCATCAAATGACTGTTTTTCCCCTGAAATATTCTTTCTTTCATCAGGTAGGCATTCCTTGGTCACAGTCTTAACTCCTTTGCCTTCTGCAATATTATATTTCATGACCTCTGATCCTTTAATGTTGCAGCTGCTATGCCCTGGGTAATCCTGATTGTGCCTCCCTGTTATTTAATTCTTTTTCTGGTCATTTGCAATAAATTTTCCTTGACCTAATAATTCTGAAATTTGGTCATAATGTTCCTTGAAATTTTTATTTTGGGATTTTTTTCCTGAAGAGATCAATGAAGTATTTCAGCACCAATTTTGCTCTCTCTTTCCAGGATATCAGGGCAGTTTTCCTATCAAATACCTAGAAAGATACTATCTAGCACCTCCTTTTGATTATAGTTTTCAGGTAGTTCAATGATTCTAACATTATCTCTCCTGGATCTATTTTCCTGGTCAGTTTCTCCAGTGAGGTATTTTACATTTTGTTCTATTATTTTTTCATTCTTTGGGATTGGTTTGATTGATTCTTGATTTCTTATGGAGTCATTAGCTTCCACTTGCCCAATTCTAACTTTGAAGGCATTGTTTTCCTCAGTTAGTTTTTGGACTTCTTTTTCTATTTGTCCATTTTTATTTTTTAATGTGTGGTTTTCTTCTGTGGATTTTTGTTTATCTCCTTTTCATTCGGCCAATTCTACTTTTTAAGCAATTTTTTTCTTTTTCTAAGCTGTCTCAAACTTCTTGTGCGAAGGACTACAGGCCCTGGCTGTTTACCTGGTTTTGCACTGATGTTGCCCAGAGGCCTACAGGGGATCATTATACCTGGTGCTGCACTGAGCAATGGGACTGGGGATGAGTGGTGCTGCTGGAGGATGTAGTGGTCTGGCACCTTACCTAGTGCTGAGCCAAGGTCTTAGTAGTGGTGTCTGGTATATGCTGAGGACATTGGGGGTATTTCTGAATCTTGCTGGGGCCATATTGAATTATGTGGTGGTTCTCAGAGCTGTAGTTAGCCTGTTTCCCTGACTCTGCTGAGGCACAGGTTGGGGGTGGGGTGGGGTCCAGGTGTTGGCTTTTGCCTGCTCCATTGCACAGGGGCTCCCTAAGTTTTATTAGAAAAGGCATTCCAAACCATTCAGTTTCACTTTCTTGGCTTCAGAGAGAGAGCTCTGATTTCATTTTTGCTCTGCAAATGCAGAAGAGAACAGAAGGTTGATGGTAGAATATATCTTGACTTAAGAAATATTTTATCTGGTCTAATAAACTTAATGTTGCTTAATCTTAAAGCTCATTTTTCATGACAGAAAGTCAAACAAGATTTTTCAAAGAACACATTTACTTGTTACCTGTAATACATGCAGTGTATTAATACATACCGATACCTAACTGTATCAGCAAGCACCCTAGCATACCCAGGATGGCTGCTAGCAAAAGTTCTTAGAACTGCTTTTCTAAAGGAAAGCAATTCAAAATGGGTTAACAGTCTCACTTTAATCGGTCAAACATATATTATTTACCTAGTTCAGAAGAAAAAGTCAGCACCCTGGACTTCAGAGACTACAAACATAAGTTACAAGCACAAGTTACAAGCAGACAAAGAAACAGATCAGCAAATGGGCTTCCAACCCTCTGACTGTTATTTCCACACCTAATCAGTTACCAGAGAGGGAAGTGCTGGATTTTTCTGGATTTTTCAAAGCTGGGGGCTCAACGGCTTCCCAGAGTCTCATCTGGCCAAATCACACAACTCTTCTCAAAGTGAGCCCCAAAGTAAAGCCTCACATCAAGTTATATATAGCCTTCTCCTGGATTGGAGAATGTCACAGCCTTCTTGACCCACTGCTCGATCACAAAGTAATAAGGCCTGGGCATTCCTGAAGAACAAGCCTCCCACCACAGGCTCCATGTGACCACATTTAGCCTATTATGGGGCAAAGTATACTTTCAAATCAGTTCTCAGAGCCACTTAAGCCTATCAAAGAGCCTAGAGGCAGGGAATATCTTTAGGAAGTACAACTCTAGCCAGAATTATGACCCCAAATCTGCAAATTAGAAAACAGCAAACACATAAGATCCCAAATATTGATTATTGGACTTTGAGACCAGATATTCCAGCACCGTACCCAGGAACAGCTGGTTCAGTGGGGTATGATTTACATTGTTTAGAGAACTTTTGGTTGGACAAAAAAGAAATAAGAAAAATCTCCACTGGAACATGCATAAGAAACCCTAAAAACCACTTTGGACAGATTTTGCCCAAATCAGGATTAGCAGCTCGAGGAATACATGTATTGTCTAGAGTAATAAATAGAGTATAATTATCAAGGAGAAAATGTGACATTCCATAATTTAGGTGAAAGGCCCATACAGATTCATAAAAATGATAGGATAGTTGAAATGATTATAGTTCCTTGTTAAACAATACCACTTGTTAAAACTGACCCTCCTTCCAAAATAACTATCAGAGGAACTGAAGGGTTTAGTTCTACTGACACAATAAAATTGGGAGCTAAAGTATGGGTAAAACGGAAGCCAGATGATGTTCCAAAGCATACAGAGATTATAGTGCATGGGAGGGATAACACTGTAACTATTGTTTATTCTGGAGAAGATGATTATAAAATTGTACCCTTAACTCATATTTTCTACTGTGAGTGAGGCTACAATAGTGGGCTCATGACTCCAGTAGCATTGCTGATCCTATATCTACTTTGTTTCTGGTTATTGTCTCCTTGCTTCTTCTTGGCTTTTTGTCTGTTCACTTTGTTTGCTAGATTTGTTTCTTCAGGCTTGGTACCCTCCACCTGTAGATGCCTGATAGCTCAAGCTGGATGTTACCCCCTGTCCACAACTGTGACATGTCACCCCTGGACCTGGCATCAAGCACATTCCAAATGCTGGCTAAAGAACTGACCTCTCAAATGGGTCCCCTTGGGACAGGGATAGCTCTATGTCCAATTTCAGCAGCAAGTAGCCATTTAAGAAGAGAACTTCACCCCTTACCCCAAGATTTTGGGACTCCATTTGTTTGGGGGGGGGAATCATGGGGAGCTTGTGCTCAAGCCCCACCCTAAAATATTGCTTTCTGTGTTTATTGTATGTTATCTTTGTTGTATTGTTGTAAAATTCTGTTGACACCAGTTACTCCTAAAACTCCTATTAACCTATGGAATAAAACATATTATTAGTATATTTTTGCCAAGTAAGGGACTTGAAAGATCTTGGGGCTGAACATAGTACTACTGGGATTTGATGATCTTCCATGCCCCTTGAACTTGCAGATGTAGCAGGAAGGGGTGGAGCAAAAAAAAAAAAAAGCCAAAACCAATCTAGTGTCTGTGCCGTGGTGACTGGAAGCAGTGGCAGTGGCTGTGATTATGGCGCAAACTCCTTTTTGTTTTGAGCCATCCAGAATCTCTGCTAATGATTCCTGCTCAGGACTACCAGGGACAGGAACTGCGGTGGGTTGGGGTAGAGGGGGGTGGAGCTTCTGGGAGCAAGCTGCCTGGATGCTGAGCAGTTGTCCTGAGTGAGGAGAGGAGGATCTTTGCCTGAGGTAGCCTGTCCTGTTTTGAAGGCTTGAGAATGTAGATGTTTACTACTTTAACTATATGTGCCAATTTCATAACTGCTATGTTGGCTTTGACTTTCTGGTTTTGGGACTCAGTTTTCTGGTATTTAAATAAATGTTCTAGTTATATTTCATAGAGAGCCTGGTGCATTTTGTAATTAATAACCATATCAGTATACTTATAGTTACTGTAGGAATTGTGAATACTGCATTGTTGATACACTAACACACACATATAGTCATTTTGAGTCAAATTTTTATTGTGTGATCCAATCTAATCCAATCCAAAAAAATTTATTAAGTGCCAACTATAGGCCAGGCACTGTTCTGGGGATAGTTAATTTTTAAAATTCTTGCTCTCAATGAGCTTATAGTCTAATGGGGGAGGGTAGAACACACAAAAAAGGCAGGAAAGTGGACCTTGGGAGGGTTGGGTGCAGATACCAGGGACCATCTCATTCCATGGACATTTAACCCGCAAAATAGCAGATACAAAGTAGAGTGATCTGAAAGTTGAGGTTCTGCCCTCAATAAAGGAAAGTATTTAGAAAAGTTTGGCAGCTCCCCCCTCTAGTCCACCAATCAGAGCTGAGAGGAGTCTGAAGGAAGTGGTATCCACCAAGGCTTGAGTTAGCAGCATGGTGAAGTGATCAGAAGTGATGAACTTATTCTGTCAAGGGCTTCTTGTGTGGTGGAACCGAGACCAAGCAGAGCAGCAGATGCAAAGAAGAATAAGGTGAGGCAATACTTTGCCCCAAATTTTGTTACCGTCAACCACTTAATGCTGGCTTCTGGGCATTCTTTGTTTATAATTCAAGGCTATAGTAATTATTGTAGTTCACATTTAAATGACCTTTTAAGGACATATGTAAAGTCTTTCTCTGCCTTCATCCTTCACATTCTACATGTTGCCAAGTCCTGTTGATTCTACTTCCACAATGTATTTCACACCTGTTTTTCTACTTATTCTTACCAGCCCTGGTCAGGCTTTTATTTTGTCAAAAAAGAGAAGGGTGGGGGGAGGGTATAAGTATTCATATAGTACCAGCTTTATGCTACCTACTATTTGTTCACTTTTTTGGGGGGGCTCTTTTTGGCAGGGGGATGGCAGGGCAATTGAGGTTAACTGACTTGCCCAAGGTCACACAGCTAGTAAGTGTTAAATGTCTGAGGCTGGATTTGAACTCAGGTCTGCCTGACTCCAGGGCTAGTTCTCTATTCACTGCTACACTTAGCTGCCCAATTTGTTCACTTTTACAAACATTGTTTCATTTAATCCTTAGAACAACCCTATGAGGTAGGACCCATTATTTATCCCATTTTACAGTTGAGGAAACTGAGGTAGACTTGCTCAGTGTTGCATAACTAGTAAGTACCTCAGAGTAAATTTGAACTCAGGTCTTCCTGATTCTAGTCTCAGAGCTCTATCCGCTGTGCCACTTAGCTGCCTCTAATACGACAATTGTTAGTGGACCATTGCAATAGTCTCCTTAATTTGCTATCCTCTGAGTTCTTCCCTTTCTAAATCAACACCCTGCCCCTTCCTCCACCAACTGCTAATTTATTATTATCAAGGCACAAATCTGAACTTATCACAAAAGAAGCTCATGTGGCCCTCTCTTGACACTATTATAAAATATTATTATTTCTTTTGGCTTTTAAAGTTCTCTCCAAATGGTCTACCTCTTTCCAACTTTATCACTTAGTATTCTACTCCATCTATTTTTTTTTTGGTCCACCCAAACTGTCCTATTCATACTTTCCTTTTAATTATATTCTATTTCCCAGCTTTGTGTCTTTGTACAGGCTTCACCCTATGACTGAAATATACTCTCCCCTCACTTCTGCCTCATAGAATTCATAGGTTCTTTCAAAGTTCTGCTCAAGTTCGAATTCCTACAAGAGAATATTATTGTCCTCCTTCCTCCCAACTGTTAATGCTATCTCCCTAGAAACTCTTTTATATGAGTTTTCTATTTAATTTTCTCTGTATATGTTGTTTCCTCTCAGTTGAATAAGCTCCTCAGAGGCAAGATGCTTCATCTTCATTTTTGTTTCCCCAGAACTTTAGCACAGTACATAGGACATTAGAGATTCTTAATAAGTGCTCATTAAATGGATGAATGAAGGTTTGCAAAATACTTTATGCTTCTTTCATTTAGATACTCAAGACAACCTGTGAGGTAGGCACTAATGTTATCTCTATTTTTTTTAATGAAGAAACAACCTGAGAGTGGTTAAGTGACTTGTTTAGAGCCATACACTAGTGTATGAGCCAGTCTTTGAACCCAAGGCTTACTGATTTGAAGGCTAGCACTTTATCTACTATGCCTACTTGAGCTCCTTTGTGAAGGATCTGTATTTAGATTCTTAGCATCTTTTACCATCTTTCCTACTCTGCTGTCTCTGTCATTGCAAATGTATAAGATAGTTGCATAATGCTGAGGGTAAAATTGTATTTTTAATTGTTTCGTAGGTTTCTACCTCCAAAAATAATTTCCTCCAAAATTATTAATAAATGGACAGCTTACTGATTATGAGCATCTCCATACTAATAGAGGTTTGTCCTGAGAGAACAAATTTGGCTTATTACGGAGGCCATATTGGAAACCTTTCCAGCATGGGAGAATCTGAAAAAGCATATACTGTGCTGTTGTAGCCTTCAAGAACACAGAGTCATCTCCATGCTGCTCTCAAAAAGAATAGGAGTACCAAAGAATTGGAAATGCCTATCAATTGTGGAACGGCTAGACAAGTTGTGGTTTATGAATGTAATGGAATTCTATTGTGCTATAAGAAACGAGGAGCAGACGGACTTCATAATAACCTGGAGAGACTTTTATGAACTCTTGCTGAGTGAGGGGAGCAGAACATGGAGAACACTGAACACAATTACAGACACATTGTATCTGTGATGACTAACTTTGATAGATTCCGCTTTTCTCAGCAATGCAAGGTTCTAAGACAACTCATGATTGAAACAGCTATTCACACCCAGAAAAACAATTATTCTGTCTGAATGCAGATTGAAGCAAAGTATTTCCTCTCTCTTTCTCTCTCTCTCTCTCTCTCTCTCTCTCTCTCTCTCTCTCTCTCTCTCTCTCTCTCTCTCTCTCTCTCTCTCTCTCTCTCTCTCTCTCTCTCTCTCTCTCTCTCTTTCTTTTTTTCTTGTGGTTCATTCAATTGGTTATAATACTTCTTTACAATTTGACTGTTGTGAAAATGTTTAATGTAAAAGTGCATGTATGTATTGGATTAAATGCTGTCTTGGGGGGGAAGAAAAAAGAAAGAAAATATGGAACTCAAAAACTTGTGAAACTCAATGTTATAAACTAAAAGTAAATTTAAAAGAAAAAATAGGAATAAAATATGCCTTTAAAGAAATGTATAATAGGAAGAGAATAAGCCGTAGTGAGGACAACATAGGACAATTGACAAACTGGAGTATTCCACTGGTACCATCAGAAGAAAGTTAGAAATGCCCCTGTAACAAACTTAAGGGATCGCATGAATAAGAGTTATTGTGGTACATATGGATGGTTTTTCATTTGCATTGTTCAATGAAACTTACAAATTGAGATCTCAAACCACTTCAGTATTTTAGTTTCTATCTACAAGAGGTTGTTAAGTCTTCTTGGTGATTCCTATAATTTTCTTTCTTATACTATTTATCTAAGAAATTTAGGAACAATAACTTTGTTGCTAACTGTTTATTTATAGTTGATTGCTTTTGTAGGAAATAGTGGGATAAAGAATTTAATATATCAGACTCAATAAATGGATTGGTTAAAAGTGTGTAAGCCCAATTTTAGTTTAAGTTCAAATTAATTTTCCATCTGAAAAATTCTGCTTCTAAGGAGAATAATCTGTATCTTTTCTCTTCTGAACCACCAAGGATTACAATTTGTTTTGTTATTCGGAACTTGACAAGCATCAAAAATCTTTACATTTTCAGATTAATAGTTCTGAGAAAAAGGGAATTGTGTTTAAAATTCTAAGGCACTATTAGGCGCAACTTTTAAAAATTATATAATAAATTCAGCCTTTATGTTCCAAAGACGTTCTTTGTAGCTCTGCATCTCTATTTACAGCCTTCTCTGCATTCTGTGAATTTTTAGAAATGTTCTTTGTCTTAACCACAACCTCCTGGGAGAAAAAAGGCAAGCCCTGTCATGTAACAAATAATAAAGATTAAGTAAAAGAAGAAATCCCTACATTCACCTGTCTTTAAATTAATGTCTCATGCTGCAGTCCTTAACCATTATCTCTCTGTCAAGAATTTGGAGTTGGTCATTGTCTTAATCAGAGATCTTAGTCTGAATTTCAAAGTTGCTTTTCTTTTTTAAAGTTATAATGCATTTTTTCCCTTTTGATTTTTGTTCATTTTTCTCTTTATCAGTTCATATGTCTTTCCATGTTATTATGAATTTTTGTATTTTTGTATTTTTTGCTTTTTTGGAGGGCAATTGGGTTTAAGTCACTTGCCCAAGGTCACACGGCTAGTTTTTGTGTTAAGTGTCTGAGGTCAGATTTGAACTCAGGTCCTCCTGACTCCAGGGCCGGTGCTCTATTTACTGTGCCACCTAGCCACCCCTGAATTTTTGTATTTCATCTTTTTTTAAGGTTCAATAATATTTTATTACAACAATATAACATAATTTGTCAAACTGTCCCTTAATTTCCAGTTCTTCATTTCAGCAAAAAATTTCTCTGAATATTTTTGCATGAGTTTTTCTCTTGTTTTTGGACTTTTTTGGGGATATAGATCTACCATTGCTGGGTCAAAAGATATCTTTGTACAGATTAGTGACTTTGTGTGTATAGTTTGAAATTGCTTTCCAAAAACATTTCAGAGTTATGACAGTAGTGCATTATTGCACTTGTTATCCTACAGCCCCTTCAACAAATTTCATTTAACTTTTTTGACATCTTAGCCAATTTGATATTTATAAGTTGGAACTTCAGAGTTGTTTCAATTTTTAATTTTTCTTATTATATTTGATTTGAAGAATATTTTTATATAGAGTTGTAGATAGTTCAGTTTTCTTCTTTTGAGACCTACCTTATATATTTGAATCAATTTATTGAATATCTTGGATATTATGCTTTGTCAGAGAAATTTTTAAAAATTTCAATTATTTCACTTCTAATTTTAACTGCATTGATTTTGTTCGTGTAATTTTTTTTCAAATTTTATGTAATTTTAATTGCTTATTCTATCTCCTGTGATCCTTTTCATCTCTCATATGGTTAAGACTATTCTCCATCCAGAACGCTGAAAGATATTTATTTCTTTGCTTCTCTAATTTGTCTGCTAATGTGAACTTTTTTCCCTTGACTTATTGTCCATTTGCTTCTTGTGCTTTAGGATATGTGATATTAGTCTAAATTTAATTTCATCCAGGTTTCTTTCCAGTTTTCTCAACAACTTTTTGTTGAATGATGCATTTTTGTTTTAATGGAAATGGATTGCATTATAGTTTATGTTAATTAAATGAAAATATTTTGGAGACTTTTTTTTTAGTTCTATGATATGGTATTCATTTACTTCTTGTTCTTAGGTCCTTAATCTACCTACTCTTCAAGTTTTCTATTTGAAGTTGTTTTGATTGTTGTTGTTTAGTTGTTTCAGTCATGTCTAACTCTTCATGACCCAATTTGGGGTTTTCTTGGCAAAGATACTGGAGTGGTTCATCATTTCCTTCTATAGCTTATTTTACAGTTGAGATAACTGAGGTAAACAGTACCAAATAGTTTTGGTGTTTATGGTATTGAAGTATAGTTGGAGATCTGTTACTTCCAGATTCCTTTACTTCTCACTTTTATTTTTAATATCTATTTTATATTTTTATCATTTTGTTCCTCTGGATGGATTGTTATTATTTTTATAGCTTTATAACAAAACCTTTTGCTAGTTTGACTGGATGACCCTGAATAAGTCAATTAGTTTAGGCGGTATTGTTATTTTTATTATTTTGTCATGGCCCTAACACAAGCTGTTAATATCTCTCCAAATATAGCTCCTGTGACTTTGTTTCTATAAAAAGTATTTTATAGTTTTAAAATATAATTCTTTTGTATGTCTGCTTAAAGAATCGCATTAAAATAACTGATATAATGAAATAATTAATATAATTCTTCCATGTGTCTGCTTTGGGATGTGATGGTTTGGTAGATGATGCAGTGAATAGACCATCAGACCTGGAATCAGAAAGACCTGAGTTCAAATTTGACTTTAGACACTTACTAGATATGTGACCCTGGGCAAGTCACTTAAACCTGTTTGCCTCATTTTCCTCATCTATAAAATGATCTGGAGAAGGAAATGGTAAATCACTCCAGTATCTCTGTAAAGAGAATCCTAAAAGATGGTCATGAAGAATCAGTCAAGACTGAAACAACTAAACAACTTTGTTT
Source organism: Pseudocheirus occidentalis (assembly GCA_028646575.1). Classification (NCBI taxonomy): domain Eukaryota; kingdom Metazoa; phylum Chordata; class Mammalia; order Diprotodontia; family Pseudocheiridae; genus Pseudocheirus; species Pseudocheirus occidentalis. Next base: position 157,325,069 of record CM053599.1, on the reverse strand, counting down.
AGACTAATGTTTAGACCAATATTTAGACTAATGTTTAGACCAACTGTCTAATATCTTTACATTCTATAGTTTTGTGAAATCGAATTTCCAGTTCAATTTCCTTCTCTGCCTGACACATGTGAGTTTATTTTACTTCTTACTATGTTTCTTATCTTATTGCTATAAGCTAATATTTCTAGAACCATGTCCAAAAATAGAGATAGTAAAGTATATCCTTGCTTTACCCTTGATTTTATTGGAAAGGCCTTTAGCATTTCTTTATTATAGATGATGCTGACTCTTTGTTTCAGATAGAGAGTATTTACCATATAAGGAATGGTCCATTTATTCCTTTGACTTTTAATGTTTTTGACAGCGACCTCCTTTGGGGCAAATGCCAGGAGTGGCATCTGTGGGTCAAAAGTTGCAGATAGTTTAACTACTTTATTTGCATAATTCTCAATTTCTTTTCCATTTTGTTGTGCTAATTCATAGATCTAACAAAAATGGTCTGTTTCTTCTCCTTTGTTGATGTAACTGTTTACATATAAGGTATTCCTCTAAGACTACTTTTGCTCCTTTCCAAAAGTTTTGGTTTATTGCCTAATTACTGTCATTTCATTTGGGAAAACCATCTATTATTTCTATGATTTGTTCTTTGACCCATATATTCTTTAGGATTAACTTATTTGGTTTCCATTTCCACTTGAATCATAATTTTTCATGGTATTGTTGCTGGTAAAGGATTCTTTAATATCTCTGCTTTACTGCATTTGTTTTTGAGGTTTTTGTGCTCTAGCTCATGGTTAGTGTTTGTAAAGGTTCTATACACAGCTGAGAAATACATGTATTCCTGTTAAGTAATTGCCAGAGATCTATCATATCAATTTTTTTCTGAAATCAATTGAGTTCCTTAAATTATTTCTTGTTTTAATTTTTTTTCAGATTTTCATAGGTCTTAAAGGGGTAATGAAGTCTTCAAAATATATGATTTTGGGGGATCTATTTCTCTCTTTAAATAAATTCTTTAAAGTATTACTATGCTGTATCATTTGGTGCATATATACATATATGGTATTACTATTATGTCCTTGTCTATCATATGTTTATTTTTAATTAAAGTTTGTTATTTATCTATGAGAAATCTATTATTTTTTTCCTCTCGTCTTTCAATTAATTGGAAAACAAAAGACAAACAAATTCATAACAAATATGTATAGTTAAGCAAAGTGGATTCTCTCATTGGTCATGTTCAAAAATGTCTCTTTTTGAACCCTAAATTCATCACTTCTCAGTCAACAAATGTTTATTAAGTCTTCTGGGCATTGTTCTAAGCATTGGAAATGTAGACAGGAGCAGACAGAAAGATAATCCTTGCCCTCAAGGAATTTATATCCAGGTGGAGAAGACCACACCTGAAAGCAAGCTGAAAAAGGAGATGGTGATGAAGTTACTTCCTCTGGGTGCCTTGTGAGTATTAGTGTTGAAGTCTAGGGGAGCTGGGAACCTCAAAATTCAAGGGCAAATGATGCAGGTCTTTCTTTAAAAGAATTTGACCCAAACTTTCTTTCAGTCAGAGACAAGGTTTATTAAAACACCAAGTGGGGTGGGCAAGATTTTAAGAATCTGAGCTATTGGCCAGATTTTAATAATCTGCCCCCATCTGGTGGGGGTAACATGGACACATATATAGTGGTCAAGGAGTGGGTCTAGACGGAATTAAGGAGTGACAGTCTAGGATGGTATAATGATAAGGGAATTTGAAGATATTCCCTGCCTCTTAATAAGCCTAAGTGAATTTGAGGACCTTCCCTGATTTGAAAATATACTCTGCCCCCTAATAGACTGAATTTGGTCATATGGAGCTTGTGATGGGAGGAGTGTGCTGAAGGGTAGAACAGATTCCACAGGAGAAGCTTCCTTAGGGGAAACTTGTTTTTCAGGAAGGCACAACTTTTGTTACTTTGCAATTAAGCAGTGTGTCACAAGGGTTGGGTTGTGCTCTGACCCTGAAGAAGACTATATATACTCCCTGAGGTGAGGTTTTGCTTTGGGGCTCACTTTGGGAAGAGTTGTCATTTGACCAGATGAGACTCTGGGCAGCTATTGAACCCCTCAGCTTTAAAAATCCAGATGTTGGGGCTTTTCTCTCTCTGTCTCTGGCAACTAACACTGTATGTATGAATGGTCAACCAGCTAGAAGCCCTGTCTATTGGCCTGCTGAATTATGTTATTTTTTCTGACCGTATTTTTTGGAACACTAGATCTTTAACCTTTATTCTCCTGGTCCAATTGTTATTATCAAATCTATGTGGCAGCAGCAAACAAAAGAAAAATCAAAATGTCTGATTTTTTGCCTTGTATTAGGGACAACGCAAGACCTTCCTGTTTCCCTATATAACCTTACTGTCTCCCTATATTATATTTTTATTTTCTCCCTTTCTTCTCACTTAACCTTTAGATTACCATTTATTGTTAAGCACTCAATAAATCTTCAAATTTATTTTATTTATAAATATTTTATTTATTTATAAAATAGGCCTTCAAATTCTTGTTAATTGATTGAAATTCAGAGCTCCCTAAGACTTTTATTTTCTTTTTTTTGGGGGGGGGGAGTTAGGGCAATTGGGGTTAAGTGAATTGCTCAAGGCCACATGGCTAGTTTTGTGTTTGTGTTAAATGTATGAGGCTGAATTTGAACTCAGGTCCTCCTGACTCCAGGGGTGGTGCTCTACTTACTATACCAACTAGCTGCCCCCTAAGGTTTTTTTAACCAATTTTTAAAATTTTTTTTATTTTTCAATTTATTTATTTATTTAAGTTTTCAACATTCATTTCCACAAGATTTTGAATTACAAATTTTCTCCCTGTCTTTACCTAATCCCCCACTCCAAAATAGTGAGCCTACTGAATATCCCTTCCCCCAATCTATTTTCTCTTATATCCTCCCCCATGCCTCCCTAACTTTCTAGTAGTGCAAGAAGGATTTCTATACCCCAGTGTATTTCCACCTCCTTCTTCAGGTATTTCCTTTGTCATAACTACTACTGTTTCTGCAGAATCTGCTACAGATTCCAGTTGGCAGTGTGAACTCTCTACCAACTGACTCATCTCCTGATCTCACTGGTTACCTGACTACTTCCTTCTAGCATTGTTCATTTATGGTAAGATCAGGAAAGAAAAAGTAAAAAAAGAAATGGAACTAGCATTAGCCACGTGGGGGAAATTAACCTGCTTCCTCCATCCACTCAGCAGCTCAAAACTATCATTCTCATTTTTAGAAAACCAAAATAAGAAATGCTTGCTTTGACCTTTCGTATGTTCTCTTACTTCTGACTCAGCTCCTCCTCATCCATAGAGGCATTTCTTTTTAAAATTTTTTTTATTTTTAGTTTTCAACATTAATTTCCACAAGTTTTGAGTTACAAATTTTCTCCCCATCTTTCCCCTCACCCCCACCTCAAAATACCAAGCCTACTGAATACCCCTTTCCCCAATCCACTCTCTCTTACATCCTCCCCCATTCCCCGTCTAACTTTCTAGTAGGGCAAGATGGATTTCTATACCCCAGTGCCTATATATCTTATTTCCCAGTTGCATGTAAAAAAAAAATTAAAATTTTTTTTTAACATTTGTTTTTAAAACTTTGATTTTTAGATTCTTTCCCTCCTTCCCTCCTCACCCACCCCCACTGGGAAGATAAGCAATTCAATATAGGTTGTACAGGTGTAGTCATGCAAAAGGTTTCCATAGTAGATATATTGTGAAAGACTAACTATATTTCCCTCCATCTCATTCCTGCCCCTGACTTATTTTATCTTCTACTTTCACTCTGTTCCTTTTCAAAAGTGTGTGCTTCTAACTACCCTCTCCCCCAATATGCCTACTCTTCTATCAATCCCACTCTTATTTTCTTCCCTTCTGCTTTCCTGTACTTTCCTTTACCCAATTGAGTGTGTATGTTGTTCCCTCCTTATGCCCAATTAAATGAGAGTAAGGTTGACCCATTCCCTTTCACTTTGCTGTTTTTTCCCTCCATTGTAACAATTTTCTCTTGCCTCTTTTATATGAGATAATTTACCCTGTTGAATCTCTCCCTATCTCTTCTTATTATATTCCTCTCACCTCTTAATTTTATTTTTTAGATATCATCCCTTCATATTCAACTCATCCTGTGCCTTCTGTCTATGTATACATGTACACACATATATACAAATTCACATATATATTTATACACACATATACCTCTTATACATACATGTTTATGTATGCATATGTATATATGTGTGTGTACATATATGTATATATATACACACACACACACATATACATTCCCTTCAACTATCCTCATATTGAAAAAAGTCTCATGAGTTATAATTATTATTTTTCCAGGTAGGAATATAAATAGTTCAACTTTGATAAGTTCCTTATAATTTCTTTTTTCCTGTTTGCCTTTTCATGCTTCTTGTATTTGAAAGTCCAGTTTTCTCTTCAGCTCTGTTTTTTTTCATCAGGAATGCTTGAAAGTCCTCTATTTCATTGAATGACAATATTTTCCCCTGAAGCATTATACTCAGTTTTTCTGGGTAGTTGATTCTTGGTTTTAATCCTTGCTTCATTGACCCAGCCATCCTGGGTATGCTAGGGTGCTTGCTACTACAGATGGGGCCAGGTGCAGACAATGAGGGCCACAATTGAAAGGGCAGTTAAAATGAATACTGGAATGAGTTGATGCCTCAGATGAACTTAAGAGACTTGTTCATGTGAGAAAATTCAAGGGAAATTGTGACAGGAGGTTGTGGAAGTTATTTATATATATATATATATATATATATATATATATATATATATATATATAATATTTTTTAACATTCACTTTTACAGAATTTTGAGTTCTAAATTTTCCTTCCCTCCCTCACCTCCACAAGATGGCATGAAATCTGATATAGGCTATAGCTATACGATCATATTAAATATATGATCATGTTGTTAAAGAAGAATAAGAACGAAAGGGAAAAACCATGAGAAAGAAAAAACAAAAACAAAAAAGGAGAAAATAGTTTGCTTTGATCTGCATTCAGACTCCTTAGTTCTTTATCTGGATATGGATGGTATTTTCTATCATTATTTTTTGGGAATTGCCTTATATCGTTGCATTTCTCTGAAGAGCTGAGTGTGACAAAGTCAGTCATGACCCAATGTTGCTGTTAGTATGCACAGTGTTCTCCTGGTTCTGATCACTTCATTCACCATCAGTTTATGCAAGTCTTTCCAGGTTTTTCTGAAGTTCACTTGCTCACCATTTCATATAGAACAATAGCATTCCATTATTCATATGCTACAGCTTGCTCAGTCATTCTCCAATTTATGGATATCCCTTCAATTTCTAATTCTTGGCCATCGCAAAAAGAGCTGCTCTAAATATTTTTGTGCGTGTGGGTCCTTTTACCTTTTTTTTATGATCTCTTTGGGATACAGACCTAGCAGTGGTATTGTTTGATCAAAGAGTATATGCACCAGTCTGGGACTTCTTAAAATTGGAGGTTCAGGAAACAATAAGCCAATCAGAGGAAGAGACTGCCCAAGCAGAGAGTGCTTCTAATATTTGAAGATTAGGACTGGAGTGAGAGTCCAGTGTGAAGAAGTTTCTTGCATTTGTAGAGAAAGACTGGTTAAGTCAGGAGTGTAGTTAATGAAATGAATTAGCTATCATCTATTTTCATTGAGACTTGGTTAAAACTTTGATAAACCCCCATCTTTTTTTTTTCTACAAAGCTTTTCTTGATCTCTCTCTACCCCTTTCCCCCTTGATGGGATATATATGTGATTTGCTCATTTTCTCAAATAAGCCCAAGGATGAGTACCAGCATTTTAGATGGCATGGATGAAGCCCAGCATGTTGTTGACCCCAAAAGCGACATTTTAGAAGAAGCTGAATAAGCCCATAGGATGAACAGTCATAGTGGATTGACACATACATCACTTGAAAGAATCTACATATTAATGAGATTACAAATCCATTGGCATAATACATATGTTAGTGTTTTCAGTCATTTTTTTTTTGTAATTTTTGCTATCAGAAAAAGTACTTCCACTAATATTGTGGCATATATCTGGCATTTCTATCTTTGACTTATTTTGGAGATGTGCTCATTATCACTCATTATTAAGTGTAATTTGGATGCAGTTTTAAATTTTGGCTTGCATCTTAGCTTGATGAGTATCACTCCTTTGTAAATTTACTACCAGTCTTACCCTCTGCTATGTGACAGAGCCCTACAGGACCCTGGTCACTCCCATCTGCCCTGTTGCTTCACCCTAAAAACTACTGGGTTTATAGTCTGATCTATAGCCATTTTCAGGACCACTGAGTCTTTCAATCTTATTTATGGCTCACCTTTCCTATATATGTTCTCTCCTTCATTAGATTGAGCTCCTTAAGAGCAAAGACTGTTTCTTTTATCCCTTTATATCCTCAGTGGTTAGCACAACAGGTAGTTCATTGGAAGAGATGGAGAAATGTTTTTTTTCGTTCATTAATCAATCTTAAAGAAGACTATTAACAAATTGGCTATAGTCACAACTGTTTTACAAATACACAGATAGCTATACAAAATATAATTCACTGTGTAACTGAATAAATCAATTGGCTTCACTCTTCTTCACTACTCTTTTCTTAGGCATACCATTGGGATTAATGAACTAATTTTGGCTACTGAGAGACCATATTATGACACGTCTCATTATTACACAGATTTGACCCATCTACAGGCAGAGTGATATCCTTCCATGTCAGAGTTACATGTAAAAAAACCAAATCTAAGGGGCGGCTAGGTGGCACAGTGAATAGAGCACCGGCCCTGGAATCAGGAGTACCTGAGTTCAAATCCGGCCTCAGACACTTAACACAAAAACTAGCCATGTGACCTTGGGCAAGTCACTTAACCCCAACTGCCCTCCAAAAAAAAAGCAAAACAAAACAAAACAAAAAAACCAAATCTAATATAACTCAGTCTGTTAGACAGAAGTCAGCTACTCATCATCAACTTTATAGATGATTATTTCTCATATCGTTGAAGGTCCTGAAAGGTGATACAAATTTTGGTGGGAAATATAGATTTCATAAATATTAATTAAAATGAAGACATTCTGGCCAGTCAGTATAAAGACTGCTTAGATAATATGTTGGCTGCTAAGGTAGCATTCTTATTGCTTCCAGGTTTTCTCTGATTTTGAATTTCATCTGTATGGGTGCTTTAAACATTGAAAGAGATTTTTTTCACATCAACCATGCTTCAGTAGATAGTTTAATGAGTTGCTGCAGCCAAAAAATTCATCCCCAAGTGGTTAAAGCTCAGGTGATAAGTATCTCCCAATTTAGCTAGTTTGCTTCTCAGAAAAAAGAAAAAAAGTCCATTGCTGGGCCTGCACTTGAAGCCTTTCCAACTTGCAAGCTTTGTGGGACTTGCCAGGGCTTGTGCTTTGAGAACTCAAGGTCACCTACACACCATAATAAGGCTTTTGTGGAGAAAATGAACTTTAATAGGTATAGCTATGTATACCCATCAAACTGATTGGGAGTAAATGCCTTCTAGTCAAACTGATAAGAATGAAAAAATAACAATTACGACAGCAACAGTTCTCATGTATGTAGCAATGAATGGTTTTGCAAAATATTTTCCTCAATATTCTCCTATGTTCTGCACAAGTAACACTTCAAAGTAGGTGTTCTTATTCCTAGCATTTGACAGATGAGGAGGTTGTGGTTTACAGTTTAGGTGACTGTAAAAAGTCACATACTTCTGTAAAATGAGGGAGAAGGAAATGGCAAACCAGTCCAGTATCTTTGCCAAGAAAACCCAAATCAAAGAGTTGGATACAACTGAATAACAACAACAGGTCTGGGAACTGCAGGGGCTTTCTAGTCTGACCTCCTCATTTTATAGGTGAGGAGCCAGGTTCAGAGATAACACCTTGTCCAAAGTCACACAAGTAACATGCTAAGTCATACTGACTCTGATAACACTCCCCTGATCAGTAAATAATTTGATCCATTTTCTATTTTTGTTTTTCATATTGAACACACAATACAGGAGGAAAAGAGAAAAATGCTCTAGATATTTTGATCATCTCATATAAATAATAGAGATTTTGAAAATAAAGTATTTCTTTTATTTCACGCTTATCCTTGAATTATAGGGTTTCCATGGTTCTTGTTGGAAAGAGACACCAGTGTATTTGATCCTTTCTTCCTCCAATCTAAGCAGCATACCATTGCTAGAATAATAGTATTAGAACAACTACTTTTATGGTGTTACTTCCCTGCAATTGATTCAATTCAAGGGTCTACAATGATTCTCTCTTTCATTACAGTTCCTCTTCCTCTCTCTGTTGTTGAAGGCCATACAAAATATTACCTTAGTCAGCTTTCATTACTTCCTTGTACATATTGTTCATTGCACCCAGGTTGGTGCTTTTACTATTCTCCAGGCATGCCTTCCTTTCATTTTTGCCTTTGTCTTATCACTTAGAATCTTTCCCCTCCATCTCTTTGTTCAGCATTATACCACTTACTCTTCACTGTCCATGTAAAGTCCCATGTCATACAAATAATCACGTTTTCATATTTAGCTTAATTGTTTTTTTAATGTGTTAATTTTGTCTTTCTAAGTAGGCTGTAGTGATAATGATTAACATTTGGACTTGCCATAGAAGGAGTACTGGATTTGTATTCAGAATCCTGGCATCCAAATCTTGGCTTTGTCATTTTTTACTTGAGTTACCATAGGGAAGTTATTTTACCTCTTTTCCAAGGAGGTCAAAGACAGAAAGGAGCTCTATATGCCATAATATTCATACAAACACTTATTTATAGTCATAAAGAAAAAGAAACTAAATGTGTACTTGTTAGGGATGGACAAACTGTAGTGTGTGAATATAAAGGAACATTATTGTGCAGTAAAAAATGATTGTGATAAATTCAGAGAAACTGAGGAAGATTTGTATGAACTGACTCAGAGTGATGCAAACAGAACAAAAAGAGCAAAAAAAATAACCCCCAAAACTACTGCAACCTAAATCAAAAGATTACTAAAAGGAGGCCAGACTTTGAGCACTTGAAAAACCAAGGAGCTTATTAAGGAACAAATAATGAAATGTTTCCTCCTGCTTGATAGAATTTTGCATACTTTTTAGACGAGGCGTAATGTTTTCACTAGGCATCAATTCCTGGGAGGGGAGTATAGTTGAGATATGATTCTAATATAAGTAGAAAAGCAATACATAAAGCATATGCATATGTAAATAAACAAGCAAGCTATAAAACTGAATAAAACAAGGGATGTAGATGAGCTAATCTCTAATATAGCTTCCAGTTTTATCTTTACTGCCCGGTGATTTTTGAGATTTTTGAATCAGGAGATCTAGGTTTAAATCCTGACTCTGCCACCTACTAGTTAGGACGTCTGCTGTCTTGGCTTTGGCTAAGTCACTTGACATATGACCTTTCTGAAATTACAGTTTTCTCATCTGTAAAATGGGGGTAATCATATACACACTCACACACACACATATACATATTTTGCTTTAAGGAACAAAGTATTTCTTTGTTATATTCTTTGAAGCTAAAAAATTTACCAATATCCCTTTTCAACCTCTACAGTAAAATGCAAAGGGGGAAAAAGGTTAATCAGAATCATTCTCCCTAAGCTTCTGTTAGGGTATGTAAGATTTAGCAGCCATTGTTTTCCCCATTTCTATGGAGATGAGGAATGTTTGCATCATTTTATTTCCACTAGATTATTTGGAGAATGCAAATAGAAGAGGTAAGGAAGATATTTTTCAACCACAACACACTGTATAAGCAAACAGTTTTATTATAATAGTGAGATATTTTATAATGGACTTTTCCTGTAGTCATTTTCAAGGTGCAAATGTCTGTTTGGGTTACGAAAAAGGAAACAAGACAGAATTCCCAACGCAGATGAGAATCAAACCAGAAAGTTGCTAAACAATTTTCCTTTGTAAAGATCTTAGGGGAGAACCCAATACCATGTAACTCTATTCATTTCAGGACTTATGGAAAGAGTTTTATGTTTTAAACAATAGGACTTGACAGTGCTATTGTTTTTTCTCATTTAATATCCCTTAGCCCTGGAGCTCAGTCAAGATCCTGGTTCTATCTCCAAATTTAATTTTTACCCCTTGTACATATCATTTAGTTGTCAGTAAACAACAACTTAATGACATTTGTTCTTGTTGCTCAGGCACATCTTCAGATAGGTCAGTTTTTGTCTGACCTGCCAAGCTTAGAGAGAATAAAATTCTCTGACTAATAATCCTTCTGAGACCAGTATCATGGATGGCTTTCCTTTCTATATCTTTAGTTGTTCAGTAAAGGTCATGGAGTGTCTTGGTTAGTGGAAATTCTCTGATTTTTTGTTGGTAGAAGATATATTTAGGAAAATAATAGAAACAAAACAGTAATACATACACACATACACAGACATATAGTATTCAAGTGTTCAAATACTTGAAAACGTTCAATTACAAGGTAGATAACTCAGAGATAGCAGATGATTTGTTCATGATCACTGAGTTAGTGCTTATGACTTCTGTAACCTCCAGCAAATCATTTAACCTCCCTGAGCCTAGGTTTCCTTAACTGCAAAATGTGGAGGAGGGTTGAAGCTGATGAACTCTGAGGTCCCTTCTACCTCTACTTCAGTGATTTCTGATACAGGTAATAAATATCAAATCAAGGATTCAAATCCAGATTTCCTAACTTCAAGTTCAGTGTTCTTTCTTCTAAATTATCCTATAGAAACAATGGGGTACAGGCTCTGGGAACCCCCTTGAACTCTCCTTGGATCTTCCCACTTGAGATGCTTGCCTGAGGCCTTTCATTATCACTAGGCCCACATCTCTGCTACTCTTAACCTAGCCTAGCCTTCCATTGTCCAGCTATTTCCCACCCTTGATCCTATTAAAGTATCTATACCCAAATCATTTACTCTTAAACTAGCCTAGCCCTCCATTGCTTGTCTTCTAGTAGCCTTAAACAATTTCCTATACTTAATCTAATTCCTGGGAATCAGACCTCTAGTTGCCCCAATCTCATCAAGATTCTCCCTGGATTTCCTCTCCCATCATTAGACTATTAGACCACCTCTAGATCTCTCCCACAGTCTTTTTGTATATAAGATCTGTCTTGTCTTCATGAGTATGCTCAGATTCAATCTAGCTGAGATTCAGTATGACCCTCTTGTCAATATAAGCATCAAAAATGCTTATACTCCTTAAGAATCTACCCAATATTGGATTTTTTTTACTAAACTTTGTTTTACTTTGGATGAGAGAAGGCTTGAGTCAAATTCATTCTGGAGGATGCAGCGGGTTGATATTTTGGGGTCTTGAGCACCCCTAGACCTAAACCTCAGCAGAAACAATCTAGGGAAGAGAATTGCATCAGTGGTTTAGAAATTTGTAAGCTCCAGGTTAAATACATGGAAATAATAATGAAATCCAGAGTAGAAAAAGGTGTTCAGGAATGGTCAAATATAGGATCATACTTTTTTTCCCTTGTATATATATATATATTTTTTTCTAAACTTAAACCAATAAACTGAGCATTTCCATTTCCAAATAGAACAGAAAAAATATGAATCTTAAAATGTTTATATTTAGAGCTTGCTTTTTAGTAGAAAATGTTTTTATACTTTAAAAGTATAAAATATGAAATATTTTAAGTATATAATTTTTTAAAGTAAAACATTGTTTTTATAATAATTTCATATTAATTTATAGTCTGATACATGTGAATATATGTGTGTATCTATTTCTCAATTAACTTTTGTTTTCCTCAGTTTCCTTGTCCACGTAATGGGCATACTAGCATTCTTATCCTAGCATTGCTGTGAGCTTAAAAAGAGATAATGTTTGTGAAGTACTTAGCACAATGCCTAGCACATAGTCACTATGAAAATGCTAGCTATAATTATCATTTATATGTATAATTGCATCAATAGTCTTGTCTTTTGTTTATGTGCTGATAATAGTTATACATGGTCCAAATTGTGCAAATGGTATGTGAATAAGGGACAATTTACAAAAATTCATATATAATAGGCAATGCCCTAATTTTATAATTATCAAACAAAAGTAGGATACTGTTGAGGTCTAGGTGTGCTAGGAACCCTGAAATTCAAGTGCAAACAACAGGTAGGTCTTTTCTCAAAAGAATTTGATTTAATCCTTCTGTCAGCCAGAGATAAGGTTTATTAGAACACCCATCTGGGCCTTTGTGACACCCATAAATCTATGCCTTTGTGACACTTTGTATTGACAAGAGGGCTAGACTGAATCTGAGCACTGGCCAAACTCTTAAGGAATCTGAGCATTTGTAGTGCTAATACAAATAGCCAGATTCTTAAGGAATCTGCACAATATAATGGGGAACAAGATGGAGCTTATATACAAAAAGACTGTGAGAAGGATCTAGGAGAGGCCAAGTAATTTGGGGTTCCAGGGAGATGACAGAGAAAGACCAGGAAGGACCAGGTACCCCAGAAAAATGCCTGGGATCTGAGCCACATGGGAAGTCCAGGGCTTTTCCTTTTGGGGGTCTAGATCCCAAAGACTTTTTTTTTACTTTTGGGGGTCTAGATCCCAAAGACTTTTTTTTTACTTTTGGGGGTTCAGATCCCATCCCCATTGTGAAAAATGATTTTAAATCTTACTTAGTTTCTTAGAGACTCAGAGTTTCCCCTGTGTAATGATAATGGGTATCTGAAGATCTTTCCTACCCCTGCGCCCCTAGATAGGCTTAAGTGAATCTGAGAAGCCTCCCTGATTTGAAAATATACTCTGCCCTTTAATAGGCTGAATGTGGTCACATGTAGCCTGTGGAGGGAGGCTTACTTTTCAGGAATTCCCACCCTTTATTACTCTTTGATTGGGCAGTGGGTCAAGAGGGTTGTGACATTCTCTGAGCCAGGAGAAGGCTTTATATATTCAGATGTGAGGTTTTGCTTTGGGGCTCACTTTGGAAAGAGTTGTGTGATTTGGCCAGATGAGACTCTGGGCAGCTGTTGAGCCCCTTAGGTTTGAAAGCCCAGATGTCGGTGCTTCCCTCTCTGGTAACTATGTATGAATGTACTGGTCAGACAGCTGGAAGCCCTGTCTGCTTAATTGTATTATTTTCTGTTGTCACTTCTGTTTGCATTCTCTGAAGTTCAGGGTGCTAACTTTCTCCTGTGAACTAGATAAATGATATATGTTTGATTGATTAAAGTAAGATTGTTAACCCATTCTGAGTTGCTTTCCTTTAGAAAAGCAGATCTAAGAACCTGTGCTAGTAGCCATCTTGGTTATGTTAGGGTGCTTGCTGCTATACCCTGCCAACCCTCTCCCCTTTATAAATTCAATCTCTCCTTTAGAAGGACATTACTGATAATGTGATTGTATTGAATCTTCTTGTCCTGGTCAAACCTAACCCAACCCTTCTCAGGCTATGGTGGAGTTAGATTCTTCTGTCTAGATAGCCTAAGACTGGGGGTGGTCTGATAGAACAAGTATTTCCTCTGAAGATAGAATGATGGTAGGTGATATGAGCCCCAATGGAAAAGGCATTGTACCCAGACTAAGTGGCCTAAGTCACATGCTCAAGTCCTCATTTTATAGCCCACCTCCCAGTGTGGTAAGCAGTCAGAATTGACTGGCACCCTTTGGAAATACCTAATCTTTGACGGGCATATAACCCTGTTCCCTCCAAACTCAAATTGAGCCAGTTTTAGACTTGCCCCCTTAGGGGGTTCTGGACTTTAACTCCCATGCAATGCATGTCAAACCAGCTTGAGAGAAATTAAAACACAGGCACACACACCGTAATTTCATTCGTATCTTAGAACAGACTCTGTTTTGAAAATTGGACTTCCAACACCATCAATACCCATGCATTGGCTTCTAATTCCCACTCTACCATTATTTAGTTATGTAACCTTAGGCAAATCACGTAATCACTTTATGAATAGTTTTCTTATTGATGAATAACCACTGTTTATCTGGAATTTTCTTCTCTCCTTTTTCATGACATCTGCAGATTCCCTCTCAAAGCAGAAGAAGAGGTGTTGAATTACAGAGTATTTGCTTAAGACCATTCTAATGTGACTGCAGGGAACATTTGAGGATAGATGGAGTTGTGGTGTTTTCAATGGAAAGGCCTGGGAGACAATGCAAGGGGTAGTTACTCAAAGTTGGGAAGATGAGAATCTTATCTGGGATGGGGCTTGGTCAGTTTGATCAGTTATAAATTATTTCTACGAATTTTTATCCTCAAACTAGACTAGTTTGAATCTAGAGGTGAGGCCTTTGCTGTTGTAGTACTAAATCAAGTCACATTTATTTGGATACAAGAGGGACAGAAAGCCTATTAAGGACTTAGAAGAATTAAATCCTTTTCATGCATTTGCAAAGGAATTTAACTGAAACAACTTGGTGCTTATATAGTGCAAAAATTGTAATTTGATTAATTTTTTCAGTTCCTGCCTTCCCCACCTTCCAAGAGATTCTCTACATACTCCATTTATGCCTGTGCATGGGCACACATGTTGGCTTCTCTTTGTATATCTTCCTTTCTACCTCTTGGATAGAGAAAAGTACCCTCTCTCTTTACAATGAAAATAACCCAGTTGATCTCCAAGGTTTTTTGTAGCTCTAGGATTCAGTAATTCAATATGTAAACTATGATCATAGATTGAGAGCTAGATGAACTTTAGAGATCATCTAGTGTAAACTCCTTTCATTTTATACGGGCAATTCAGTAAACATTTATTAAGGACATACTATGTGTGCAGAATGGGGCAACTAGGTGGTATAGTGGATAGAGTACTGGGCCTAGAGTCAGGAAGACTTATCTTCTGAGTTAATAGCTGGCCTCAGACACTTGGTAGCTGTGTGATCCAGGGTGGGTAAGTCACTTCATCTTGTTAGCCTCAGTTTCCTCATCTTGGCAAACCACTATAGTATCTCTGTCAGAAAACAAAACAAAACACAACAAAACCCAAACAAAAGAAAACCAAAACCCAAATGTGGTCATGAAGAGTCAGGCACAACTAGAACAACCGAGTTTGTGCTATGTTAGACACTGTGGAAAAAATATTTAGATGAGATAGGGCACCTGTCTTCATTGAAGTAGCTGTCTAGGAGTTGACTATGAAAAGACACATATGGATAACTATAATTAAAAATATACAGTAAGAGCATTAGAGGGATATAAAATAAGATTACACGTGGACAGAAAAATAGGAAAAAAGTCATTAATGCCTAGGAAAGTTTCCCTGGAGTTTTCATTTGAATATAAATTTAAAAATGAGAAATTCACCAACTGAAGAGCAGAAAGAAGATTTCTATTCCAGTCATAGAAGACAGTATAAGCAAAGATATGGTTTAGTTGTCTCCTCTCTCCCCACCAGCCATTTTAATCTAAACTCTCCATTGAGGAGGGGCCAGATGGGTAAGGGGAGGAGGTAAGATCTTTTGCTGATCAGTGCACGTGAATTCTCTACATTTTTCAGGAGATGCACAAACCAGTCACTGCTGTTGTGGGGGCCACAAGATTTTTGCCACACCACTGTTGCCAAAAGCAGACATGTGTATCTTTATATCTCTTTTGTCTATATTATTCCCCACCTTTTAGTATATTTATATGTGTCTGCCATATTACCTCCTCCCCACTCCTTCCCCTATCCTAAGCCATATTTCCAGTAAATGATGAGCTCCTTGAGGGGCTATATCATTTAAAATTTTTTTGTATCCCCATCAATGCCTTCCTCATCACACGTAAATTGCCTGAATGAGGGAAAGCATTACCAAGGACATGAGAATAAGTGATTCAGGAGGTGGGGCATACAGAGAAGTGATATGACAAGGGAGGTATTATATTTAGTTCTCAGGTATATTAGCAATTAGGTGATATAGTAAAAAATACAATAATATAAATATAACAAAATGACTCCCTGTACTTAAATAAAAAAATGAATGTGACCATGCATCAATATTATGAGCATTTCAATTTATTTTTAACTGGAAGATAGGAATATAGCCTATAGTTTGAAAAAAATATAGCTGAAAAGCCTTATGGAGAATTGAGGCTTTTTACATCATTCCCCCCAACCCAGGCCTTCACATTTACATCTAAAGGCTTTAAGATATATATTATCAATAATTTTTTTTACCTTAGATATATGTTTAGAGACAGACAGAGGATAGTGGATAGTGGGTAGGGAAGAGAATGTTGAGGTGAGAGGTCTTCATAAATGAAGATGACATTTCTGACAGTTGCTTTCCATGAGATTGGATTATGGGCAAGTAAAGGTCTTAGGGGACCCAGGTCTATTGGAAGATGTCCCTGAATCAACATATTAGAGACTATGATAAATATGCATGTTCTTGGTGCCTTTGTCAACCCTGTTCTCTGTCCCCACACAATTCAATGAAAATTTTTTAGCATAACTCTGACAATGATCATTTGGAGCCTAAACATCAGCAAAATATAGTAGTGACAAGGAAAAACAAACAAACAAAAAAACTAAAATAAAAATCTTTGAGCTTTTTGTCCATCACCACACTCCTAATCATTTTGTTTGTTACTTTCTTTTTTTCCTCGTTTCTTTTTTCTGCTTTTGGCTCTCTCTCAGCATGCCACAATGTGCAGAAAATAACACTTTAAATGAGCTAGCCATTAATGTACATAGGAAGATTTATTGCATTAGAGAAAAGATATCATGAGATTTTGCACATTTTAATCTTTCAGGTTTAATCTATATAGACCCTACATCTTGGCAAGTTTGCTTATCTGATTCTCTGTCTCTCTGTCTCTGTCTCTTGATCTCTGTCTCTCTGTTTCTGTCTCTCTGTCTCTGTCTTTCTGTCTCTGTCTCTCTGTCTCTGTATTTCTGTCTCTGTCTGTCTCTGTTTCTTTCTCTGTCTCTGTCTTTCTCTCTCTGTCTCTCTGTCTCTGTCTCTATTGCAGTTTGGACAGGATAAGATGATGCTTCTGAGAACAAAGATTTACAAACTGAAGCTAGGTTAGTGCATTCACTTCAGAAAGCTGTCATTTCTTGTTAACAGTCACAAGTTTGGCATCCCTCTGAGATCCTCTTTGGAGAAGTAGCATTGACAGAGTGTTTGAATGCAGCTTTTACCAAAAAGCTACACAATTTGAAAAGTTGGTAGAAGAGATCAGCGAAGGTTTAGGAGTAGCTTTTTGAAGTTTTCCTGAAATAACAAACACATTGCTGTCTTTGATAGCCATTTGTATAGATGGAGTCTAGCAGCAACTGCATCAGAACTAATGAAGAAGTTTACATTTGACAATGCAGGGCAGCAGGTTTCTATTCCATTTTTTGAGCACACAAATGCAGTTCATGTGGGGACACAAAAGGCATATTTAGTGAAAACTTATGCTTCTTTGTTTTTTAATTCCCAATAATGCCTCCAGTTAGGGCTTTTGTTAACATCTTTGCTTTCTACAATAGGTGACATAGGAAGATAATCACTCTACAGAAAGCAATTAAAGAGTTATATTCAACTTGTTCTGCTTATTAAATGGATTTGTTCTGCACAGAAAAGCATTAGCATCTTTACAGTTTCAAGATTGTGGCTATTCATGAAGTCTGTAAATTTTCTTTACTGGAACAAGGTTCATTTTCAAGATTTAGTCAAAGGTTCTGCCCATTTTTCTCCTTGAAACTTTAAAGAGACATATAGCTATTAATAGGTACTGTAACTAATCTCTGAAAGCTGCAACAAAGAAATAAATACTGTCATGAAGGAAGCAAAATGGAAAAAGAAGTATGGGTACTAACTTCTACCCCAGTCACTTGAACAAGTATTGAACAAGGACAAAATGAAGGGCTTTGGGAAATACTGGAATGGACAGTTGGCATAATGATAGATTCATTTTGTTAGCAAGGTAACTTTTTCATTACTCTTTCTTGGAAAATATTTTAATTGGGGTGATTTATTTAGATAATTTTCAAAACAAGGTGTTTTAGTTTTGGAGTAGAACATTGCAGAGACATATTTGATTTTAAATGATCTAATTGAGTCTTATAAACAGATAATTGAAAACTGATGAAGGAAGCATCCAAAAATTAAAAGAATTGTTTTGGGGAAAAAAACATGATTTAGGAGACAGTTAAATAGCACACAGAGTGCTAAATTTTGACTCTGGAAAACCTGAATTCAAATCCTGTCTCAGAGACTTACTAGCTGTGTGACCCTTGACAAATCACTTACCTCTCTCAGCTACAGTTTCCTCATCTATAAAATGGGAATAATGTTAAACTTACCTCTCAGGGTCATTGTGAAAACCAAATGAGATCATATTTGTAAAGCACTTAGCAAAGCTTAAAGCCTTATATAAATACTATTATTGTTATTATTAGAGACATAGTAACATCATTCAAGAAATGTTTATTAAATACCTTCTTTATGCTAAGTTAATGTAATGGGAATGGGAATTTGAAGATCTTCCCTGCCCCTTAATAAGCCTAAGGGAATCTGAAGACCTTCCTTGCTTTGAAAATATACTTTGTCCCCCAATAGGCTGAATTTAATCGCATGGAGCCTGTGATGGGAGGAGTTTGCTGAAGAGTGGAGCAGAACCCACAGGAAGCTAGGAATTAGAGTAGCTTGATTGAAGGGAGGAGAGGATGCATCTGAGGAAGAAAGTTAGGCTTGTGAGTAAATGTTGGTTTATGGGGAAGGCTAAAGTATGCGGTGGCTCTCTGTGCTTATTAACTTTTTTGCTACTATGATGGAATGTGCTTACTGGTTTTGGGATTCAGTTTTCTGAATACTGTTTTCCTTCTGTCTTCTATATGGATAGTCTGTTATATTTTGCAATTGAAATTCAATTTATTGAATTGAATATAGTAATATCTACTATGCAGATATATTTATAGTGACCATTGGAGCTGTGAGTATTGCATTAGTGCTATAGCTAGGTATAGCATCACAGATGTTTAAATCTTGGAGGAACTTCAGAGAACATCTAGTCACAATATCATAGATCTTTAGAGTTGGAAGGGATATTCAAATGCCTTCATTTACAGGTGAGGAAACTGAGAGCCAGAAAGGTAAAATGATTTGTCTAAGGACATAGTAGCAGAGACAGGTGTCTAATAGGTCTCTTTTAACGTATTAAAGTAGAAGGATAGTGTAGGGCAGATGAATTACAAAAAATAGTTTATCTTATCCGTGTGCAAAATTTTGGAGGAAAGTGATCTGACTAGAAATTCTATATTTATACAGGAATTAGGAATATTAAAATTTGTCTGGAAATTGTGTCTGGATTTATTGTCATCTGAATTCTCTGGAATGGTGGTAAATACTTGAATGTGTATTAAGTCAGCCCGCTAGTGTTAAGACTGAATTCCATAGAGATAGTAACCAGGAGCCATAGTAATAGATTTTGAGTAAGAGGACTTGTGTATAAAGTCTTCCTTTCCCATTTACTCCTTGTATGACCTTAGGTTAGCCCCTTAACTTCTCTTCAACTCAGTTTCCTTATCTAAATACCCAGGGAATTGGATTAAATAATTTTGAAGTTCTCTTCTAGTTTCTAATATATGGTTTATTGATACTATCAACATTTAAATGGATGCTGTGAACTCACTTTGGTGTTATAATATTCAGAACTATAAGGAGGGCTGTCAATTAGGACATTTCCCAGGGTGCTGAATTTAGAAGTGCTGATAGTATTAAGCAGTGCCTTAGCAGCTACAAAGCAATGGAGTTTAGCACATAGAATAGTTGGTGAAAATTGCAAAAGGCCAAAATAGGGGCTGGGCTGAGATTCTTGCCTATCTTAACTTCCTTCCCATGCTCCATCCCCTTTTCCTAGTAGTGGTATAAAATTAAATTAAATTATTAAATCCTGAGTGGGATTTTGAAGAATTGGACATGACTGAAATGACTGAACATAGAAGCATCACCTTAGTCTCTGGTGGTCTTTGTGTCTCCTCTAAGATTGGGTGGTGTATCTCCTATTCCAAAACAAAGGCATGCATTGTGCTGGCATCTGATAGTAAAAAAATAAAAAATCTTAGTATGGTTCTGTCAGAGTTTAATAGCATTGTTTGGGCCTATGGATTATAATCTCTGAAACTTTTATAGAAAGCCTCTTGAGATTCAGGGAACACAAGTTGAGAAATGCTTTTGTTCACTAAAAGTCAGTCTTTAAAAATGAATCTAATGTCTACATTTATTATTTCTCAATGTAAAAGATTTAATACCAATATAAGATATTTGAGGGCCAGTTAATACCTTTTTATACCTTTTCTCAAAGATCTATGATTTCATTCATATTGGTATTTCCTTTTTTGAATATGTTCAGTCCAGTAGTGTTAAGACTGAATTGAACTGAATTCAGTAGAGATAGCCACGTGGAGCTATAACATTAGATTTTGAGTCAGAGGATTTGGATTTTTCATTCTTCCTCTTCCATTAAGGGGTGAAATCTCTTTACACTTTGGTGGATGATATTCCTGACCTACAGTAGACAATAAAAGGTCCTTTCCTGCTGACCATTTGTCTGGTTCTCTCTCTTTTTGACTCAATGCCTTTCAAGTTTGGTTGGATCACCAGAACTTACACAGATACAGCTTTCAAAGACCCAGGGTAACCTCCATGGCTTCTTGAGGCATCAGAATAATATTTTAGCGAAGATATCTTTGACTTAAGTCCACAGAAATGACAAGATGGCCATATTTTGCCTAGGTATTCTGGACTATAGTCCTTAGCCCACTTCTCTTCAGTTTCAACTACTACCTAATTGCTATTTGTTAGCAACATCTATCACATTCCCAAGGGAACGCAGTCTATGGTTCTGCATATTTTGTTATAATGTTGATGCATATGAAGTGCTAAGCATGCCTTAAAACATTATATAAATATCACTTGTGATTATTATTGTCATACTATTGACATTTTAGTAGGCAGTTTTATTCTAGGCAATTCTAAGCTTTGAAATTCCTATACGAAAAATTGGCTGTGAAATCCTAAGTATTATTGATTTATTAATTTATTAATCATTCCAATCAAATCCATTTGCAGACAGTAATGGTCTATTTGATACTAAGTGTGCAGTTGAAATGATTAGAAGGAGGGGGAGAAATATTGTATTCTTCTATCCACCGACTTGCCAGCTCTTTGTGCTTCTCAAGTTAGACATGTACACAAATTCACCCAACAGCAACTGACTGCAGCAACTCATGTTTTAATTACTATCTTTCCTACAAGTTCTGACAGACATCATAAACAAGCGGCGTTTATAAAACTGAGGCTGAGTTGAGGACAGAGACACTGATGGATGGGATTATGATGAGAGGAGGATGAGAGGCAGCAAGGGCTTGTAGGGTTGGCCTCTGATTGTGGAGGTGAGGTCATTTAAAGGATTTCCCACTGTTCTTGCCCTTTACCCCCAACCTACCCCTCATCGGAGGTTAATTCAACCTGCATTAGGTAGATAAAGATGAATGTGAATTTTAAATTATATTTAATCTTCATTAAAGTAATTATCTCTCTTAATGAAGAATTTGCTGGGTTGTGATTATGCAATGGAGTACAAAATCCTAAGTGAATAAAATCAATTTCATTTTCAGGGGAACTTTTCTGTCCATTAGTAAACAAGGCACAGAAAATATATTAGCTTGGAGTTATGCACATTCTCAGAGTTCATATAAAGCCAAGTAAATCCCTCTTGAAAAAAGCTGGACTTCATTTCTCACTGCCCAATGTCAGTGCTAAGGAGAACTGCCCCTCCCTCCCCCAACTTACAAAGCATTTGATGCTATTTCCCCAGGCCCAACAGTAAGACAACTTTCAGTGATATTTCACACCTAAATGACTGGTATAATGGAATGGTGTTTATGTGGTGGAGTGTATTTCATCTGGGTGCTCTGGATTATTAATCACAAGAGTATGAATTAAGCTCTGACATGCTTATGTTTTCTAATGTATGAAAATTGCTTATTTATTTCCATGCTGTTACAATGAAAAGAAACAGACCGGTTCTAAATAGCAATGTGCTGGAGTGTGAGGCAATTAACTGAATTATGTGTGCCCTTCAGTCAGGATCATTTCTTATTATAGCCGTACAAACTCAAGGAGACAGGACAAAGAGAAAGCCAGAGCCAGTTAGCTCTTTTAGCAAGGAAGAAGAGAGTGAAATTTCAATAAGAATGGATTTAAAGCCATAGGATTTTCAGAGCTGGTAGAAACTAAAGCTTGATCGCTTAGTCCAGTGGTGTCAAATTAAAATAGGGACAGTGGCAAATTATCTATTTGTAAGGATCCCTGTGGGACACATATTGACTTAGTTTTAAAATGTCACGTTATCTTTGTTTTATTGTATTTTGATTTGTTTTGATAAATATTTCCCAATTACATTTTAATCTGGTTCCAGCTGTTCTCAGGAGTGTTTCAGGCCACATAGGGCCTGAGGTCTCCTGTTTGACACCTCTCATCTAGTTCACTTCTATTTCAGATGATGAAATGGAAGCTGAGGGGGATGAAATAAATATCCCAAGTTTGCATAGCCAGTTAGAGAATTTTGATTGAAGAAAGAAATAGTTCTATTTCAACTAATTATTCTTTTGTATCTCTCTGGAATGTTTTGATTAGCAATTCTTTTTTTTTTTCTGCTTTTTGGAGGGGGGAAGGCAAGGCAGTTGGGGTTAAGTGAAGGTTACACAGCTAGTAAGTGTAAAATGTCTGAGGCTAAATTTGAACTCAGGTCCTCCTGACTCCTCAGCTCACTATGCCACCTAGCCATCTCTTGATTAGCAATTCTTATGCTTAGTACAACAGGCTAATCTATGAGGTTTTTCTGTGTTTATACAGCAGGTGTAATCAGGAGGACCTTTGATATATCTTATTAGTCTCTATAAATCAATTTGATGAAATTATAGAGCATGCACATTTGTTGAAAGGAGGTTTTTGTCTACGGAGCTAAACATATACCCTTCCCTCTTAACAAGAGGTGTGTGTGCGTGCCCTATTATTAATATTCCTGAGAAGAACAGGAAACTCCCATCCCCTGTCCTCTGTGATTAAAACTTCCTTCTAGTGACTAGTTGACTGATGCTCAGGAAGATAGACTTTTGCTGGAAAGACCCAATTCCTCTGTGACCTGTAATAATGAGCAGAAATGCCTTAGAAGTTGGTCATGAATTTTCTATCCTTCAAACTTAAAGATTGGTGGTGGTGTTATCTGTCCTTCATTTCCAGAAGAGGACCATTGACAAGAGAAAGGTGATATCTTGACTTGCAAATGAATTGGATTTAAGTGAGGCAGGTCTGTGCAAAGTCACCAGCCTTACTTTCTTCTCTAGATGGATATAAACTAGGACAACTGGCAATGGCCCCTGATGCAGTGGGAAACCTCGATCTTTTTAAGCTAAGGTCTTTCTCAGTTCTCAGTTTGTCTGAGGCGATAGCCATTCAGTGATTAAGACTTGATAAGAAATAAGGCAAAAAATGGTCTCATTTACCTAGTTTTTAAAAAATATCAGTCTGGGAGGGGAAGACCCTCAGGGCTTCTGGCCAAAACAGAAGCAATTGCTGTTTATACTCACTCTGAGTCATCAAAACTCAAACAATGAACTAGTAAGGCCTGGACTGGGACCTACTGTTGCCCAGTCAGTGAGGGTCAGAGTGATTTGGGTTTAAGGGATGGTCAAGTAGCTCTTTGAATCCCAATTAGCAAAACCTGGGTTTCCAGTGTTATATTTCACGAAGTCCTAAGTGAAATGCATATGGGAAAAGGATTGTCACATTAAAAAAAAATTTAGAATAAATAAGTAGGGAAGAGAAAAGAAGGAAATCTAGCCCATAAGCCCTCAAATAACTTGCAAGGTTTCAGCTATAAAAATTTATATTCCTTTTGCAGAGGGAAAGAGGGAGATGGATTTCTAGGAAATCCTTTGAGGGTTCTTTTAGTCTGAAAATTCCCAGGCACAAGCAATTTTGGCAGGTTTGTAAAAGTTTCTTATGTTTTTCAGTGGGCAGGGTGGGGGTGTCAGAGAAAGCCTGCAACGTGCAGGAATTAGGGATACTGATTATATAGTAATAAAGCCATAAATCAGATATCAATTATGCTCACTAGGTGAGTAAGGGAGGGATTAGGGAGTAGTTAAGTGGCAGTCAGTGCTTAAAGGAACATGCACTTTTTATATCAACTGTGCAGGTGACTACCCCTACATTCCTCCCACAACCTTTCTGTATATAGAATCCCATCTTCCTTCCATGTGGTATGAGAGTGCCGTGGAATGGCTTGGCACAGACTTGCTCTGTGAGAATGCCATAGAATAGCATAGACTGGCTCCTTAAGAGTCTACCCCATACGACGAATTTGAACTTTGAATAAACTTTACTTTTTCTTTGGCTGAGAAGACTTCAGTGGAATTCTTTCAGCAGGACCTGGCATGTTGGTATTTTGAGGTCTTGGGCAGCCCTAACCCTCTTTGGGTTCTTCTTCACAGGCATATTGCCCATAATTCACTGGGAGAAAGCTATGGGGGTTGGAGGGTGGGATTGGGTGGGGGGGGTGGGGAGAGGGCTACCAGGAGCTGTGATTTTTGCCTTAAAATGTCACTACGTCATTTTTTGGTCAGTGTGACAGAGATGTCTAGTCTGTTACCCATCGAAGTCATGTTTGACAAGATACATGATGGGAAGCTAGGCTAATTGGAGATTCGGTTTGTGTCTGATTGTGAGGAGTTATCTTACTGATAGTGCATTGAAAGATTTATAGTTTGCAGCTGGCCACTAGAACAAAAGAGGTCTACATTTCCCTAAACTAAGGGTTTGTTTATGAAATACTTTTGAAGGATTCATAGGTATGGCTTGTTATTATACCAATCAGGGATAGTTACAGCTGGGCAGAGTTAATGGTTTCAGGGAAAAGGCTTTTAGGCTGGGGGCAGGGGAGAGCCAGAGTTAATGTTTTTATGGCTGGGGGAAGTGTGACTTTACAACTTGGCTTCACAAGCTGATGTTACAGACATAGGTAACCAGACACAAGGGAGATTTCACAAATTGAAGTTACAACAATGTTACAACCGAATGTTACAAAGGCACCCCAGCACCCCATCAATTTTAACAGAGCACACACGGGCAAGGTTATTTTTTTTTTTAATTTTTTTTTTATTTTAATTTTAATTTATTTTCTTGGTTACATCATTCATTTCCACAAGGTTTTGAGTTACAAATTTTCTCCCCTTTTTGTCCCTACCCCCCAGCCCAGAACATTGATCACACTGTAAGACCCCTC
>CM053599.1:157262239-157299254 GCA_028646575.1 Pseudocheirus occidentalis | reverse complement strand
GCTGCCCGTAGTGCTTTCTGTCTTGTGGAGAGTTTTGGAGCTTGAAAATCTGTTTAGCGTCCCATTTTATGAGTTTTTTAGCGTATTTGTGTGGGAGCTGTGGTGCTTTGCTGCTTCTACGCCGCCATCTTGGCTCCGCCCCCCACGGGCAAGGTTATAATTCCTTATGTGGATATGTTGAGGTATAGGCTCTTGGAATCTCTTGAACCCCTTGAACCTTCCCACTTGATCTGGCATTCCCCAGAGGCCAAAAGCCTTCCATTATTAATATGAATGAATCTCTGTTACCCTCAACCTAACCTAGCCCTCCCTTGTCTTTTATCTCCAGGTAGCCTTCATCTACTTCCCACCCTTGATACTTTCAAAATATCTATGACCAAATCTGTTACCCTTAAACTAGCCTAGCCCTCTATTGTCTGTTACCTTCCTACCCTTGATCTCATCAAAATCCCATTCTCTTGGTTCCTAGAATGGACCTCAATTCCATCAAGATCCTGCTTAGATTCCTCCTTAAGATCCTCCTCTAAAGCACCCCTAGATCCCTCCCACAATCTTTCTGTATACAAGATCCATCTTAACTCCATGAAGTGACTCAGATTCCATCTAGCTCAGAGTCAGTCTGTCATATTGTTCTGAGCCACTTGTCAATATAAACATCACAAATGCTCTGGCTCCTTAAGAGTTTACCCAGTATGGCCAATCTTTAATAAACTTTGTTTTCCTTTGGCTGAGAAAAGGCTTGAGTTGAATTGAGTCAGCAGGACCCAGTGTGTTAGTATTTTGGGGTCCTGAGCACCCCTAATTCTTAAACCTCAACAGAGGGAAAAAAAAGGAGAGGAAGGAAGGAAGGAAGGAACAGCATTGCCCAACTAGAACTGGCCAGTTAGGTCCCTAGTGGGGAATTTACTACTACTCACAAATTGTTGTTCGTCCTTCATTTCTAGAAGACCAATTACATCAGGAAGGTGATGTCTTGACTTGCAAGTAAATTGGATTTAAGTGAGACAGGGTTGTGTAAAGTCACCAGTCTCTCACTCTCCTCCAGAACCATAGCTAAAGGGAGGAGATATGGAATTTCTTGTCCCCCACCAGCCACAATAGGGCCTTAAAAAAAAAACATTCCACAAAGCAAGACATATATTTACTTAGATAAGTTCAATAATGGAATTTCTTGGAAGTCTCAATTCCTGGCTGACCTTTTCTGTTTTTCTGTTTCCTTTTCTGAGCACAAGTCAGTGAGTAATATGTCTACGTGATATGATATGTCTACGTCTAGCCTTGGAGGTTATTTCTTGAGTAATACTGAGTTCTCAAATTGTAGTTCAGAGAGGATAGTTCAGGGTTCCAAGCATATCTAGGAACAATATTATTCTATTGCTCAGCCCAGGGTGTAGAGGTCCCTGTTATTTTCCATATTTCATTGATCAGCCTATTTGAATCTCATTGTTTCTTAAAAGGGCTTTAAGTGGTACTTGAGAAAACACCTTCTCATTGACCAGTCTATTTGAAACTCATCATCTCCCTCCCCAAGAAATAAGCACCCAAGTTCATTTAGGAAAAAGGGTTAGGGTCATTCCTCATCACCATGACATCACAGGTTGATATGTGTGTGTGTGTGTGTGTGTGTGTGTGTGTGTGTGTGTATTAAAGGGGTCATCCCTTGACTCACTTCTTAAATAGCCCTAGTCACTAAATAGGTTTTGCCTCAGTCAAAACCAGAATTCAGAAAGACCCTAACTTAAAAAGGCCAAGATATCCCACTACATCCTAGGAAATTCCCAGTTGACCTGATCTATATCTGTACACTGGACCCATATAGCTCTGGAGGAGAAAATGAGTCTGGTGACTTTGCACAGCCCTCCCTCACTTAAATCCAATTGACTTACAAGTCATGGCATCATATTCCTGATGTCCTCTTCGAGAATAGAGGACAAACCACATAACTAAACACAATAGTTGTAATGGAGTATTTGAGTATTTCATGTTTCCATGGGTATTCTTTGGTTCTTTTGCATCCTTTGCATTTTATGCATATAATACAAAACATGATTAAGAAAAAATATATTTGAAAAACCTTTTTATGGTTAATGGACTAAAAATCAGAGTTGGAAGGAAGTTGATTGGAAAGTTAACAGAAATAGGGATGTTTAGCCTGGAAAAGAGAATATACACACATATGTATGTGTGAATATATGTATATGTATGGGCCAAACTGCTATTTCCATTAACTATCAAATCTAGTTCCTTCCTATGTCTATATCTGTATCTGGCTGGTTGTTATTTGTTCTCAAAGAGGACCAAGATGACATCACTGTAATAGTCAGTTTACAGTGTGCCAGACTTGTGACTGATTAGACTAATATGAGCTTGGAATACTCTACCACAGGTTGGGCACAAATAGTCCATACAAACACTTGGGATGGATTCTCTAAATTTGTGCATCTCTCATTTCTTTCTGCTTTGCTCATAGAGCACAGCACCTTCTCTGAAGAGGTCATACCATGCTGGGAGGTGCTGTGTTGTCATCTCCCATGTCGTGCAATCAATTCCAAAGTACTTAAGAGAGTACTTGAGAGTATCCTTGTATAACTTTATCTGATCACCATGTGAGCATTTGTCTTTTAGGAAAATGTATGTTTGGCATTTGAAGAACATGACTAGTTCTTTTGGAGTTGTACTTTCTGCTGTAGAATTTTAATGATTCTGCATTCAGTGCAGCCTCTGAAGCTGAGATGCAACAAAGTATGGATTGATTATCTGCTGCTTGTGCCAATTTTGGCCTAAAAGTTAATACCCTAAAAACACAAGTGCTCCATCAGGCAGTACCGCACGTTTCATATGTGGAACCGTTGGTTACAGCAAATGGAGAAGTTTTGAATGCTGTGTGTAAGTTCACTGACCTTGTAGTACACTTTCTAGAGATGTACACATTAATGATGAGGTTGACACATGCACTGTTAGTTAGCTTAGTGTTTGGGAGGCTTTGAAGGAAAGTATGGTAGAGAAGAGGTATTAGACAGACTACCAAACTAAAGGTCTACAGAGCTGTTGAACTAATCTCATTGTTGTATACCTATGAAACCTGTGTACCAGAAACCAGCACCATGCCAGGAAAGGGATTCTCTTCCATTGCAATTATCTTAGGAAGATTCTGAAGATAACCTGGGAGGATAAGATACCAGACACTGAGGTCCTTTCTTGAGCTAAACTACTAAGCATATCTATATCTATATCTATATCCATATCTACATCTACATCTATACATATGTGCGTGTGGGGGCAATGTCTTTCAGCATTCATAGGCTGTCATGTAAAAGAAGGATTGACTGTTCTTGTTTGTTTTCAGAGGTCAAGAGTAGGAATAGCTGACTGGAACCTGCAGAAAGGGTGATTCCAACTTGCTATAAGAAAATTTTTTAATAGTTTGATCCATCCAAAAGTAGAATGTAACACTTCAAAAGATGATGTGTTCCCCATTTTTGTAAATCTTTAAGTAGAGGCTAGATGAATCCTTTTTCAGGGATATCATACATGGAATTGCCTTTCATGTCTGAGTTGGGTTAGATGACCTCTGAGGTCTCATCCAACTCTATCATTGGTGCTAAATTTCATTATGAGAAAAATAACCAATATACTCTACCCTCCTGCATGTAACCCAAATCTTTAATATAATTTTGCCATTCATAATTTATTATTGGTAAAAGAAATTTTAAAAAACCTACTTTGTACCTGTATTCCTATGATACATTGTGTAATCCATTTTAAGTGCATATGGGGGAACCTTAGAAACAAGCCATGCCTATTATTTCTCTGAAATTTTGTTCCATGTGGGTATATAATGAGAGAAAGAGAATAGTGAGAGAGAGAAAAACTCCCTCCTTTGGGTAACAGGTCCCTAGATTGGACCTACATCTAGTTGAATTCTGATCTTCTGGGTGGGGACAGCTAGTTTGTTTCTGCAGGGTTTCCTCACTATGCCCAACTCCAATTCTCTTCTCCAGGTTAAATATCCTGAGTTCTTGTAACCTTCAAATCTTACTCCTTCATGTTGTGCGGTTCCTATTTCCTTCACTATAAGAATTCACTTCACTGAAAACAGTTAATGTTTATATAGTGTTTACTATGAGCCAAGCACTGTGCTAAACACTTTACAATTATTATCTCATGTGGTCCTTACAATGAGGTAGGTGCTATTATCATTCCTGTTTGCAGATGATGAAAATGTATCAGCAAGCACCCTAGCATAACCAGGGCACCTGCTAGCACAGGTTCTTAGATCTGCTTTTCTGAAGGAAAGCAACTCAAAATGGGTCACCAATCTTACTGTAATCAAACATATATCATTTACGTAATTCAGGGGAAAAAGTCAGCATCCTGAACTTCAGAGAGTACAAACAGAAGTGACAAACAGACAAAAAAAATAAAGAGAGAGAAACAGACCAGCAGACAGGGCTTCCAGCTGTCTGACCATTCCATCCACACCTAGTTAGTTACTAGAGAGGGAAGCACCATCATCTGGGTTTTCAAAGCTGGGGGACTCAACAGCTGCCCAGAGTCTCATCTGGCCAAATCACACAACTCTTCAAAAGTGAGTCCCAAAGCAAAACCTCACATCTGGATATCTATATCTATATCTATATCTATATCTATATCTATATCTATATCTATATCTATATCTATATCTATATCTATATCTATATCTATATCTATATCTATCTATATCTATATCTATATCTATATCTATATCTATATCTATATCTATATCCATATATATGTGTGTATGTATGTGTATATACATACACATACATACATACATGCATACATACATACATACATACATATATATCCGGGAAGGTTCTCAGATTCACTTAAGCCGAGGGGCAGGGAAGATCTTCAGATTCCCAATACCATTACAGAAACCAAGGTAAACAGGGATTAGGTCATTTGCCCAGGGTCACACAGGTAGTAAGTGTCTGAGGTCAAATTTGAACTCAGATTTATCTGATTCTAGGCCCAGGACTTTATCCCCTTTATCCACTGAGCCACCTAGGGGCCTCTTTTTTTTTCTTTGGGAAAAATTCAATTCAATTAGGACAGCAAGAGAGGATTGAAGAATGCCAGATAATGGGGAAAAGGTTGTCTCATTGTGAGAGGTTTGTGTTTCGTTTTGCTAAGCTTCTGGATTTCTAGGATTGCTAACCTCTAAACATAGTAGTGTTCTTTCCTAAGACTAACGTTTGCAGATAATATGTCCTCATTGATGATTTTTGTCATCTAACAAAGTGATCTCTCACATCAAAGAGAAATTTATTTATTTTTTTCTGCTTAGAGGGAGGGTGTCATCCTCTGCTCCTATCACGTTTTGATGTGGAATGCCTTTCTTTTTTCTCAAAAGTACCTCAGCTGGAAGGAGAGAAATGCCTCATTTCCCATCCTCTCTTCCTTAATGACTTCTCACACCCTTCTTACAACTCTGCAGATTTGATAACACCTGTGTTCTTCCTGTTGGACAAGCTGCTTCTGTTTGTGTGATACCAAGAAATTCTCCTCAGAGGTGACCTGGCTACTTTTATAAGAAGCTTCTGAACATGCTCTACAACCCACACATATTTCTTTCTTTCTTTCTTTCTTTTTTTGAGGGGAAGGAGAGGGAATGGGAGGTGATTCCTCAACTGAATAGATCAGTATTTTAATGTTTGATTTTTCAAAATTCTAGAAAAGATCCTAGCTAAACAACACAAACAAAAAAATCAAAGAAGGATTTAAAATAATGTTCAATAATATTTTTCTTTTGAATGCATTTGACAAATTCAGCCTTTCAAGTTTTTAATGACTTCCGTAGTCTTGTTCCCAAATTTGGTACCAAAACTATCCAAAAGAATTTGTTTCATGGAAGAGTCACATTTGCAGCAACTTGGCTAAACTTTTCTCTTACGTGTGTACAACTGTCCGTATAGTTGCACATTGCTGGTTGTTTAGCATAAATGGTTATTTGTGGACTTACCTGACATCTTTTTTTGTTCAAATCCATGATTTTATTGGTATAGGAAACTCCCAGTGAAGATGCTTTCTCTACCAATGTAGATCAGCACCTGCTCTTCAACTTAGTCTTAATTGCATGGGACATTGCATAGACAATTGACTTACTCACAAGCAATATGTGTTAGAGGTAGGATTTGAAGCTAGGGTCTCCTGATTATGAAGTTTGCTCTCTAGTTGCTATGCCAGTTTAATAACAAACAACCTAATTGTACTTTTCCCACTATATGATCTGTTACCATGACTTCTCTAAAGCCAAGGGAGTCCAGAAACTGGAAGTCTTTGTGCCTAAGAAAATTATCCCTATTTGATCCCTTTATCAGAAAATACATATGGGAATTCAAGGGAGTGAGTCTGGCTTCATCTAGTGTAGTGTAAGCTTCTTGAAGGATTCTTTCATTTTTTTTCTTTTTTTTCCTCTTCATCCAGAGCACAGTGCCTGACACATGGTAATTACTTAATAAATGATTGAGAAATGCACTGGAAAGGACAGGTAGGTGGCACAATGAATGGCCTAGAGTCAGAAAGACTCAACTTTTTGAGTTCAAATCTGGTCTCAGACACATACTAGCTATATGACCCTGAGTAAGTCACTCAACCCTATTTGCCTCAGTTTCTTATTTGTAAAATGAGCTGGAGAAGGAAATGGCAAACCACGGCAGTACTTTTGTGAAGAAGACTCCAACAGGTGTTGCAAAGACTTGGATTCGATTGAAAAATGACTAAATAACAATAGTAACAAAAACAAACACACTTGAATCCGTGCTATATTTTTAAGTTAATGACTTAAGGTCTTCTCTTTTTAACTCTTCATTGGTTTTCATAGATTTTCCTATTTGATAAGTTTTGAAGAGTTAGCATCATAAAAAGTCAGAGACTATTAAGTAATATAGTGGATAGAGCATTAGACTTGGAGTCAGGAAGGCCTGAGTTCAAATGCATCCTCAGATGGTTTCTAGCTGTGTGACCCTAGGCAAGTCACTTAATCTTTATCTGTGTCAATTTCTTCATCTGTAAAATGTGGATAATAACACTTACCTCTCATGATCATTGTGAAGATTAAATTAGAGAGTAATTTAAAAACACTTTGTGAACCTAAAGCATTATATGAATATTTGTATTTATTATTATTTTGTTGAAATAAGGACTATTTTGTTCTTTATATTTTTATCTTCATTACTTTGAAGAGATTCTAGTGCACAGTACATACTTAGTGAGTGCTTAATTTTGATTGATTATAAAGGGGCAATAGAATTAGAGTAAAAAGAAAAGTTGGATTCAAGTCTTCACTTCTGACTGATTATGCAACATGAGCTTCTCTTGGTTTGAGGGTCCATATCAGCGATTAAGTGAGATAGGGAGCATAAAGGTGTTTTTGAGATCATAAAGCAGTTTACAAATGGAAGTGAACACTTTCCTCAATATATGAACACATAAAGTAGGTCTGAATGGAGTACATGGAATACTATGCTTACTTGTAAGCATCACATTTTAGGAGGGCTGTAGGCAGAGGAAAGTGTATAGAGAGGGTGGCTAGAATGGTGAGAAGACCAGAAACTGATCTGTAAAGATTGGTTTAAAGGACTAGAGGTGTTCAGCATGGGGAAAAGGAGATGTGGTATTTACATAATGGTAGTAAATCAAACATTTAAAGGGTTGTTGAATATAACCATTTTGTTTTGCCACTAAATGAAAGACTTGGAAAAATTGATGGATGCTTCAAAGAGATTTATACTTGATGGAAAAAGAAATAAAAACAAATCTCACTAAAAATTAGACTTCTCCAAAAGTGCTATGGGCTGCCTTTGCAGGTAATGGATTTTCCCTCACCATGGGTCTGTGAGATGAAGGATCACCACTTCTTGAGGATATCACAGAAGAAATCCATGTTCCCTGGGAGCTGGATTAGATGATCACTGAGGTCTCTCTAAAATCTGAGACCATGTGATTCTGGGAACTAATACAAATTATTTTTAGCAATAGTGCAATAGTGATGGTTATAAGTTACACAGAATTGGGATATATTTAGAACAGTGGAAAGAGTGCTAAGGTTTGAATTAGAGGACCTCTCCATAACTCTAATCTGTCTTCCACAGTTGCTATACTTTAAATATAGATAGAAACATGTCAATTGGTCTAAAGATATGAACAGGCAGTTTTCAGAGGAATGAATTAAAACAATCTCTAGTTTTAAGCATTTTAGAATTTTAAGAATTTCTAATTTTAGAAATGAAAACTGTCTATAGTCATATGAAAAATGCTATAAATAACAATTGATTAGAAAAAAAGAAATTAAACAGATCTGAGGTACCACCTCATAGGTATCAGATTGGCTAATATGACAAAAAGGGAAAATGATAAATGTTGGAGAAGATGTGGAAAAATTGGAACACTAGTGCAACATTGGTGGAATTGTGAACTGATCCAGCCATTATGGAGAGCAATTTGGATTTATGCCCAAAGGTCAATCAAACTGTGTATACTATTTGATCCAGCAACACCACTATTGGGTCCGCATCCCAAAGAGATAAAAAAAAAAAAAGGGAAAAGGACCCACATGTATAAAAATACTTACAGTGTCTCTTTCTGTGGTGGCAAGGATAGGAAAATGAAAAGAATGCTTATCAGTTGGGGAATACCTGAACAAGTTGTGGTATACAAATGTAATGGAATACTATTGTTCTATAAGAAAAGATGAGCAGGAAGATTTCAGAAAAACTTGGAAAGACTTGAATGAACTGAAGCTGAGTGAAGTGAGCAGAACCAAGAGAACATTGTACACAGTAACAGCAACACTGTGTGATAACTACCTTTGATAGACTTACTCTTCTCAGCAATACAAAGATCTAAGACAATTCCAAAATACTCATGATGGAAAATGCTATCCACATCCAGAGAAAGAAGCTGAATGTACACGGAAGAATTCTAGTTTTTCTTTCTTTTATTTAAAAGAATTGTTTTTCTTTCTTGTGGTTTTTCCCTTTTGTTCTGATTCTTCTTTCACAACATGACTAATGTGGAAATATGTTTAATATGTTCCTCATATATAGAACTCATCTCTTGCCCACTTCTGGAATGAGTTACCTCCTCAAATGCATCTCATATAATCCCTTCCTTCCAGATTCATCTAACTAATTAATCTACTTAACTACTTCTATAGAAAGGCTTTCCTTCTTTGCCCAATACCAGTACTTTCCCCCAACTATCTCCTACTTAACTACCTTGTTTTCATTTTGTATTTATTCAGTACATATTCTTTATATAATTAATGTATACGTGCCTTCTTCCCTAAGATACAAAGCCCTTGAGAACAAGGGTGTTTTTTTCATATTTTATTTTGTTTTGTTTTGTCTTTGCTTTTCCCTCACCTAGCACAATGTTTGGAGCATAGTAGGTATTTAATAAATTCTTGCTGGTTAATGAGATGGTCGCTGATACTGATGTGAATTAACCTCTAAGTCTCATTTTCCTTACCTGTAAAATGAAGATGACCACTAAGCCTCCTTCCTGCTCCAGATTGATGATCTTATTATTTTTTTTCAATTCACTTCTACATTTCATTTAATATAAGGGTTAAATTTGCCTATTACTAATTTATCTTTTTGTGTTTAATCTTAGATGATTCTAACCAGTGTGAACTAAATGCTTAAATTCCAAACAGAATTATGGCAGCCTCTCTCCCACAGCCCCACCCTTCTATCCCCTTGAATTGGATTGTAGATTGAGTAATTGTTTATTGTTGACAATAATACCAGGTTTTTTCTCTCTCCCTCTCCCTCTGTCTCTCTCTGTCTCTCTTTGTCTCTCTCTCTCTCTGTCTCTCTCTCTGTCTCTTCCCCTTCTCCCCAATCCTTGGAACCTGAATATCCTCTTAGTGATTCTATGGGCCTGTGAATCATGAATGCTACCGTCTCTTTATATAACTTGGACCTCATTTCTCAAGGTGATACTCAGCTCATGGGTTGAGTATCAGGGTGAGAATGCCCATGAATCTACCATTCTTTAAAATGCCTAACTCACTCAATAAAGAAATGATGCAGACAGAACAGCAAAAGGGGAGGAATCACAAACAAGGTGAAAACATAAGAGCAGAGTCTTCTTGTAAAATGATGAGCAGGAGAGAATGTTATCCTTCAATCAGGTGTGCCTTTTCCTACATCCTACCATTTTACTAATGGCAAGCTAGTCATTATGAGAAACCATCAGTGTTTCCTTTCAGTAGCAAGTCCCCAGAAAGAAAAATACTGGGCATAGGAGCTTTTACTTTTTTCCTAAGTTCATATCCTGCACTCCAAGGGGATGAGATCTGAAGTCAAAATTCCTGAATCCTTAATCAAGAGCCCCTACTGGCTATGTGAGTTGAATATCAGTAGGGAACTGTCTTGTCCTTTCTATACTCTTCATTTGCAGGAGGAGAAGCTGTGGGAAAACAGACAAAATAAACTATGCCTTTCCTGGAATATATGGGTTCAGAGAAGCTAATGTACTAGTTAGATATTGCCTTTAATCAGGAGAAGTTATGGTTCTACTGTCATGTAGTAGATGTCTTATTATATGCGGTTTACCTTATTCTGTTCAAAAAGAATAAAATACTAAATTCAGAATAGGTGCATGCTGTTCCAGTGAACCACTGACTTCATTATACCAAAATCATTTGACTAGGATTAACTGACCTGTAGTAGATTCAGGTGAGAGGCAGGTAGAGGGGGCCTGAGATCTATTTCTGACAGGGTGAATCTACACCTAGCAAGAAGACAGCATACCATCCAGAGAGAAGCAAAGATGGGTTACTGAAAGTCATCTACTGTCTGAGAGCCATCATTTCCCTAGCACTTC
The DNA here is from genome assembly GCA_028646575.1 of Pseudocheirus occidentalis. Taxonomy (NCBI): domain Eukaryota; kingdom Metazoa; phylum Chordata; class Mammalia; order Diprotodontia; family Pseudocheiridae; genus Pseudocheirus; species Pseudocheirus occidentalis. The sequence continues at coordinate 157,288,379 of CM053599.1, read as the reverse complement.
TACTTCTTTTGCTACAATTAATTTTTTTTTATAAATTTCAACTTTTAAGATCTTCTGGATCATGGTGCAATGATAAATTTGTATGACATTGAAATCTTCTCACAGGGTTACAAGAACATCACTGTTCCAGTCCATATGGTTCACTTTGATGAATTCCAACTCTGGAGAATAACAAAACTTTGAATTTCTCAAGAAGGAGATGAAATTTATTATGTATCTAGTAGACTAGTTGAGATGGACTTCTGCTAAGAGGATATGGTGCTATCAAAGGGAACTGACAAGATTTTAAAGGATTTTCAGGATGCCCAAGACAGTTCATTTACAGCTATGAACAACCGATGGTCCTTCTTATGGATATACCTTTGGTCCTCAAATGGTTTCTCTGTATGGACATAGCTGGATAGACATTATAAAATCTGAAATGATTTTCCAGCCTTCTCCTACTAACATATCCTGGCCCCCAATTCCCTTTTGTGGCTGAAATTAGACCATGTGAAATAACAATAGCGCTGTTGTTGTATTTCTGTTAATTTGCATACACTGAAATTAGAAAATGTCTAAAGTAACTGATGCTTGTTAACATGTCATTTTAAATACGATGGCATCACCTTGAGCATGCAAACCCTCAAGGGATTACTATATGTACTAACCACTGGACCCTGGAAAATCTGAATATAAGAGACAAAGTAATATTGCCTAAGTAGGAATCTTTGTCTAATTGATGCCCTTCTCCTAGATGTCACCAGACTTCAGTATTGATCTTATCAGAAAGTACTTTATCTAGAACATTTTAGCTCTAACATTCCAAGTTTCTCCAAATTCATATAATTAAAAAAAAGTCTTCTGTAAAGTCCACCTCATTTCTCAAACTTCACCAACTGGCTCCTATCCTTTCATGTTTGTGAAAAATCTGGGAATCAAAATTTGTGTAATTCCAGTTTGCTGGTGGGAGAAGATTAACTTCAGTACTTGTTTGGTGGGGTGGTGGTGATGGTGATAGAAACAGGCCAGATGACCAGACCTAAAAGTAAGTCACGAACCACTTCCATATTCTATCACTTGTTTAGGTAATGACACAGCATTCCTATGAGTCCTAGACCCATGGCCCAAGCAGGCATTCTTAATGAGAGGTTGGTGTAACTGTCTCTTCTTCTTCTCCATCACAAATATTAAGCACGTCTGTTAAAAATTGCTGGATGTAGGGATAGCATAAAACTGGAACAGTTTAGCTATTACATTGAATGATAGAACTGACATTCCAAGTGATCCCAGCCAGCTAGAATGATGGGCTGAGGAGGGGGAGAGGAAAGATCATTTGACAGAAGTTCATCTAAATAAAAGAAATCAAAGACAAAGAAGTGAAAATAAACCAGTAAATAAAAGAACTTACAGGGCCTGCAGTCAGGAAAACTCATTTTTGTGTGTTCAAATCTGTCTCTGACACTTAATAGCTGTGTGACCCTGGGTAAGTCAGTTAATCCTATTTGCCTCAGTTTCTCATCTGTAAAATGACAAAACCACATCGGCATCTTTGCCAAGAAAAATCCAGACGGGATCATGAGGAGCCTGACATGACTGAAAAATGACTCACTAACAACAAATCTGTCTCAGACTTTGTTGAGCCTGGATTTGACCTTACTTCTGCTTCATAACCGCATCTCCTATTGTGAGGCAGTATGATCTAGGGGGAATCAATCATGTTAATCAAACAATCAATCAGCATGCATTTATTAAGCACTAATTTTATGTCAAACACTGTGTTATGCAATGGGGATAGAAAGAAAGACAAATACACTCAGTTCCTGTCTTCAAGGAGTTCACATAGCAATAAGTGGCAACATGGAAATAGTTATACGCCCATCTCACATGCAGAAGAGAAGACATGCAATCTTAGAAAACGAGGCTCAAAGGACTTGGAGGACCAGAAAATGTCTCTCGCAGAAGGTGGCAATTGATCTGAGACTTGGAAGAAGTCAGGCATGTCAAGAAGACGTGGTAAAAAGACAGAACATTTCAGAAATGGGGGACAGAGACAGAGCTGGACTGAAGTCGAGAGATCAGAGTTTAAATTTTGACCGATACTATCTGTGTGATGATGATCAAGTACCTTAACCTATATGAGCCTCAGGTTCTTCATCTAAAATAGATATAATACCCGTACTACTTACCCCACAGGATTCTTGAGAGGCTTGAATCAGTCAGTGTATATAAAGGTTAAAACACCACAAAACTTAAAGCAACATAACGAATATCATCTATTGTATATCCAAATTATTGATCTTGTCCTCCACTCAAAGGAAATTTCTGGCTTTGGTATTTCCCTAAACTAGAAAGAATTTGATATGTAGGCACAAGGGGGCACAGTTCATAGGGTGCTAAATGAGGAATCAGAAGAAATTGAACTCAAATACTACCTCCACTTAATAGCTGTGTGACCCTAGGTAAGTCACAGCTTGTCTGCCTCAATTTCATTATCTGAAAAATAGGGGTAATTATAGCACCTAACACCATTTGGTATTGTGAGACTCAAATGAGATAGTATTTGTAAAGTACTTTGCATACCTTAAGGCGATTTAAATACTAGCAATATACAGCCAAAGCCCAGAAAAAGGATGAAATATTCCTGGGATGAAAACATAATACCCTGAAGGAACTGAGAAACTTCTGTGGAATTGTCCTCCAAAATCAAACCATCTTTGGTAAGGCATTGTCACACCACTGAATACCAAAAAGGAATTCTCTATCACTTTGCTATATTCCTATCTAAAAATCATTATCAGTTTTGAGATATCACACTAGTACAGAGATGTAAACATTTTTGTTTGTCCAGAATATATAACGTAAATCAATCTTGACTTGTTGGGCTAAGCTGTGACTTTTGCTATATATCTGAGGATGTAAGTATGCATATATAACAGTTATTGATGAATTAATATTTTTGTAAAGCATGGAGAAATGTTTTGGAAAATGTCATTCATGCTGGAGAATGATATGTACCAATACTATACAATGAGGAAAAATGAGGTGAGAACACTTTTCTGTCACATCTGTATTAACCCTAATCAGATTCTGTAGCTTATGTGGTTATGATGACTATCTCCTAATATTTTAGGTAAATTAAGCTGATGATATACAGATTTCAGAAGTCAGGCAATTATAATGTTAAGCAGTCTGAAAAGAAAATTATGAAAGTTTTAACCCTAATATAAATGTGGCATCCCATTATTCTTATACTTTGATACTTGGAAAGACAGTTTCCATCAATGTAGGTACTCCTCCCACCACAGCAGATGGCAATCTTTTCTGTGCAGGTCTTTCCATTATCATTCTTATTATTACCATCATTGTTATAATTATGGATAATATAACTTCTCTATTATTGTTAATAACAACAAATGCATAATATCAATAGAGAATTTCATTATGACAGACTTTCAACAGTATAGAACTCTAGGGTTGAGATATTCAGTGTCTTGGTGGAATTTCCCTACACCAAGATGAGATGAGAGAGATGTCTTATTTGTAGGGGTGGGGTGGGGAGGTTACTGTACTTTAGTGGAAGCAGTGGATGCACAGGTGGTCATATGTGCTGGTGCTGAATGGAATTTTTTAATACTTCAAGGGACCTTTGGTTGCACTTATATGTGTATTCCCTCCACAATGCAGAGTGTAGCCCAGCTAAATCCTCTCTTTCAAAAATTTTTCTGTTCTTTTTCTTTTTGGAGGGGGGAAGGCAGGGCAATTAGGGTTAAGTGGACTTGCCCAAGGTCACGTGGCTAATGAGTGTTAAGTGTCTGAAGCTGGATTTGAACTCAGGTCCTCCTAACTCCAGGGCCAGTGCTCTATTCGCTGTACCGCCTAATGCCCCCTTAAGTCTTTTCTTGTGCTATTCTCGTTCAGTACATCATTTATGGAGTGTCTTCCTTACTTACTCGAAGCTTTCTTCAAGGTCTTTTTACGTCTCCTGGATAACAGAGAAGTGCTTCATCTAGCCATCTACAGTCCCTTGCTATTTTCCATGAGAAAGGCATCTCTGTTTCTATCATGTTTTTTTCTGGATAATCTGCTTTATGCTTCTTATTGTATGGAGTACAATATTGGAAACATGGGATCTTTGATCAATAGAATCATTTATCAGAGTACTGATAATACTCCATTCAACCCTACCTCCTGAAAGAGAGGTAAGACACACTCAAGATGAAAAATGAAATATGCTTTTTTTTGGATGTGGAAAATGTAGAAATTAATTTTTCTTGACTATGCACCATTGTTAAATAAAATTTCTTTTTGTTTTTTAAATTGTATGATCATAGGAAGGAGATTAAATAAATGCTTGTTGAATGAAAAAATAGAATAAAAACCAAATATCCTGTCACTTATTTGTACCTTAAAAACATCTTTTCATTACTCTCAGTTATCTGAAACTTTGATTCTTCAGAAATTTTGGTGTTCCAAGAGTCACAATCCTCATGAAGAGAATATCTGGGTCAAACAATTTTTTTTTGTTTGCCTTTGTTCTGGGGAAAAGTTGAATATTTTGAAGATCTTTGTGCAAATTCCCATATATAAACTAGCTTGCTTGTTTCATCATTTTTTGGGCTCAATTTTCTGCCGGTTGCTGTACCCATTATATGCATACATGCATACATATATACACATAGATGTACAAATGCTACTTGTGTACATACTATATGTGAGAATGCATATACATGCATGTATGTGTGTGTATATTACACTCACATCATACACATATGCCTGCACACACCCATGCAGACACATGCACACATATAAAAGCACACACACAATGATGGTTAGCCAATTATACGCATTGGCTCAGACATTAGACATTTTTCATTGTTAAACCAATCTCATTATAGGTATTATGGATTTTACTGAGGATGTCCTTAGTGTTCTAGGGATTGATAAAATCATTACAGTATCATTCCCAAATAGGAGTAGTTGGTGGATCCAACCATCCTTGGGAAATTGCTCTCAATAAAATAAATAAGTGAATATTGAAAATGTAGCTTTTAAAATCCAATATTTGCTTATTTGGTTTTATGCTAATGTTGTTGAATATTTCCTACATTCTTCAAAAGGTTGCTCTATCATGCAAAATCTAGCAAAATTAGTTAATGTGAAATATAATTGCTCCTTGATAATATGGAGTACTTTCTATCCCCCTGATAAAGCTCTTTTATATGTAGTTGAGTGAATCTAAGGAAGACATATATTGAGTATAAGCAGCCAAGGTATATGAAAGAGTTATATCTATAAAGTAATGAAACAGTTCCTCATAAGACTTGTGGAGCTGACTTTTTTATATGAAATCTTCCAATTTACATGAATTTTACTTAAATAGTTCTCTTACATCAATTGTGTTGGAGTCAAATAGAAACTGAGGCCATTAATCTGTATATGAGGATCCCTATGGGCTGCATATTGATTTAGAGAATCACACATATATTTGTTTTTTATTAATACATTGACGCATTAAAACGAGATAGTATATTTTTATCTGATTGGTGCCTCTTTGGAAGTATTGTCCATATGCAGACCATGGGCCATATGTTTGCCACCCCATCTTAATGTAAATAGCTGGAATGTCCAGAAAAGCCCCCTTTCCCAGCAGCACTACTTCCTTTCCCTATTTACTGCTAAAGAAGTAACAATGCTCTATCAACAAAGAATCACAAAATCTCTGAATTTCAAGCTATCTCAGAGATCATACATCCTAATCTATGCGTTAATAGACAAACATTCTGTCTACAATATGCTATGAATGATCATCTAACTTTCAGTAGAAATCTTCATTCAAAAAAATTCCATTTCCAATTCATTTATTTATTTTTAGTTTTCAACATTCATTTCCACAAGATTTTGAGTTAAAATTTTTCTTCCCATCTTTCCCTACCCCACACTCCAAGATAGAGAGCCTATTGAATACCCCTTCTCCCAATCTGTTCTCTCTTATATCCTCCCCCATGTCCACCTAACTTTCTAGTAGGGGAAGATGGATTTTTATACCTCAGTGCCTGTATATCTTATTTCTCAGTTATGTGTAAAAAAACCCAGCTTTCTTTTTTTTAACATTTGCTTCTAAAACCTTGATCTCCAGATTCTTTCCCTTCTTACCTCCTCACCAACCCCACTGGGAAGATAAACAGTTCAATATAGGTTGTACATGTGTAGTTACACAAAACATTTCCATAGAAGTTATATTGTGAAAGACTAACTATATTTCCCTCCATCCTATCCTGCTGCCCCCCACTTATTCTGTTTGCTCCTTTGACCCTGTCCCTTTTCAAAAGTGTTTGCTTCTAACTACCCTCTCCCTCAATATGCCCTCCCTTCTATCATCACCCTCTTATTATCTTCCCTCCTACTTTCCTGTAGGGTAAGATACCCGATTGAGGGGTGGCTAAGTGGCACAGAGAACAGAGCATTGGACCTGGAGTCAGAAGGACCTGAGTTCAAATTTGGCCTCAGACTCTTAACACTTACAAGCCATGTACTTTGGGCAAGTCACTTAACCCCAATTTGCCCTGTCTTCTCGCTCCAAAATCCTTCTTGAGCTCCTCCATGGCCTGTGACCAAATTCATATATTTTTAGGAACTTTTGATGCAGGAGTTTTGACTTTGTTGTCTTCTTGTTTCATGTTTTGATGCCTTTGGTATCCCCCAAAATATTCTATTGTTTGATTGTACTTCCTCTGTTTGCTCATCTTGCTAGCCAATTACTTGACTTTTGAGCTCCACCATACTCCCCGTTATTTGTGATGGCCTCTTCAGAACATCAAAATCTAAATTACAGTTAAAAGTATATTTGTGTCTTTCCTGTTGGATGAACACTCAATGCCTGGAAGATATTTAGTATCTTGGAGGAGATATCAATTACTTATAAGGCTCTGCTGCTGAGGCACTGGAGAGACATGGGTTTGTCTATGGAATGGAAAGGAAATGTCTACTATTGTTTCATCTAATGGAACTGTGTGAAAACCCCCTGCTAAACTCAGGGGTAAAATATGTCCCAGGATTTTAACCTGTAAGCTACAAAGAAATTTTTACATTAATGTTTATAACATTTTCTTCAGCAGAATAAGGCATGATTGGAGAGATATAATTGTTGTTCAATTTCTGTATTGTAATTTAAGAATTTTGACATTGAATTTAGTATGTGTCTTAAAAAAATAGCTGTATCCCATCAGAACCCCTTTAGTTCTCAGTCCATATTCCCCTGCCTCCTTCATGTCTTTCTATTCCCTCTTCCTCACGTTTCTGGTTCTCCCATTTTAAGCCTTTTTGTGATTTATCTCTCCAACAAGATCTTCATTTGGACTATACTTGTTTCAAAAGCTCCTATCACCCCAGAGTTTGTAACACCTTGTTTTTTACATGCCCCATTACATTTTTTTATGGTGTAATTTGGCAAACCTTCACCATGGCACCTTATGATAATTACTCACAGTAGTCACTTAGTAATTGCTTATTGCTTGAACAATTATCATTTGCCAAATCTGGAAGGAGAAGGAACCTGGAAAGGATAGCTAATACACTTAACAGAATCAAGATCCAAAAAGATTTTTAGCTAGGTTGGATTTGAGTTTAATCTAGCAGGATAAAATGTAATATGGATAAAAGTAAAGTTTTGTACTTAGATTAAAAAACCAGTAACAACAACTACACAAGTGACAAAGTAGGAGAAACATAGCTAAAAGGTAATTTACTTGAAAAATGATTTGGGATTTTGTCACAGTAATGTCTACAATGTGGTAATAATAAGTCAGTAATTAATATGACTTACATTGTCTCTAGTATTGCAGTGTCAGGCTGCTTTTATCAAAATATTGTGTCCAGAATAGGAAAGGTAATTATTCTATTCTTTTCAGACCCCATCTATAGTATGAAGTTCCATTTGGCAACTGAATTTTAAGAGGATCACTGACAAAAACCCCACACGCTGAAGAGGGTGCCCAAAGAGGGTTAGGGCTGCCTGAGACCCCAAAATACCAACATGCCGGGTCCTGTGGAAAGAATTCCACTCAAGTCTTCTCAGCCAAGGAAAAAAGTAAAGTTTATTTAAAGTTCACTTGTATTGGACACAGTGCAAGTCTGTGCTAGAAAATTCTATGGCACTCTCACCCAGGGCAAGTATCTGTTAAGCTATCTCATGGCGCTCTCACACCCCGTGGAGGGAAGATAGGGTCTTATATACAGAGGAAAATACGGGTGGTTCAGAGGAGGAACCTGGGGAGGGTCTTCAGGAGGAGCCAATGAGTTCAGACTCCAGTATGAGGTCAATATTCAGACTCCAGTAATGAGTTTGGGGTGGGTCTTCAGGTGGAGTTAATGAGGTCAATGCAAGAGTAGATTGATATTTTGATAGGCTCAAGGGTGGGAAGCAGATGGACAATGGAGGGCCAGGCTAGTAACAGGTTTGGGCCCAGCCACAATGAAATACATATGGCCTCTGCAAATGCCTTCTGAAGATTCAACCAGACTTCAAGAAGTTTCCCAGAGTAAGTACCTCAAAGATTCAAGGAGAGCTCAAAAGGGGGGAGTCCCAGAGCCTACACCTCATCAGCGCCTTGAAGAAGATAACAGGATGCTGGTTGGAATAAAATCCATTTCATATGAAAAAGAGTTAGATGGGCTTGGGATATTTTAAAAGACTAGCATAAGGGAACGGAGTGTGATTTTAGAGTCATACTAGATACACTGCACCTCAGTTTTTAGGAGTTGGACTAAACATATGAAATTCCTTCCAGCTATAGAGCTAATGAATGGAAGTTATAGGGAGGCAAATTTCAACTTGAGATAAAGAAAAAATCCCTCTAAAACATAAGAACTATTCTAAAATGGAATTGTCTACCTTGTGAAATGAGAAATTCCCATTTCCAGAAGTGTTAAAACATAGTTTTAATTTAATTTATCCTGTCTCTCCTTAAATCTGTTTTGCTTCTGATAGCCGATTCCTTTAATCCTTAGTCCTTTTTTTTTATTATCCCCACCCCCAATATCTCTTAGGCCCTTTTCCTTTAAACTCTTTAGAGGCATAAACCTAATAGTGGTATTGCTGGATCACTGGTTTTTGCAACAGTTTTATAGTCCTTTGGACCTAGTTCCAGATTATTCTCCAGAATGATTGGACCAATTCACTACTCTTTGAGAAGCTCATTAATGTGTCTGTTTTTCCTCATCACCTCCAGAACTTGTCATTTCTGATAAGTTTGAGGTGGTACTTCAGATTGATTTAATTTGTTTTTTCCTAGTGATTTCTAAGTCTAAAATATAAATTTTAAACTTAAATTTCTACATTTTCCAAATGGCTATAGATAGTATTGATTTTTCTTCTGAAAACTGCCCATTCACATGCTTTGACTATTTATCAATTGATACATGGCTCTTAGTTTTATAAATTTGACTCAGTTCCCTATATATTTGAGAAATGCAGCCTTTAAAAGAGAAACTTGATGTAAAATATTTTGATATGATTTCACAGGCTGTATTTTTTTTTTAGCAAAATATAGTTTTCCTGATTATCTCTTTATTTTGGTCAATTTTTGCTTTTTCTTTGTCTGAGATAATGATTACTACCTTGCTTATTTTAATTTAGTGGAAGCATAATTGATTCTGCTCCAGGTTTTAATTTTAACTCTGTGTGTGTCTTTCTGTTTTGAATGTTATCTATTGTACAGAATATATTGTTGGATTCTGGTTTCTAATCCATTCTGCTATCCACTTCCATTTCATGAATTACCTCATCTGATTTGCAATTACAATCACTAATTCTGTAATGCCATCATATTTTCTTCTGTTTGTCCTTCTCTCTCTTTCTTTATCCTGTCTCTCCTTAAATCTGTTTTGCTTCTGATAGCTGATTCCCTTAATCCTTAGTCCTTTTTTTATCACTCCCCCCAATATCTCTTATCCTCTTTCCCCCTTCTATCTTCCTATTGGGAAAGATAGATTTTGATGCCCAAATGAATACACTATCTCTGTCTCTGTCTCTCTGTCTCTGTCTCTCTCTCTCTGTGTCTTCCTTCTTTGAACCAATTCTGATTAGTGAAGTTCCAGAATTACCTGTCCCCCCTTTCCTTTCTACTATAAAAGCTTTGTGCCTACCTCTTTTATGTGAGAAATTTTTTCCCCATTCTACATCTCCTTTCTCCCTTCTCCCAGTGCATCTCCCTCATGTGCAATTTAATTTTTTTTTGGATTTCAACATAATCAACTCACAATCATGCCTCTTATTTATGTAGATTCCATTTAATTTCCATAATAATGATAATGTTCTTATGAGTTAACATGCCTTGTCTTCCCCTATAGGAACAGAAACAGTTCAACTTTAAGGATTTTCTTGCTCTTTTATGGTTACTTTATTATGTTTCTCTTGAGTCTTGTGACTGACTGCTAGATTTTCTATGCAGTTCTTGTCTTTTCATCAGGAATGTTTAAAACACCACTATTTCACTAAATATCCATTCTTCCCTGGAAGGATTATACTCACTTTTACAGAGTAGGTATTCTTGGTTTTAATCCTATCTCCCTTGTCTTCTGGAATATCATGTTCCAAGTCTTCAGCTCCATTAACATGGAAGCTACTAAATTTTGTGTTATCCTGGCTGTAGTTTGATGATATTTGAATTGTTTCTTTCTGTCTGCTTGATTATTTTCTCTTTATCTGGAAGCTGTGCAATTTGAGTATAATATACCCAGTGGCTTTCTTTTTGGGAATCTTTTTTAGGTGGTGATATGTAGATTCTTTCAGTTTTTATTTTACCCTCTGGTTCTAGACATCAAGGCAGCTTTCCTTGATAATTTCTTGAAATATGATGTGTATGTTCTTTTTTTGATCATTGCTTTTAGGCAAGTTCAATTATTTCAAAATTTTTTATCTATTTTCCATGTCAGTTGTTTTTCCAATGAGATATTCCATGTTTCCTTCTATTTTTCATTCTTTTGACTTTGTTTTATTGCATGTTGAAGTTTCATGGAGCCATTAACTTCCAATTTTAATTTTTAACATATTATTTTCTTGAATGATATTTTGCATCTTCTTTTCTATTTGGCCAATACTTCTTTGTAAGGAGCTCCTTTCTTCAGTGAATTTTTATTTCTACTTTTCTCTTTGACCAATTCTATTTTTAAGGTATTATTTTCTTCAGTATTATTTTATTTTGATTGTGTGTGCTTATTTTTGTTGTTGTTTAGCAATGGACATCTCTTAATGTACCCATTTGGGGTTTTCTTGGCAAATATACTAGAATGGTTTGCCGTTTCCTTCTCTATTGCTTCTTTTTTTGTTGTTGTTCATTCAATCATGTCTAACTCTTTATGATACCATAGACCGCAACACATGAAGCCCTTCTTTCCTTCACTATCTCTCTCTTTTTTTTTTTTCTGGAGGGGGGAAGGTAAAGCAATTGGCATTAAGTGACTTGCCCAAGGTCACACAACTAGTTAAGTGTCAAGTGTCTGAGGCCAGATTTGAACTCAGGTCCTCTTGACTCCAGGGCTGGTGCTGTATTCATTGAGCCATCTAGCTGCCCCTCCTCCAATATCTCTCAGTGTTTTTCCAAGTTCACATTCATTGTTATGTGATAGTATCTTTCAATCTCATATTATGCTGTCCTCTTCCTTTTGTCTACAATCATTTCCAACATTAGAGTCTTTCCCCATGGGTTTTGTCTTCTCATTCTATGGCCAAAATATTTAAGATTCAATTCCAGTATTTCACCTTCCAGTGCGTAGCCTGAAATAATTTCTTTAAATATTGACCGATATGATCTCCTTGCCATCCAAGGCTCTCAAAAGTCTTCACCAGCACCACAATTTAAAAACATCAATTCTGCAGTGATCAGCTTTCCTTATAGTCCAGTTCCCACACTCATATATTGATACTGGAAAAACCATGTCTTTAATTATAGGGACCATTGTTAGCAAGGTAATATCTCCACTTTTTAGTATTCTGTACATATTTGCCATAACTTTCCTCTCAAGGAACAAGCATCTTTTAATTTCATACTACAGTTGCCATCTGCGTGATATTTGACACCAAAAATATAAAACAGGATACTGTTTACAGCTAGGAAGTGATGGCACCAGTTGCTATGATCTTAGCTTTTTTTTATGTTAAACTACAAGGCAGCTTTTTACTCTCCTCTTTCACTGTAATCAAGAGACTTCTTAATTCTTCTTTCCTCTCTGCCATCAGAGTGGAATTATCTGCATCTCTGAGATTGTTCATCTTTCTCCTGGTAATCTAAATTCTGGCTTTTGATTCATCTAGTTGGGCACTTTGCATGTTGTACTCTGTATATAAGCTAAATAAGTGAGATGATAATATAAAACTTTGTCATATTCCTTTTCCAATCTTAGATCAACCAGTCATTCCTTGTTTGGTTTCAACTATTACTTCTTCGTCTGCTTACAGGTTTCTTAGGAGGCAAATAAAATGATATAGTGCTCCCATGTTTTTAAGCTGTTAATTCTTTTTTGATATTTTTCTTGTGTCTCTCTCATTTCTTTCTCCATTTTTTCCTCTACCTCTCTTATCTCTTTCTTTAACATTTCCAGGAATTCTTGCTGGCCTTGGGTCTAATTAGAATTTGTAGCTATCTTCATATTGTTGCCATTTTCTAAATTTCCTGGTCTTCCCTCCCACCATAGTAACTTCTTATGGTCAGGTTCTTTTTATATTGCTGGTATTTGCTAATTTTCCTGGTCTATTTCTTTACTTTGGACTTTATATTTAGGTTGGGCTCTGTTTACCTTGGAGTGGGGAAGCACTGTCCTAAGCTTCCACCTTTTTCATGCTGCTATTTTCAGAGCTAGTTATGGGAATCTGCAAATTTTTGTTGCTTCCAAGCTGGTACTGTCCTGGGAGAGATATGGTCACTCTTCTCCTGGTCTTTACCCAGAAAAAGCTTTTGCTTCCTTAAAGCCGCAAAAGCTAAAGCTCTTCTTGGCCTTGGAACTGTGATCAGGGCTCCTGCTCTCTTGTGACCAACGACAAGTGATCTTCTCTGCCATGGAACTGAAACCTGGAACTGCTTAAGGTCAATAGAGTTGACAATCAGCACCAACTTCACTCTATGCTAGCAAATCATCCCCTGTAATCTCTTTCTGACTAGTTGTTCAACATTCTTGTGGTATGTGGGCTGAGAGCTCTGGAAGTTGCTGCTACTGTCACAGTCACCTCCAAGGTATACTGTTCTTGCTCCTGCCATGCTCTGTCCCTACACCTACCCTGATTTTATAGACCTCACCTGTGTACCTCTTAACTTGTTTTAGAATGGACAAATACCTCCCTCTGAGTTTTGTTTACTCTGCTGCTCTAAAATTTGATTTGAGGCATTATTTTGAAGTTGTTTTGTAATGCGGAGCAAAGGCAACTTCCAAGGTTCAGAATACTAGCATAGCAAACTCCATATATCCAGTGACAGATTAAGGCAAAACAGTCACAGAACAGAAAAAGTCAAAATACAGTGTAATTCATTCATTTAGCAAGTAAGTTCTCAATTCAATTGCTAAGTGCCAAGGTCCAAGTACCCCACTCCTGGACAGTACATTCATTTAGTCAGTCAAAGTCTCTCTTCTCAAATGGAGATTAGTTTCCAATCATAAACAAAGAACATTCATTTGGTCAGTCAAAGAGCACAAAAAAGTCAAAAGTTTCCCACCCCTGGATCACAATTGAATTACAGTACCATCCATTAATTCCAAGTATTTTCTCAAAAGGGGCAGTAGAGCATAAAAGGCCATCTACCCTTAAGCTACAACAAGGTTAAGATATCATCACAGCATTGAAGATCCAAGGAAAGACCTCCCTTCATCTTGACATGAGGCAAGTTCTCAGTAGTCTCTATTCCTAGGGAGACACAACTTAACAAAGCCACAATATACATTGCCAGTGTCCTCATTAATTCACTCTCTGCCTGCACAACATCAGCAAGATCCTCTTCCAGGATTTCTGTAAACATACAACAAGAAAATCCCCCTTCAGGGCTTCTGAACCAACAGCAAGGTTTCAGGACCTCTACAACAGCAGCATTGTCCTTCACCAGCAGATGAATCTGGCAAAACAACATCAAAACAGACAGACAAAATACCAGCATCACAGCCACACCTCCTGAGTTCTTGACAGCTATGGGTGGCAGTTCTTCAAAGTTCTGGGAAGCTCCAACTGTCCCTTAGCAGTTTTTCTCTCAGCAACTCTGGCCCCCAGCAATTCTCTCTGCCTCTGTGATACTGCTCACCAAAAGTCCTTCTGGCCTCCTCTGCTTGGGCCTTCTCTCTACTTGGGTTTCTATATAAATCCATGCTCTATACATCCAGGCCCAAGCTCCTCCCAGTCCAGCTCTCTGTCTTCATGTCAACAAATCTATCCCACAAGTGGGATTCACAAGCTCTGGGTTTCAACACTTCACCTGAAAACCAAGCCAATACAGGGGGATCTTTAAATTCCATTACCATTACAAGTTTGGATGGGAATATTGGGAGAGTTCAACTAGGAACCAACTTGTATTCTACTGTCTGGTACTGAAGAGGGTTTCCCACAAGAGGGTTAGGGTTGCCTGACACCTCAAAATACCAACATGCCGGGTCCTGTGGAAAGAATTCCACTCAAGTCTTCTCAGCCAAAGAAAAACAAAGTTTACTGAAAGTTCACCATATTGAGCAGACTCTTAAGGAGCCTAGGTATCGGCAATGCTTGCATTGGGCAAGCAGGACAGAGTAAATCTGTGCTAAGCTATTCTATGGCACTCTCACAGAGCAAGTCTCTGCTAGGCCATTTCATGGCACTCTCATGAAGATGGAGAGCATATGGGTTCTTATATACAGAGGAATCCAGGGGTGGTTCAGAGGGGGAGCCTGAGGAGAGTCTTCAGGAAAAGCTAATGAGGTCTGACTCCAGTAATGAGTTTGGGGAGGGACTTCAGGTGGTGGAGTTAATGAGGTCAATGCAAGAGTGGATTGATATTTTGATAGGCTCCAGGGTGGGAAGCAGATGAACAATGGAGGGCCAGGCTAGTAACAGAGGTTTGAGCCCAGCCACAATGAAAAACTTATGGCCTCTGCAAATGCCCCATCAAGTGGGAAGATTCAATCAGACTTGAAGGGGTTTCCAGAGCCTGTACCTCAAAGATTCAAGGAGAGCTCAAGGGGGGGTCCCAGAGCATACACCTCATCAGTACTTAAAAATTCTTGTTGATTAATAGTAATATTATATAGTAATATAATAGTATTATATAGTAATCTTAAGTTTATAAAATACTCTCCATGCAGGAACAAGTTACTACAAATTAAAAAAAAAACATGAGCAGGCAATGGAGAAAGAATCCAAGCATAGAAAGTTACTATGGGAATAGAGAAGACCATGGTTCATCTTTAGAGGAGGACACTGAAGCAAAAACAAAACAAAACAAAACAAAAAACTTCTCCTATGTCAAAGAATCATTTCAAATGGCCACTTGCTTGAAAAGAATTCTTAGAAAAAAACTTTAAAAAAGAATTTAAAAGAGAGGCTAGGTGGCACAGTAAATAGAGCACTGACTTGGAGTCAGGAGGACTGGAGTTCAAATCCAGCCTCAGACACTTCACACAAAAAGCTAGCTGTATGACCTTGGTCAAGTCACTGGCCCCCTATTGTCCTACTTTTACCCCTACAAAAAGAAAAAAAAAGAATTAAAAAAATCAAACGAAGGATATTGAGGAAAAATAAAAAAAGAACAATCCAAGAAAACAAGGAGATTAAGAAAAGAATATCAACCAACAAGAAAAGTAGATCCAGAATCTTAAGGAAGAAAAATGACTCCTTGAAAATTAGAATTGGTCAAGGGGAAGCCAGTGAAGTTACAAGAAACCAAGAAATAATGCAACAAAATATAACAAGTTAAAAAATAGAAGAGAATGAATGTGAAACATAAGAAAAACAACTGATCAGGAGAGCAGATCAAGAAAAGAAAACAAGAATAATCAGACTACCTTAAATTATGATCAGAAAAAGAATTTTGATACAATAATACAGAAATAATTAAAGAAAATTGTCATGAAGTGTTAGAACAAGAGGGAAAAGTAGAAATAGAAGAAGAAAATCCATTACTCACTACCTGAAAGAGATTGTATAAGGAAAACCTACAGGAATATAATAGTCAACCTCTGAAACCCTTAGGTTAAAGATAAAATATTACAGTCAACAAGAAAAAAAATTAAATATAATGGTGCCTCAACTAGAATCGCACAAGACCTAGCAGCAACTACACTAAAAGATTGCTGGTCTTGGAACACTGTATCAAATAGCAAAAGAACTGGGCTTATGACCAAAAATATCCTATCTTGAAAAGTTAAGCATAATCCTGAATGAAAAATAAGTGGATATTTAATGAACTGGGAGACTTTCAGGATTTTCTTTTAAAAAAGCACCTGAACTTAATAAAAGATTTGACATATAAGATCCAAGAGGAATATAAGGTACACATCAAAGACTAATTACAAGGAACTCGGACTGCTTACCTTTTATACAAAGAAATATAAAACATATGTCTAAGATTCTTATTAGTAATTGAGTAGTAATCAGAAGGATTGAGGTAGACCTGAGTATGATGTGATTTTAAAAAGTAAAACCATTTAGGAACAGGTAAAAAGAATAATAATTTTATACAAATGATGTCTGAGAAGAAGAACTGAAAATTAGTTTGGGGAGGAGGGCTGGTAGCTCTGAAACCCTACTTTCATTAGGAATTTAAGAGGCTAGAAGGGTATAAAAGTCTTCTAAATTTAGAAAGGGATATAAAGGCTAAGGGGCTAGGGAGAAGGAAGAGGATAAGAGTGGGATTTCTAGAGGGGAAGTATTATACTGGGAATTGGAATTTGAAGATCTTCCCTGCCCCTTAATAAGTCTATGGGTAATTTGAAGACCTTCCTTGCTTTAATAGTAAACTATGCCCACTGATAGGCTGAATGTAGTCACGTGGAGTCTGTGCTGGGAGGAATTTACTGCAGGGTAGAGCAGAGCCACAGGAAGCTGAAGGTCAGAGCTATCTATTCAGTGGGAGAGGCAGGAGCTCAAGCAAGGAGATAGAGAGCTTTGTGAGTAAATATTGATCTTGTATTGGTTTGTGGAAAGACTGAAGGGTGCCATGGATCTCTGTATTGTTATGGCTTGTTAATTTCTTTACTATTATGATGGAATGGCTTACTGGTTTTAGGATTCAGTTTTCTTGTATATAAATAAATGCTTTGGTTCTGTCCTCTACCTGGAGAGTCTGTTATATTTTTCAATCTAATGTCATGCAATATTTATAGTCATGGTCTTTATTGTGATTGTAGGCACTGTAAATATTGCATTGACACTACAGGAGGGTGAAGGATTAGCAGAAGAAGAGGTAATAGAAAGGTGTTTAGATGAACAGGAATGTCATGATAAGGGAGGGATACTTGGAAGGGCTAGTTTAACTAATAGGAAGAAGTAAAGTAAAGGAGTCAGGATATAAATATAAACTATAGATCATGAGTAGAATTTATTAAGGAAAAAAAGCAGGGACAGTAATCATGATCTCAAAATTAAATTTAATTAATCATAAGAGAAAAATAGGGAAACTATACTATATGTCAGCCATATTAATCAACATTATTTTAGACTATTTAAAATAACTAGATAGTATAAGGATGGAATATTGCTGCGGTGTAGGAAATGATGAGTTGGTGGACTTAGAAGAATATGGAAAGACTCAGACTCATGAAGGAAGAGGTTATTCACCCTTGGGGAAGAGGAGACAAACAAGTATAATATGGTCTTGCATAGAGGCATATTTATGTCTATGTCTATATATGACTATGATTATAGATATCTAGGTATGTGTATATGTATGTAAGTGTGTGTATGTGTATATGTATGTATATATCTTTGTGTATATGTATATATCTATGTGTCTATGTATACATGTGTGACATGTATATATATATATATACTTATATGTATGTATATTGATATATATCTATCTGTGTTTAATTTAAGGGTGAAAGAAGCAGGGTAAAAAAAGAACCAATAAAACGTACACAACAGAAAACAAAAAAAAAACTTACAAGGAAGAAAAGAAAAGATCAACAGCTCTGAACATGAGTAGTATTTATTATATAAGTTTCTTTAAATGGAAATTTATTGTTGTATATTTTAAATCCTTTCTTCTATTGTGCACATATATGACAATGTTTTTTTTTTAATTTTGTATTCATTTTAATATTTAAGCTTATGTTTCTTTTTTTTTCTAAAAAAAGTAAAGATGAAGAAACTGGGATTCAGAGAAATGAAGTAACTTGCTTAGGGTCATACAACCACTGAGTATAAAAGTCAGAATTTGAACCCAACTCTCATTACTAGGAGGCAGTAAAGTACAGAGAGATCACTCACCATGTATGGAGCCAGGACACCTGGATTCATTTTTTTAGCTTTGTTATGTAATATCTGCATAATATTGGTCATGTCATTTGATGTTTCTGTATCTCATCTATAAAATGAGGAAATTTGGATTCCATTCCATCTTTAAATCCTATGATCCCTATGAATTGCCTATCAACATTTAGTGTAGGTTTAACTAGATTACCTCTAAGGTTCCTTCCTAATCTATAATTTTAAGACTGTATGATTAATATGAGAGATTGCTAGATATAGTGATAGAGTGGTAGTCTTGGAATCAGGAATACCTGAATTCAAAACTTACTTTTGATGATCGCTATTTGCATAATCCTGGACAAATCACTTTCAGTGACTTTCAGTGCCCCAGGCAATTTGCCTGGTCCTAATTTAATAAGACATAGAAAAGTTGATCTGTGAGTTCTCTCATTGGTTCCTGATAACTCTTTCACAATTGTTCACCTGCATTCCTCTCCCCAGTCTCTGCCTTTTTCTTATATATTTTGGCCCAGGAACTTGAATTCTTAATAAGGCAACAAAATGGTAGAAGTTTCAAGGCTTTCATTTCTTGCGTCTGACTTGGGAAAAGGAGGTTGCAGGGAATTAGGGGAATCTTTCTTCTTTTGCCAAGGCTGCAGGGGAAATGTATTACTGGCACCCGAAGGCAAAATTCTGAATGCATTTTCCCTTAAAGGCATTCAGCCCTGACTATTAATTTTCATGGGACTGAGTATTGTACTTCAGGTACAACACAGATTAAATAGGAAGTTAGACTAACCACAGCCTCTCTTCCAAACAATTTACTTCATAATTTCTGGAAAGTGACCCTTTCTAAATAGGAAAATGCTTGTACTTTATACTCCAACATACATTTTCCCTGCTGCCATGAAAACTATGGAGGGAAAATAATACCAAATAAAAGGAAACTGCCCTGATTTCCACATCTTAAATGTACATGAAATGATTTCATTGACTCAGTGAATTACATAAAGTAAACAGAAATATTGAAAAGTTTACTGTTACTATAAAAGTTGAAGCCTAGGATTGATTTTTCAGTTTTCTTGTCTCCTTTAGATAACAGTATTTTTATCTTGCATTAATTCCCCTGATGAAGTTTGCTGTTACCAGATACTTCATGTCTGATGTACAAGAAGTCACTCTGCAGATGTGCCAGTAACTGGCACCATCCAGAGTGGTTCAATCCCAAATTAAATAGTGTCAGTGTTATGCTTGAAGTGTTGAGATCTTCTTCAAATACAGAGAAAGAAAAAAATGTGATTGAGGCAGCTTCTAAATGGTTCTTGTAAAAGATGTCTTTCACTTCTTGAAGTTGTTTTTAATAAAGTGGGTAGGGGAAGGGCTCTGTCAGAGCTGTCCACAGTTTGCCTTCCTAGTTGTTTTGAAGTTGGGAGTTGAAGAGCCTTGGATCTGTCTTCTAATCAGTTTTATCTCAGTAGCTTCTGATTTAAGAGACAGCAGGAGCAGAACTAGCTGGGCAGGGAAAAAAAATCATCCTTTGAGAGTCAGGACGATTTGTAAACCTTTGGTAAGCAGTTTAAGTGAAGGATCTTCAACCCTGAAGGAATCATATAAGGGTTTAATAAACTTAAGCCAAGAACAGGGGTTCTTAGATCTGCCAGCATTTCATTTGAAGGTAAAAATAATAGCAGAGGGGAAAGGAGACTTTTGCTTTAATTGTATAACAGAAGCCTCTGGCGATTTTATTTTAAACTTAATCACAGCTTAAAATAGTGATAATTAAGTCCTCCATTTTAGAAAAAATTCACCTCATCTCTGTGACTAAGAAACTAAACTCCCTGTGAACTTAATGATGTGTCATTTAGTAGACCATTCCACACAAAGGAAGTGAATTTTCTCTTTTTAACAGAGAGAAGAAAGATCTGGAAAGGTATGTTCCTTTAGAATGATTACACAATTTTTTTTAATGAATCATATAATCCTTCTGGCTTAAAAAAATCTAGATTTTGCATTTGAGATGTGTAAAACTTAAAGTGTGGACACTTTGACCTAAACAGTACCTTCACTGGTAAAGGATATTTATTTCTTCACTGGGTAATAGGAAGCATAACAGATTGAATGCTTGACTTGGAATCAGGAAGATTTTAGTCTTTTATTAATTATATCTGAATTCTGATACCTAGTTGCTGCATGATCTAGAGTAACTCCCTTAACCTCTTTGTGCTTCATTTTCCTGTTTCCTCATTCTTAAATGAGGAGATTGGACTTCATGGGCTCCTTAGGAGCTTTTTAAGTTTAAAACTATCATCTAATGATTCACATAAAAAAAAAATTACTGATTTTAAAATGACCTGTACTTTGAGGATGAGCACATTTTTAGGGAAGAAATCTCTATTATTTCTTTTCCAGTTGAAAGAATCTCAGACTTTCATAGTACCCTTTTAATGCTGACTTTTCAATAGTCTTCTTCTGTACATAGAAGCAGTATAAAAATAAAGAACCATCCTTGAAGCCAAGAAGATTTGGGTTCAAATATCATCTCTGAAACATTCTGACTCTGAGACATTGTACAAGTGACATACTCTCAGTGCTTTAGGAGATTCTCTATGACTCTGAGTTGCAGGGAAGTTACCATTCTGCTTTAGTAAATGGAATATCCTTACTTAGAACTCCCTTATACTGATGAAATCAAGTTCAGTCCATAGTCCAGTTCCTATTCTTAGAACTACCTCAGAGTTTTAATAAAGATTATTTTCTATCTTTATTCTCATGGACTAATGTGTAAAGGAGGAGTTAGGGATATTTCCTAGTCCTATTCAACTATTAATACTGTTCTTTTTGAATTTGCATTGATTGCCACTGCTGTTGAGCTTCTCCTCAGTGCTCCTCATCTGAACCAGACCCCTCCTCCTAGGATTTCTAGAATACATGCCTTTAGTTCTTTGTAATTTAATCTATTTAGCTTTGTAACTTCCACCCTGGTTCTGCACCGTCTTGATTGGTGACTATGTGCTTGCAAACCAGGTCCTAGACCATTACATCATGCTTCATAGGCTATTCAGCTCTCCATCTGTAATCAATAATGTGATATTCACAACACCTATGGTGGTTATGAATATGCTGGTATAGTTTTGAATCACAAAATGTAGCAAACTCTCCATATGGAAGGCAGAACCAAGGTCTTTATTCAGAAACCTGAACACTGAGTCCCAAAACTGGAAGGACAAGTCCCCAAACCAGAAAGCCAAAGTCACAAAGTTGATAGACATAATTAATTCAGTGGACACCCACATTCCCAAGCCTTCACAAATAGAACAGGCTCCCTCAAGCAGGGATCCCTCTCAGACTCACAACAGTTCCTCAGCCTGGTCCTTGGAAGTTCTCGGTAGAAGCTGCAGATTCTTTGAATCTGACCATTTAACCAGTTCTGAATTCATCTAATAATATTTCCAATTGCTCCACAGCTTCCCATCTTTCCTGCAAGAATAGTGTATAATATACTTTTATTAGAAGCTTTGCTAAAATCTAAGTGAAATATACCCAAAGCATTTTCCTCAACTTGTAATTTAGTAATCCTGTTAAGGAAAAAAAAAAGGAAATTAGCTTAGTCTCTCCTGACCTATTTTTTTTGCTGAAACCATATTGTTGTTTTTCCTTCTTTCTCAAAGAGGACCAATGACATCTGGAAGATAGTGTCTTCCAGAGCCATTGGCCTTTTTAAGCTAAGTCCTTTCCCAGGTTTCAGCTTGTTTGAGGCAACACATATTCAATAGTTAAAGGCTACATAAGAAGTGAAGCAAAAGATGAACTAGCTTGCCTTCAAAAAAGGAAGCAATCTATCTTTCCAGCAAGGGTGGGTGATGAGGGAAGAAAGGAAAGAATTTGGAATTCAAAAATTTCAAATCAAATGTTTGAAAAATTATTATTATTATATTATTATTATTATTTTACATGCAATTGGGAAATAAGATATACAGGCACTGGGATATGGAGAAACATCTTGCCCTACTGAAAAGTCAGAGCTGGGATGGGGAAGGATATAGGAGAGAGCAGATTGGGGGTGGAGTTATTCAGTGGGATCACTCTTTTGGGGTGGTGGGTACAGGACAGATGGGGAGAAAATTTGTAACTCAAAATCTTGTGTGAATGAATGTTGTAAACTAAAAATAAACATAACATTTATTAAAAAAAATAAAATAAAATAGAGATAATAACAGAAAAAAAAGGAAGCAATCTGGGAAGGGAAGACCCTAAGAGTTTCTGACCAGAACAGAAACAATTGCTATTTATATTCACTCTGAGCCATCAGAACCTAAACAATGAGCAAGGGAGTCTTGAACTGGGTCCTATTATTAGCCAGTCAGTGAGCTAGAGTGATTTGGGTTTAAAGAGCCCCATTTGAATCCCAATGGGCTTTATCAAAGCCTGGTTTTTCAGAGCTATATTTCAAGAAATCATTCATAAATACTACATGAGGCAAAAGAGTTAATTGTCTCCATTTTTAAAAATAAGCCAAAAGAATAATTAAGTAGGGAAGAAAGAAATTTAGCCCCCATACCTCAAGCAATCAAAATGTATATTCCTTTGGACAGAACACCCACATATGAAGATATGACTCTCCATGTGGACAGATGGGGAGGAGGAAGAGGAGAAGAGGGAGGAGAAGGAAATAATAGCATTGCTCAAGTAGAACTGACCAGTTGAGTCCCCAGAGGGACAGCTACTACTACTCACAGATTGTTGTTTATCCTTCCTCCTGGAAGAGGACCAATGACATTAGAAGGGTGAAATTTTGACTTGCAAGTGAATTGGATTTAAGTGTGGCAGAGCTGTGCAAAATCATCAGACCTGCTCTCTCCTCCAAAGTCATCAGGGGTGCAGAGGCAAAACATAGGTCAGGATAACTAGAAATGACCCCAGAAGCAACTGAGACCTTAGCCTTTTTAAGCTAAGGGTTTTCCCACATTTCAGTTTTTCTGAGGCAATACTAATTCAGTAATTAAAGGCTAGGTAAGAATTAAAGCAAAAAATGGCCTAGTTTGCCTTTACAAAAGAATCAGTCTGGGAAGGGAAGACTCAGAGTTTCTGCACTGGGGATACAAAGAAAAGCAACAACTGGGGATACAAAGAAAAGCAACAAAACAAAACAAAAACAGTACTTGGAACTCACAGTCAAATGAGGAGACAACATGCAAACAAATAAGATATGGTATAAATTGGAAGTAATCTTGAAGGGAAAGCATTAGTATTAAGGAAGATCAGGAAAGACTTCTTGGAGAAGGGAGAAGTAAGCAAGAAGCTGGCTTATGAGGGGCTTGCAAAGCTAGTAGAGTATTTTTGTTGGAGCTAAGAGGGAGCCACTAAATTTTATTGATGAAGGAGATAACATGGTTAGACCTTCACTTTAAGAAAATCAGTTTCATATCTGAATGGACAATGACCTGAAGTGGGAAGAGACTTGATTCTTTCTAACCACTGATTTCCCTTTCCAGATATTCACCAACCAAATCTTTGATGATACATTCTAGAATTTCCCTGGAAGTCAAAATCGAGATCAGTGACTGAAATTTTGCTTTCTGTCACTCTCTGATCAAGACATTGATCATTCTCCAGTTCCATTTTATATGATCTTTCAAATATTTCTGTTATCTGTTTCAAATAGCTCAGTTATCACATGTCAGTTCTTTTCATAACTAAAGATGTAGTTCATCTGCATCAGGTGACTTTAATTTATCACAAGCACTGAGGTGTTCTCCTACTATCCCCTTACTTATCCTGATGATCAACTCCCCAATAGTCATTTTTGTTCTGCCATGCCCAGTGCAAAGATCATACTCATTGTCAGAGAAACATTAATAACAACAGTAATAATACACATTTCTATAGATCTCTATGTTTGCAAAATGCTTTTCTCATAAAATTCTTCTGAGGTAAGTAATGCTCATCTCATTCTTTCTATTTAACTGATGAAGAAACTTAGGCTTAAGAGGTTAAATTATTTGGACTCAGGTTTCTCTTGACTCCAAACCCAGGTATCTATTTACTTTACCTATAGCAGCTAAAGTGAGTATTGCATACTTCAGAGATTGTACAAGACAATCCATTGGAGTGTGGGAATAGAGCATTAGAACTGAGGAGAGCAACACAGCAGATTCGTCCCTTTCAAAGCCTGTGCCCAGGCATGGGATGTTCAGCCATATATAGTCCTACTCAGGCAGGCAGGAGAATAGGAATTTAATACACAGTGACTCTTATTCTTCCTACTTCCACTTCCATTCTTTCACCCCTAGGAGAAGTAAGAAATGTCATGCTTGTTCCAGGTGAAACTGTAATAAAGAGAAGGCAAGACCACCAGGCATAGAAGTGGGAGC
This sequence comes from Pseudocheirus occidentalis, assembly GCA_028646575.1. Taxonomy (NCBI): domain Eukaryota; kingdom Metazoa; phylum Chordata; class Mammalia; order Diprotodontia; family Pseudocheiridae; genus Pseudocheirus; species Pseudocheirus occidentalis. The sequence continues at coordinate 157,263,611 of CM053599.1, read as the reverse complement.
CGGAGCAGGAGCAAGGATCAATAGCTACCAGTATAGGAAAGTGGGCAGCTGCTGCTTTCAGGAGACTTGAAACTCAGTCAATGACAGAACTCCCTTATATCCCACTCAGCTCCCAAGACTCATTATAAATCTTGCCTCCAAATTTACTAAAAAAGTTGGAAACAAATGAAGAATCCTCCCAGTATTAGAATACCAGTCCTATCTGGGCATCTGCCCTCAGTCCTGCTTAGCCCCTACTTTGCAAGTTCCAGATCTAGGATCTGAGTTCCAGAGACCATTCCACCTCTGCCACCACCAAGTCCTTGATATCAGGAAAGAGAGAAATTCACTAGCCAATCTTCAACAAAAACCTTTGTATAATGAGTTATATGAGAATGGAAAATGAATATTATGAGTTACCAAACACATTCAATGATATACTTATTCTGTTTGCATCTATTTTTATGAGGTTTCTTTTTATGCTACTTCATTATATACTGAACATAGAACTAGACCTTTGAATGATTGCATCACCTAGTATTAAACTAAGGTTTTCAAACTGATCACATTGCTCTCATATTTTTTTTCAATAATTTAGTAAAATGAAAAAAGTTTTCATAGCTACTAAAATTGTTTTAAAATAGTTTTGTGGGTCATTGTTTCATGTTTTTAAATGTCTATTTTGTTTATGTTACATAATATACATAATACACAGCAGCACAGCTTTATAATTTAGAAATAAAGACACATCAAGGAAGCCGGGTCAAAACATTTTGACAGATAGTAGTGCATGATCAAAAAAGTTGGGAGCCCAGAGGAAATAACTTTACAAAAAGAAACATAGGCTAGACACATTGAATATAAAACTTCTACTAGATAAGGAGTACTTAAAAGGTTCTTTTTTGGGTGGAGAAGGCTGGCTTCCTCTTGTTTTTCAAAAATTGAACTTCAAATCAAAGAATAGTTAGTTAAAGCTTTTGCCTTACTTTATTGTCAAATTTTCTGTTCAGTTCTCATTTTTTCAGCAAGAATGCTTGAAAGTTCTCCACCTCATTCAATGACCATATTTTTCCCTGGAATATTATACTTAATTTTGCTGGGTAGGTGATTCTTGGTTTTAATCCCAGCTCCCTTGATCTTCCAAATATCATATTCCAGGTCCTTCAATCCCTCAGTGTAGAAGCTGCCAGTTCCTGGGTTATCCTAAGAGTGCTTCCACAGTATTCAAATGGTTTTCTCTTGGAAGCCGGTAGTATTTCCTCCTTTAACTGGATATTCTGGAACCTGGCAATAACATTTCTAGGAGTTTTCTTTTGGGGATCTTTTTGAAGAGGTGATCGATGAATTCTTTCAAGTTCTATTTTGCCATCTGATTCTAAAACATCAGGGCAAT
>CM053599.1:157238220-157255504 GCA_028646575.1 Pseudocheirus occidentalis | reverse complement strand
TCTCCTGGTTCTCTCCTTATATACAGTGTAGCTCCTCCCTGTTCAGTCCCTTCCTGTTAAGATGTGAACTACTCCCAAGGAGTTAACTGGAAGTAAGGAGCTAAGCCTTTACAAGGTGCTAAGTGCCTTTACTAGGTGCCAATAGAAAGGGGCATGGAAGATCTTCTGATTTCATTAACATTACAGTGGCACAGTGGATAGGGTTTTGGACCTGGAATCAGGAATGACTGAGTACAAATTCAGCCTCAGACATTTATTAGCTATGTGACTCTGAGAAAGTCACTTAACTTCTGTTTGACTCTTTCTTGAACTGTTAAATTGGGATAACAATAGCACCTTTCTCACAAAGTCATGAGAATCAGATGAGATAATATGTATAAACATATAAATATGTTTAGTACAATGTCTTAGTACACGTGCTTAATATGATTTATGCCTCCCCTTTCCCTTTCCAGCATGAACATCAACATGTCATCTAACTTTTCAGTATCTCACACAACTCTGAACTATGTGGAAAGTACAGATAAGCATCAGGGGAGGAAGTTTCCATGTTGTACATGTTAACTCTGTGGATAAGGATTTATGTTCTTTGATGGTAAGAAGTTTCATTTTTTGATTTTCGTCCTTAAAGCACATAATAAGCATTAAAAAAAGTTGATTGATTGATGGAGGATGTCACATATCTAGAACAATAACAAAAAATAAAGTAGGTCCATCATTTGATACATATAAATAACCTTAACATATTTTTTCTTCTACTCCCTCCCCCTTATTTTCCTTCTTGGAATATCTTACAAAGCAATCCTTCAATGTTTTTAAGATTAGGAAACCTCCAACACAGATTTCCTAAATATGCTATTTATCTCATCTGGTTTGTTGCTTTTCCTGACATTTTCTTTGCGTTATTTTAAAATTAATGAACATTTATTTTCTTTCTCATGCAACTCCTCCATTCCCATTGGGAAAAGATAGCAAATATCAGATCTAGGTAACATGCTTCATCATGAGTACTGGGAATCATGATTAGTTATTCTGACTATCTTTCAAAGCTGTTCCCTTTAAAACAATAATTTTATTTTTAAAATAGTTCTCCTGGAAAGAATGACAGAGTTTTAATGATGATTGAAGCAAATTACTTACTTTCTCTCTTTTTTGTTTTGTTTTGTTTCTTCTTCCTTGTTATTCATTCCATTGGTTATAATTCTTTTTTACAACATACCTAATGTTCAGTGTGAAGGTATATATATGTAGAAACCTATATTGGATGGCATGCCATCATTTTTTTTGGGGGGAAGAAAATTTGAAACTCAAAAACTTGTAGTATTGAATGTTGTAAACTAATAGTAAATAAATAAAAAAAATAGTTCTCCAGGTTCGGTTCATTTCACTTCATACCAATTCATATAAGTCTTCTCAGATTTCTTTGAAATTACCCCTTTCAGGGGTGGCTAAGTGGCGCAGTGAATAGAGTACCGGTCCTGGAGTCAGGAGGACCTGAGTTCAAATCTGGCCTCAGACACTTAACACAAAAACTAGCTGCGTGACCTTGGGCAAGTCACTTAACCCCAACTGTCCTCCAAAAAGCAAAAAAAAAAAAAAAGAAATTCCCCCTTTCATCTTTTCTTGTAGCACATGCCATTTCAACTTCCTTGTATAATACATCAGAGACTGAGGGATTAGAGTCCAAAATGTGGTTGCTTTCTTGCCATTGATGGTGGAAATACATAACTTTGAAAATTCTGACACATCTTTTCCATTTCTGTGTGGTTGTTGTCTTCCTGCCACTTTCTGTATTTGAATGCTCTTGGGATTCTGTGGCTTAGCTGAACTTCAAGCCAAGCCCTACAAAGACTTCTTTATTTTTTATTCAATCCCTCTCCTTTTTCCCCCTTACTATAGTAGGATACAGAAGTTCTCAGTAGGTCAGTGGCTACTATTATGCTTTTAGCCTAGCAAGTTAGTTAGATACTAGGCATTTCTTATTATTTCTTTTCAGGCACCTCATTTTAGCCCTTCTCAAATATGAGATACACTTGTCATAGCAGGAACACCTGATAGAGAATTTGTAAGCAGGTAAGAGAAACAGCATGACATAATGAAAAGAACGTGGGATTAGGAGTCAGAAGATAAGAGTTCTGGTGCCATCTATTACCTACTAGCATTGTAACTTTGGACCAGTCATAGAGCTTCTCTAAACTTTAGTTTCTTCATCTTTAAAATGAGACAACTAAACTTGATAATCTACATGGTCTCTATCAGTTCTAAATTCCATAAAATTAAATTGGGTCATGAAATAAATTTTAAAATATATTGGTTTGAGTTCTGGGAAAAGGATTTAGTAGGTGTTCATGTTGAATAATTATAACTTCCTAATGTAGATCTCCATTTTCACTGATGGAAGGTTTTATATAGACACTAATAGACAAATCCAGATACAAAGTGTTACTTTTTTTCCCTGAGGTGTTCAAACAGAACTAAGTTGTTTATACTTCAGACGGACTATTGGTAGTGATCAGTAATAGGTTACCTCCTTGAAACCTAAATACTAGGTTCTGATATAGTATTTGTTAATAAAAATAACTTTAGAACATAAGAACTGGTGGTTAAGAGAGAAATACACATGATATCGACTTATTTAAATCAAGAATTCAAAAAATCTCACTTGTCTCAAAAATAAATTTTATTTATTTTTAAATAAATAAATTGTTTTATTTATGTATTTGTTTATTTGTTTATTTATTATAAATTAACAATTTAAAATTGTTAACTTTGCATTTTATACTCTATCTAAAAGTAAGTATAGAGTGTGATTATTTTTTAGTCAGTATCTAGTAGAACTATAAGAAAAGAAAATGAAATAACCCACAGGTGGTTTTAAAGGCCAACAGGCTTTTTCAGATCTTTGCATTTGTCTTATAGAAATAGGCTTGTATTTGTAAAGCACCTTCTCTAGAAGTAAATTAGTTCTTCCAAGGCATCATCATGCCTACATTTCCAGTAATTCTGCTAGGTAATTATAGCCCTTGCCTTTCATCTTTTTTTCAAGTACAAATTACTAAAGGTTAGATAAACATACAATACAACCCAATTGTTATTATTTTCACTTAAAATAACTATTTATTGAAAGAATAGAACACTGATTAATCACTAGTAACCTATAAATGCATGTAATAGTAATGAATAATATTTTTAGAAGCAAGCTATAAAGAAATAGAACACCTAAGCATAAGTGCTTTTTTTGATTTATTTTATAGTTGATCTAAGCTGAACTGACTTTACCTTAACTTTGGAATTATTTCTCAAGATAAGTAGAGACTGCTTTTAGTTCAGTCTGAACCTTTTCTTAAGGTCAGACCGTCACTTAGGATGCATGCTTTCTCAGCAGCTCTGGTACTGCTTTAAGCTGTAGAACAATTTATTTTGTCTCAAGCTTGTGACTCCAGTTTACCATATTCTGCCAGGGGATGGAGTAGTGCACCACTTTAGCCTTCTGGGACTCAGGTAGTCAGATGAACTACTTGCTTTTTCAGAGAGAAAACTCTTATTTCCCTCTTCTTATGGCTTTCTGGTCCCTGGCTGGGCTTCTAACTATGCTTTCAGCCATGTCCATTCTTCTTTCAGATAAGAACAGAAAATGGGAAGAAAAAAAATCACATTAGATCTTACTGGTCTCCAACTGTACATATAAACTTCCAATTCTGTGATTGTCCCTCTTCAAAATAAAGAAAGGTGTATTTTTAAAGGAAAGTATAGAATTACCTGGGTAATCAAATTTCCAGATTCACTTTCTTTGAAGGGTTACAGATTATATAAAAGCACTTCCTCAAAGAGCAGTAGAGACTATGCACAAACTCATCTCTGCAATATCTGCAAGCATTTTTATTCAAGCTGGTTCCTTAAAGGGACTTTGATATTTCTGTCTTTTGATCTCTTTTATAAATTACCCTTTTTCAATAGTATGTAAGAAATACCAGACTGGATCAGAAAGACTGTCCACCCAGCTTAGTATTTTGTCTCTGACCTTCACCAAGGAATATTTTGTGGGAGAGGTAAACATTGTATTAATTTTTGTTGATTTTAAAAGGTAAGGAGGGCACATGACATTTTGAATATAACTGTATATTTTAAAAATCCATCTGAAAGGTAATTTACTTATAAACACCATGACTTTTTTCTTATTCTGTCAAAACCCAAAAAACAAATACAAACACATGTATGTCAGTGAAGATGATTTTTCTCATATGGTTCAGGATATTGAATTTTCTATTCAATGAGACAACCGTTGTGTTGGAAAATTTGTCAGGTCTGTGACACGTGAAATACACAAAATTTGGAAATGCATTAAGTCAAAGGTTTCTTTTTCTAATGCTTGAAATCTAGATATCTAAACTGATAATAATAATCTTTATATCATGAATTCCTAATAGAAGTTCTCCTATTTGGACATCCTAGAAGAATTCATGGCATTTTTGACTCTGTGACAAGTAATTTACATAGTGACCCTGTGGAATAGCATGCAAGTAATAAGTCAGGGTAAGGTAGAGACTTAGTTTAATCAGAAAAAAACCAGAACATAATGACAAGGTTTTAATGAGATGCCGAACTAACTAACTAGCTATATATATCCACATATCCATTACTTGATTCCTTTGTGAGGTGCAAACACTTTTCTGAGTGGATCAGCAGAAGAATGGGTTCTACTGACCGAGCGAACAAATTGTCCACATCTCTGGAAGCTTTAAATACCTAAACCCTGGATGAATTTTAAGCTGTTCAAGTCTAAGAGTTTCTAGACTTTGCAAGCTTCATGTAGAAGTAGGAAATTTATCCTTTCTTTCAACATTCCCCTACAGCCCATTGGCCATATGACTTTGAGGAGAGTAAATGGACCAGGAATAGAATAGAATTTGTACAGCAGAGAGACTTTTTTTTAGGCAGCTACAAAGACAGAAAGACTGTCACCTGAGGGAGGAAGTAGCTTCAAGGATCATGATCCTTGTCACCTGAGAAGAGACCTAGCTATAGACTCAATTAGGTTCTAGAAGGTTACTTCAACAACTGTACTGAAGAGGAAGCTTTGTGACAACTTCCCAAAGAGACAAATCACTTCTAAGTCCTGCAGTGCCATGAATTATGAGTTGTCTTTGCCACACGTATCACCTACATTTGAATTACTATCACTCTTCCATGCTTGATTCCACTCCTCCCATGGACATTCTATATTTGTGAAAGGTTTATGGGAAGAATCTTTTGCAGCTGCTGTTTTCTTTTTCTATGACCTCTTAGCAAATGCCTTTGCTCAGAGTAAATTCCATCTACTGGGTGATTACTAATGAAAAACTGTAATACAATGCACAAGCAACTTCCCAAAAGAATGCCACTGTGAACAGCTTTTAAGGTTCTGATTGCACAGTATAGTGTACACTCCATTTATTTCATAAAAAATCAAGGCAAAATTTCACAATCACAGTATAATATTCACAACATTACATCTTATCACAGAAAATCACAATATGGTGTTCATAACAGCTTAACATTAGAATGGCCATATAATTTTCACCAAAGTGGCCACAGTATGAAGAATAAAGAACAAAAGAATAATCATCTGGTTTCTCTAAGGAGGTTTGCCTCCTCAGTCATTCAGTCATCTCACAATACAATAATCAATCTTGCACTCATGGGGCAATTATAGATTAACTTAATCAGTCACTTATTCAGATTCACAATTACTAAGTATCAATAATCACTAAATGCAATCATTAGAAATTTACACAAACCCTCCACCCCTCAGTGTCTAGTAAACTTCAATTTCATCAGGCATTCTATATCTGAGGAGAGGCCTTTCCTTCATCTTGACTTGGGGTGATCTCTCAGATTCCCTGTATCCCATTCCATGGTCCCAGCTTCTACCTGAGTCCTCCAAACAGTCACCTGGATTCAGAGGCAGACAGCTCCCAGGTTCTCGTCTAGCCCTCTGGGCAGTGCTTGTTACACACTGAAGTTCACAGGGTTCAGCACATCTCAAAACCTTCACCACTTCTGTTGCCAGGAACTCAAGGATCAACCAAGCCACAAACAAACAAAGTCTTATCCTGGTCATGCTTCTTCAGTCCTCCAGCAGTTTGGCTGGCCCTAGGACCCAGAAGAAATCTCAGCCTTCCAGGCAGCCTTCCAGAAGGCCTCCTCAGCAGCAGCTTCAGCCTTCACCAGATTCTGGTCTCATAGAAAACTCTAACTCAGTTCTCAGTCCAGGGGCCCAACTTCCAGATGCTGTGGAAATTCTGCTCCCTCCACCAGGAGCAACCAGGAGGAAAATTCTTGATTCTGATTCTCTGTCTCTGGAACTCTTCTTATACACACGTACGCACGTTGGCTTCCTGTCTCAGTCAATCCCTTTATGTTATGTCAGCAGCAGGAGACAGAGTTGACATCTTCTGTGTGAACCAAGGGCTAAGTACCTGCTAAATTAATTACTGTTACAAAAGCCTACTGTTGGGGGCTCATGAGCTATTAGGAATGGGCACCCACAGGTTCCTCCTCCCCCACAACCCCAGATAGAAGACACTCTCTAGGCATCCAGCCCACCAATATGAATGTGATTTGAGGTTTTAACTCAGAAAAGGTGCTACACTAGGTTTTTATCAATAACTGAACTATTTAGATATTGCAAAACCCCAAAAAAGCCAGTGAAATTTTCTCTAGTTAAATTTTATTTGCCACTGTTTATAGAAAAATAAGGAAGAAAATGAGCAATATTGCCTTTGGGAAATTGTACAGTTGTTTCTCCTTGAAGCAAATGGCCATCTTTCAAGCAATAATGTTCTAGTGATGTTGTATAGCTGTCTGCCATGGAATACCATTGTCTCTGAGGAATTAAATTTGAAGATCACCCCAAAGGGTGATAAGGTGAATTCTGTTCACCAAAAGGTGAATAGTAGGTTGAATTGTAACAAATTACAAGTGAGGAATAGCACAACAACAGAAGCATAAAGGATCTCATCAGAGAAATGTAAAACTGGGAAAAAAGATAAACCATTAGTAAGGGATCATCTCATGGCCTGCACCATCATCCAAAGGATGTCAAGTGACCCAGAGAAAAGTCTCCACTACATTAAGTGTATGGTCTCTGCCTTATTTATGGGGAGAGGAACAAGAATGAACAAGAGTCATACAGAAAAGGCAGACTTGAACAGATGTTATTCTACATCACTGGAGAAAATATTTACATTGATGAAATCATAACTCCATTAAAGTGTCAACATTTATATGGTTTTCAGCTGTCTCAAAAAGAAGGTAGCATTTGAAATTGGCTTTAAAGGTAGTAATTCAATGCATATAGAAGGGGAAGGAGGACATTTGCGAAGGACCAAAAACTTTGCCTGAATTTGAGCTTTCCTTGTTAGGCAATAGGGGACTACTTGAAAATTTTTTTTATCAGAATCATGGCATGACCATATCTATTGATAAGGAAGGTGTGTTTGAAGGTGATTTGAATGAAGAATTGGAGTGGAGAGAGGATTGATCCAGGAAAAAGAAATAGGAGGCTCTGGAAATAATCTAGATATGTGAGTGTTGATATTGGTGCTGGTGGTTGCAAATGGGGTAGAGAGGAGGGAATTTATCTCAGATGTCACAGGATCATATATCTAGAGCTGCAAGGTATATCAATGCTCATCTAGTCCAACTCTACCATTTGACAAATGAAACTGAAGCCTGTACAAGCAAGAAGGTGCAATTGACAGGTAATGATGATTGATTTATAAACAAGGATTGAAGAAGAGGGAAGATTAGACAACAATTCTAAACATCAGAGACTGAGTAAATTTTAATAGTAAGAAAATAGAAGGAGGAGCAAGCAAGTTTATAGGAAAAAAAGATAATGAACTCAGTTTTTTTTTCAGTGTTTTGCATTTAGGGTGCTGATGGGACTAATAGGTGGAAATGTCCCCTGTAGGTAGTTGGAGATACAGGTTTGTAGCTCAGAAGATAATTTGGGGATCAAATGAGACAGTAAATGTAAAGTGCTTTATGAACCTAAAAGTGCTATATAAATGTTAGCAATTTTTATTAGGTAGTCTGAATCCCAGGTTTCATGGTATGAAATTTAATTTGACCTTCAAGACAACTTCCTGAAACAGGGAGAGCAAATGTTTCCGTCCTTATTTTATATATTATCAAACTGAAGCACTGAGGGAGTAAAGGGATTTGCTTTTGGTTACATAGATATTGACAAAGACAAGAAAGAAGGAAGGAAACAAGTGTTTATTAAGTACATACTATGCACCAGGAATGATGCTAAGTTCTTTATGAATATCATTTCATTTGTTCTTCATAACAACTCTGGAAGGTAGGTGCTACTACTATTATCCCCATTGTACAATTGAGCAACTAAGGAAGGCAAATGTTAAATGACTTGTCTAGGATCATATGGTTAGAAAGTTGTTTGAGGTTAGATTTGAATTCAGTTCTTCCTGACTCCAAGCCCAGTGCTCTTATCTACTATCCCACCTAACTGTCAGGATGCATAACTCCTAGGTCAATGGTCAACCTGATCAAAATAAAAAGACCCTATGCCAAAAAACAAATAAAAGAAAAACTGCCAACCAACCCACAAACAATTTGGGGAAAAATCCTAGCAATGAGAAGAGAATATCATCCTCTCTCAGATAAAGCAAACACATGTGCCCAAAGAACCCATTAAAATTTCCATTTTTGTCTCTTTCAGAAGAAATAGTTGGACTAGCTCAAAAGAGCTCAAAACCCATTTTAGTTCTATTGATTCACTTGTCCCTCAGGTCTCCACATAATTCTTAGGATTCTATATGCATATGTGGATTCAGGAGAGAGTGTCCTCTTCAAAAAATGTTGTCTATTAAATTGTAAGATATAATAGATTCTTTTTTCTATTATACTTGTAAATGTGCCCAGAAGCTACTAAGCAAGGGGCACAGCTAATAAAAACAGCAACTATGATAAATAAATTATGATTCCTTGAAAAACTGCCACCAGTGTGCTGCATCAATTTGTATGCAATGAGATAATATGGGATTACTTGGAAATTTTACAGAAAAAAATCTAAATACATTAACAGATAATTGACTTCTGAAAAGAAAACATGATAACCTAAAATTTATTAAAATATTAGCCAGATCTTTTGTCATGTACCAGAACACATCTTGAAAGTCAGGAACCATTGAAAAAAAGGCTTATTACTTAATTGAAATACTGTTAGGAGGGAAAGTAATACTAAACAGATGAATGTTTAGTTAAGCAAATAGAAACCAGAAGTATTTCACTGACTTGTACAACTATACTCCAACTTAAGGTCATTAAGTGATTTTGTTTAGAATTGAATTTACATGAAACAACATTTCAGGGGCAGGAAATTAACAGTAGCCAGAGCCACTTGGATGGCAAGAAGAAATCACAAGTCAGGACTGTTTGGGCAGCAGTCTAATGACATTACAGGATGGTTTAAGACTTCATGGTGAGGCTTGGTCATAACATTTTAAGGATATTATTGCTAAATGACATTAGTCAGGGCAATGTTTTGCAAGGTATGCCTATATTCCTGGTTTAATTAATTGTATTGAACCAAACTCCCTTGCTGATGGATATAAGCTTGATTTACTATGATACAGTAATATTTGTTAATCTAGAAATGTGAGCTTGTGAATTTCCACTATATTATGTACCCAAGTACAGAGTGGTATAGTGAATAAAAGCACTAAACTTTGAATCAAGTTAAATTATCTGAATGCTTTTTCATTTCATTGTGTAGCAATATAGTAGCATACCACATTTTCTCAGAGCCCTTCATACTACTGAGGCACTGGTAAATATAAGTACCTCTGGAAACTGAGAATACGCCTCTAAGGAAGGAGTAGTGACAGGCCATTTGGATGTGTTGAAAGGATAATTTTCTGTTGATAATGGGATAGGGCACTTTTGATTCAAAACTGACCTGTCTTTTAGGTAAGGACATCCTTGAAATTAAACTGGTACTTATCCAATCAACTTGGCACTTAAGAAGCATAAGGTGTTATTTTGCCTTCAACCCTAAGGGGGAGCAGAAAAACAGGTAATAGAAAAACTCATAATGGGAAAAATCAGTTTCACTGGACTATTGTTGTTACTTCCCTTGACTAGAAGCAATGGGAAAAACATAGGATGTATCCACATAAATACATACTTTCTCTTCATCTTGGACATGTATCTGGATCAGGAAGAAAATCTAGGCTCTCTTATGCTTTTTTTCTTTGGGTTTTGATGAGGAAAATAGACACTTGCTATATCTCAGGCTGTATCTAGAACTCAGTCTTCACTTTTTTTGGTCTTGGAGCCTAAATCTGCTTTGTAGCTATTCTTTCTCTGATGATGGCTACTGGGAGAACAAGGCTCTGAGTATATGTGTGTGCATGTGGCATTTAGAGGTAGGCTGCCTTCAAGCTTACTCAAGCTTTTTTCATTGTTTTGGTATATTTCACGATGATTTGCAATGTCTGATTTGACTTTTTCTGACTGTGTGACTGACTTTGGGCAAATTATTTAATTTTTCTTACTTTTGGAACCAAAGTAAAAAAAAAAGGAGATAGCACAGTATAATGGACCCTCCTAAACCATAGGTTGTACTATATCCAACATCATTTAAGGTAATTGTTTTCTTACCCATAGATATTTAATGGTGAAAGTCAGAGACAATACCAAGTTGGTTGAACCATTGACTTGATATCTTTTAATATTTTTTATGTAAACATTTCCTCTTCCACTTTCAGAAGATATAGCAATATACTTCCCTAGATATTATATTTGGACCCCCTCCTCTCCCCCACTTTTGCAATTACTGCTCTGGGGGATGAATATAAAGAGAGATTCTGAATGATCATCGCAGTCAGGGCTCTGAATTTATATAGTGCTGACTCTCTGGGTCTATTACCTTGTGGTTCAGCTCTTTCTCTAGGTCTTGTCTTCCTTACTGGACTAGGGGAAGACACATGTGGTGTCTTATGCCTCTTTCTATTTTTATGGCATTTACCATAATACCTTGCATATAGAAAGTATCCAGTAGTTATTGAACAAAAAAGGGTGCCAAAATGCTTTGAAAAACATAAAGCTGTACATAAACACACATATGTGAAAACCATTAATAAGAAACTAAGATTCTTAATTGTTTTTAAAAAATAGAAAGAATTTTCCCTCCTTCTATCTCCTTCCTTTTTTCCTTCCTTCCTTCCTTCCTTCCTTCCTTCCTTCCTTCCTTCCTTCCTTCCTTCCTTCTTATTTTCCTTTTCCCCTCATTCATTACTTATATTCTTCCTTTATCTTTTGACCCCTTCCCATCTCTTCTTTCTTTCTTCAATTCCTCTTTCATTTCCAAAGTTATTCTTGTATACAAGAAGAAATATACATTGTGTGACAGTATAGTTAGATGGGTTCAGAGCCAGTTGAACTTAAATACTGATTAATATATCTATCTAAACCTGGAAGGGTCTCTAGCAGTCTTCCATATAGTTCTATCGCTAGCCCTGTCCTTGCCAAATTTTTGATGTCTTGGGTAAAGATATAGAAGACTGGCCTATAATATTTTCAAAGGATACAAAACTGAGAGGAATAATTGAAATAGTAGAGGATAGAATTAAAAATAAAAATTGTTGGTTGAAACAAACAAGATGATATTTAATAGAGATAGGTGAAACATCCTACACTTAGGTAAGTATAGGACTGAGAAACCTGAATTGATAGCAGTTCAATTCAGACACGTGAAAAAGACCTAGCGGATTTTGTTGACTACAAGCTCAACAGGAATCAACAGCAGATGTGACTGCCAAAATATCCAGTGCAGTCTTAGGTTAATTTAACAGAAGTCATGTAGAAGACTAGTTAGGCTTTTAACTCACAGTATTTACATCATTCTTATTTATCTTCCCAATTTTTCCTCTACTTCTCTTATTTGGCTTACAAAATTCTTCCTCTATGCCCTATAATCAGTTTACATTTTTCTTGGAAGCTTTTGGTGCAGGAGTTTTGGCTGTATTGTCTTCCTCCTCTTCCATGCTTTGATCCTTTTTGTCCCCAAAAAAGGAATCTAAAGTTGGATTGCTGAACTTGCTTTGCTTTCTTTGCTTGCTCATGTTGCCAGTCAATTACTTGACTTTTGGGCTCTGCAGAACTCAGCTTTCAGAGGGGAGAGCTTTATCTTAAATTGCTGGGGTTTTTGCAGATGTTGGAGCTGTTAGGAGGCCATTGTCTCTGGAGCCCCCACCAGCTTTGGCTCACTGGTCACATACCTCCAGACCACCACCCAAGACCGCAATCCTGATCCAGGCAGGTCAAGGCAAAAGCACTTAGTTTCTGAATGATCGCTTGGCCCCTCTGAAATCTGCAGGCCCAGAGTTTCTGAAGAAGCCATGTGGAGGTGGCTGCAGGCCTACCACTTCAGACTGCTTCTAACTCTTATATACGAGCAGAGAGGTGACTCATAGTGACATCCAAGGTTGTACTGTTCCTCTGACCCCAAATTCTGTGTTCTTTCCAGTTCTTATTTCCAAGCAGCATCACCTGAACAGAGCAACAAAAAAGTGACAAAAGTGAAGATTGCATAAGATAGAAATCTTTTATTTTTCTTTTAGTGCTCATTTTGAGCCATATTGCTTGCCAGTTTCACAAAAGCACTTGCTAGAGAGTCTGATTATTTTCTTATTCCTTATTGATCCATGTATCAATGAAGCTAAGTAGATGAATCTAATGATAATCTTCAATTCTGCACTATCTTGAATGTCTGAGTGGACTAGGATTCCTCTAGTCTCAAATGTCATGTAATTATTATTTTTCCATCTTCTTATCAATTCATAAAGTTTCTCTAACTCTGTACAGTACTCAATTATCTGCATGTCTTCTTTAGTACAGGTATTGCTAGAGCACAACCATCAGAATTCAAGTTGTTCCAGTATGACTTTTTTCCAGAAGTTTTAACTATTGTCTGAGTTTGAAAGCTGGAAACATATTCAGGCAATTGCTTCTGAAGTCTCTTGTTCCCTCCCTGAAAATGTGTTAGTTAGTACAGACTAAGAGGGAACCCATTCAATTAAATTCCACAAACATTTATTAAGTTCCAACTTATGTGCCAAGTAGTTCAGATACAGCATCAAATGTGACACAGCCAATAGTCATGAACACATAGTAGTCAAACACTTAAATTTTAGCAAAACCCGGGAATGGTGATGTCTGAATTTTTAAAAAAATGTTTTATTGATGCCTTTTTTCCCCCACATCACAATAAACTCCAGGCATACTGCGTACCTTGACAGTCTTCTATTATAATAGAGAAATAACAATTATGTGAAGCCAAACAACACAATGACCTGACAGCTATTCACCATTTCATGCCCATAGTCATCCACTCTATCAAAAGAAGCAAGGTGTTTCAGCTCCTTTCTGACTAAAGAACGATCATTGCAATTATTCAGTGTTTGGCTCTGCTTCCTGTCTTTTTCCCCTCTCATTTATATTATTGTAGTCATTGTCCATATTGTTGTGCCACTTTGTTGTACATCACTCTGTGTGGGTTCATACAACTCATTCCATGTTTCTCTGAGTATTTTCTATCATTTCTGATGGCATAAAATATATATTATGGCATTCACACAGTTCGTTCAGCCATTTCAGAGCTGATAGCCACCAACTTCATTTTCAGTATCTCACTACCCCTCCCCCCATCAAAAAAAGTATTACCGTGGATATTTTGGTATATATTTGGTTCCCCCTCCTCTTTTATTTAACGTCCTTGAGATACAAATTAGAGTTTAAAAAAATTAAAAAGCTACTGTAGATAAAAAATATCTACTAACAACCTGTAATCCATGGAAGCCTGGTAGGCCCCTGACACTGTAGCTAATTTTTCCTGAAGAAGATATGGGAATTGGTGGTGAGGGGCACCCCTTGGAGGCGTTGTAGCACACTGTCCAGCAGCCAAGTGGCCACAGACCTCCTCCTCCCCCAGGACCCATGGCACCCTGATTAACACCCCCTGCAACTCCCCAGCCCAGTGAAGTTTGTGGGAGTCTCCAAAAGATGTGTTTGGACCAAGTGTGCCTGAAAAAGGGGAGGAGCCTGACCCTGAAGACTAGAAACTTGGGGTGTCTGATCTGGGGCTGGGCATGACTTCAACATTTATGTAGCACCTACTGTGTGTCAGGCTCAGTGCTTGACCCTTTATAAACCAGTCAACATTAATGATCATCTCACTGGGTCCTCACCACAATCTATCTGGAAGCTGAGGGTTGTAAGTATACCTTCCTCTGTGGGTTGTGGGAGAACTGAAGGAGTATAAAGTGCCTCGTAAGAGTAGAAGCAAGCAAGCAGTTCTGGAATGGATTTAATAAAAGAAACCCTTTAGATGAAGCTTCCCCTACTTTACCAGATCTTAGTGTATATGAGCCAGCATCTCAGGAACACACTACCTCACCAAGTCTTATGTACCAACTGGCCTTACCCTTTATGCACAGCACTTGTTCAACCTAACGCATTATACGTTTCTGACCTTCCTACACAACTGGTTTATTCATTACTCAGACATTTAAATTGTGGAGAAATATCAGGTATTAATATCAGGTATTGCAGGCTTGGTACATTGTTCCTCTTCTGGAGTCACAGATGGTTTAACTAAACTGCCACCCAGAATAGGAAAGCAACAGTGCTGAGAGAGAATTTTTGCAGGATGCCACAGTAACAGGGATTTCTGAAATCAATGATGACTTTTTGAATTGAAAATGGACAGTTTGTCTCTTTTACAGAGCTCATCTGTTCTAGAAGTGAGGGAAAGGAGTTATGAAAGATTAAAAGAACTTGCAAAGCTCAGAGGGAAATGAAACTAGAAGATCAATGTGAGGCCTTGGAAAGTCTGAGATCAGCTGTGACAAGAATTAGAAGAACTCATAGCTAGTCTGTTTGAGGAAATATTTATTAACTGCCTACTGTGTGCATCACATTATTATTTTGCCTTTATAATAACCTTCTAAGGAAGCTCATGAAATGGCAAAAGAAGCTAATATTAAGCAGCTGAAAAACAATTTAAAAAGCAGAGGGAAAGACTGATGTACTTCAAGGAGAAGTGTTGTCTTAAAGGCACTTCACCAACATCACCAATTCAAAAACTTCTGCCAAGTGGAAAGGCTCCTTTTAAAAAGGGACATGTGGCAGAGCCAAGATGCAGCATAAAAACAGGAAAATTCCATGGACTCTCCCCACTACCACTTCAAATACCCATAAAATATGACTCTAAACAAATTTTAGAGCTACAGAACCCACAAAGTGGCAGAAAGAAACAAATCTCCCACTGAAGGCAGACCTACAGGAAGGGTCCATCTCAGGTGCTGGGAGCCTAGCCAATCCCTGCATGAGCCTCGGTTTTAGCCTCAGGGTGGCCCCAACCAGCAGCATCTAGAGCAGACTTCAGAAGAGTGAATCACCAGCAGCTGTGGCGGTTTCCAGAGTATCAACCCCTAAATGCCAAAGAACAAGTAAAAAATCAGTGGGGAACTTTGTTGGAATTGGAGGGGGAGCACAAGAGCATGATCAGGCCCCAGCCCCTGGGGCAAGAAGCAGCGGAGGCATATGTGACTGCCTCCTGAGCTCATGGCCTGCAGATTGTAGGGGGACCAAGCAACCATTCTGAGGGTAAGCACTCTTGCTTTAACATGCTTAGCTCTGGATCATAGTCTTGGATGGAAGTCCTGGGGTTGTGGCCAGTGGGCTAGAGCTTGTGGGGGCTTCAGAGAGGGCACCCAACTAATAGCCCTGGCAACTGTGAAAACCCCAGCAATTTGAAACAAAGCTCTCTTCTCTGGAAGCAAAGTTCTACTGTGCCAAAGACCTCAAAAGTCGAGGAATGGACTGGCAACATGAGCAAGCAGAGAAAACAAAGCAAGCACAGCAATCAAACTTTAGATTCCTTTTTTTGTGGACAAAAAGGATCAAAGCATGGAATGGGAGGAAGAAAACAAAGTCAGAACTCATGCATCAAAAGCTTCCAAGAAAAATATGAATTGGATATAGTCCATGGAGGAGCTCAAGAAGGACTTTGAAAATAAAGTAAGAGAAGTGGAGGAAAAATTGGGAAGAGACATGAGAATGATGCAAGACAATCATAAAAAGAGAATCAACAACCTGACTGTACAAAATAATACCTTAAAAAACAGACTAACTTGGTGGCAGAGCCAAGATGGCGGCGTAGAAGCAGCAAGGTCCCGCAGCTCCCACACCGCCACCCTAAACACCCATAAAATTATGAGCCCAGAGAAAGCCTAGGACTCTCAGACTCACACAAAAATACAGAGAACACATCTCTCGCTAAAGGCAGCTCGGCAGCAGGGGCTCATCGCGGCAGCCTGAACGGAAGCTGGATCAGCATGAAGCTGACACGGCAGCCAGGCCTGGGATGGTGGGAAGGAGCTGGGCTGAGCTGAGCTGAGAGGGCACCGCAGCCAGTCAGCAGCGGTTCTACAGCCTCCAGCACCTCCACATCTGCCAAGGCATGAGGAACAGGGACTGGAGAGGGGCAGCTCACAACACGGAGCAGAGAACCGCCAGCCCAAAACCGCAGCTGAGGCCAGGCTAGGCCCCAGGGCAGCCTGGAAGAGCTGAGTCTCCCAAACTGCAGCTTCAGTTAACCTCAAAGAAAATCTAAAGCACCTGCCTAAGGGCATCTTAAAATCCTCAGAGACGGATAGTGAAAGTGAAACTTTGAAAATTAATTTGGGGGTGGTAAAGCAGTTCAGCCAATCTGCCCCCAGGGCAAGGAAGCAGTGCAGGAAGGGATCTGCTGGAACCGGCAACGGCCCCCACCAGGCTGCTTCAGAGCTCCTTGCCTGCAGACACCGGAGGGGGGCTGAATCAATTTATCAGGACCAAGTGCTCTTGGCGTTGAGCAGCTTGGATCCGGATTGTGGTCTTGGGTGGTGGTCCTGGGGTGCACTTTCAGCAAGCCAAAGCTGGGGGGACTTGCAACACCCCCCTAACAGCTCCGGCAGTTGGGAAAACCCCAGCAATTTGGAACAGAGCCTCCTCCCTTGGAAGCAGAGTTTCACAGATCTAAAAAAACCAACCAATTAATTGACTGGCCAACATGAGAAAGAGGAAGCAAAATAAAAACACCAATAAAACTCTAGAATCCTTTTTTCTGGATAAAAAGGGTCAAAGCATGGAATGGGAGGAAGAGAGCCCAGAAGTCAAAACTCCCACACGAAATGCTTCCAAGACAATTGAAGAATGCCTAGAAGCTATACAT
>CM053599.1:157228129-157237720 GCA_028646575.1 Pseudocheirus occidentalis | reverse complement strand
ACTCAAAACCTTGTGGAAATGAATGATGTAACCAAGAAAATATATTAAAATTTAAAAAATATGAATTTATTAAGTACAGGGAACATAAAGGCAACAGCAACAACAACGACGACAACAACAACGACAACAAATGCCACCTTTGCCCAGGAGCTCACAATCTAATGTCTTACAAAAGTAAAAGAAGAACTTAGTTTTCTGTCATCTCTTTGTTGACAGTTGTTATTGTGTGATAGACAGCCAGCAATGGTCTTTTCCTTTCTTTGATTCCATGATTTACTCCACAAAAAACATAATAATAGTAAGAGGAAGAAGAAGAAGAAGAAGATTTTTTTTATCTTTAGTTTTTCTCACCAGCCTCAGTTCTTCCGAGGTTTTACATTAAATGATATTAATTTTAAAGGACCATACTATGCTGTGATACCTCATGTTGCTTCTATCTTTTGTTCAACTAAGCTGGTTGATCTTTTGTGTATCCACACCAATCTCTAAAATAATTTTCCTCCTCAATCAAAGTGTTTTCCTTTCTGTGTTCAGAATTTAATTTTGAAGAATTTCTTACCCCTCCTCAGCTAGAAAACATGTCTACTTACATTGGTAGGAGTTTGCTCTTCAAGGGGTTTCACTACATCAAGGAGATAACAGATTGAGTCCCTATCCCTATGCTTACTTCATCTGTGACATACTTGTGATCTATTCCCATACCTTATATATTTCTGCTTTCTGTCCTGTTGCTCTGTAGTATATTGAAATGGTAAAACCCCTTCTATTTCTTTCTTCATTAGTCTTTTCCTAAAAGTGTTCTGCCATGCTTTCTTCCTCAGGTTCCTGGATTTCTTTCATATGAGTGCACCTCCTTCATATACAATCGTACACCACCACTACCACCAAACCTTCTGTATATCCTATGTCTTTGGAACAAGGTATATCAATACAGAGCTTTATTTTGATTCACATAGAAATCAAAAGATTTGAAAACTGGATTAGTAAAGCAGGGGTGGGAGTGAGGAGTAGTTTGAAGCTCCTTAATTAAAGGAAGGTGCTTCTAACAATGAAAGCAGTAGAGGCAGGAGTGGTTATCCTATCCCCTACATTCCTCAAAGCAGGATCTTATGTTGTATATGACCCAAGGTAACATAGCTACTTAGTGGCAGAGACCTGGGGTGCTGACCTAGATCTTCTGACTTTAAGTCTTCTTCCCACTGTTGTGTTGTGTCCCTAATAAAAACATCCAATCAAACAACAACCATATACATAGCAGCAGAAGCAACAATACAAATAATTATTATAATCATTAGCATTTACTTAGTACTTTAAGGTCTGCAAGGCACTTTACAAATATCATTTTATTGTCATGAGAACACTGGGAGGTAGGTTCTATTGTATCCCATTTTACAGATGAGGAAACTGAGGCAGAAAGTGATTAGTTGACTTGCCCAGGGACACACATCTAATATATCTCTGAAAGCAGATACAAACCCAGGTCTTTCTAAGTCTACATCCATTCTTTTCATTACCACCACCTGAATGACTTGGCCAAACAAAAAGAAAACAAAAATAGTTAAGCTAAATCAATATGTATGTACCTTTTTAATCTATATTTATCTAATCCACCCTTTGTATCTGACCTATACTATCTGTCTATTGTTTATTTACTATCTATTCCTTATTTATCTATTTATCTGAGCTGCTTCTCTGCTAAGAGTACAATGAAAAGGAAATACAAAAAAAAAAGTCTAAGATCAAGGAAAAAATGAAACGATTTTAGTCAGCCTCACAAATTATCATACAATCTGAAGCTGAAAAGAGTCTCACCTCGTCTAAACAATTGGCTCTAGACTCACACAAAAATCAAACTGGGCTGCTGGTTCATTTTATCTCCCTTAGGCAAACTTTTTTTTTGCATACTCAATTCTGTTTTGATATGGCCTATATTGTGGCCATAAATGAATTAACTCTATGGAAATCAATCTTTGGATACATAAAGTCAGTAAATAAGAAAAAGAAAATATGACACTTTGTAGGGGGATTTTTGTACTGGATTTTCTATTCCCAGTTCACAGTCTGTCCAGATGTCGCATTCAAACACAGAATACTCTTTACATGACATTTTCACACACACAAATTTTCAATGTAAATATGCTATTTCCTTGCTAATGATTTTTTCCCCACCTCAAAGTATACTTTCATTTCTGATTTGCTTTCCAGTTTTTCCCTTTAATTACCCATATCAGTGATTTGTTCTTTCTAATGCCTATCTTTCTCAGTCTTCCCATGAGGCCTTATAATTAGAGCTATGCAATGCTTCCACACCAAACACGAAACCAAGAAAATCTTTCTTAGTTTTAGGTTTTTTATTAAAATTTGAAACTTGAGACTCGGTTCATCAAAAGTTTTCTTGAGGTGGACAAATCTTTCATCAAGCTTTCTGTGAATCTGGATTGCATTCAAAGTTAGTCTGGGCCAATTAATTTTTTGGGGGGGGTGGGTATATTGTAACACATAATGGTGTTGTCTATGTTAGACAGTTTTGAGTTAAAGGAAAGAAAATTTCTCAGACTATACTCTAAAATATAGTAAGGCTTTTCTTGAGAAACAGGCCCAAGTTCCCCTTCACCGGAAATCACATGATTTACAAGGACTCAAAACTCAGAGCTGTAGGGAGTCACCCCTCTCCTCAGTGACACCTCAGCATAAGATTTGCCAAATAAGGACAGAAGTGCTTTCTCAAATGTACATTGAGTGGTCTATTGTTTCCTTGTTCCCGTACTTGAGGAGATTGCCACACTTAGATTGTGTACCTGACTTCCAGCCAATGGAAGAAAATGAAAAGCAGGAGGGTTAGGGGAGAATTCCACATTAGGGCTTTATAACTTCGCCATTTCCTTTTGTAAATTGCTTCTCCTCCCTGGCTATTTGTCAGAAGAGGGGGTTGCGCTTTCTCAAATTGTAATAAAGCATTCTTTTCTGCTTCCTACCTTGAGAAGCCTCTGTGTATTATTTGGGTAAGGATCTCTGTTGTGCAGTTTTGGGGTGTACACAGTTTTGATCTAAAAATGGATTATTTGGGGATGGATTTGGCTTTGAATTTGTTGGCTCTTTCTCCCATGCAGTCTCAAATTGCAATTCATGAGATGTTGAATTCTGTCCTCCCAGGAGCAATTTTGTCTAGTGACATTTTCTTTTCTTGGCAGAACATTTTTATATACACTGGTCATTTTTTTTTCCTTGTGCTCATTGAGTACTTGATTCTAGTTTTCCCATTTTTTATCCTCCTCAGGGGATGAGAATTGATTAGTAATGTAGGTAGAGCTTAAGCTAAAGATACAGGCTCCAGTTCAAAATATGGTAGAGATCTGTCACAAAATTGTCCTCCAATGAATTCCACAGTATTGGGTGAAGTGAGAGAGCTAATTCCTCTTTATTATCAGAAAGGCCTGTAATCTTCCAATGGGCTCCTAAGGACCCCAAAGGGTTAAGAAAGAGCAATTCAACCTTTATGCAAATGACTCCCAGTTCTATATATCTAGTGTCAGTCTTTCTCTTGTACTCAAGTGCTGCATCCCCAAGGGCCTGACTGGTAAACTGGAAATCATAGAAACTAAAATTGAATCTTGGCAATGATAGGAAAGTTTCAACTTCTCTGAACCTCAGTTTCTCCATCTGTAAAAAGAGGGCATTTAGGGGTAGTTAGGTGGTACACCAGCCCTGTAGTCAGGAGGACCTGAGTCCAAAACAGGCGTCAGACACTTGATCACACTTACTAGTTGTGTGACCATGGGTACGTCCCTTAAAACCAATTGTCTTGCCTTCCTCCCTCCCAGAAAAAAAGGGGATTTAACAAGATGCCTTCTAAGTCTAAGATCCTATATGATATATATGATCAAATGGCCTCCAAACTGATCTTCTGTAGGCATCACAAGCTTAACATGTCCAAAATGGAATTCACTAAACTTTTCCCAAAATTCATTCTATTTCCTAGCTTTTCTATTTCTTTCAAGGGTACCAATCATCCTTACATTCATATAGTCAGAGGTTCATAAACTCTATAACATCCTTGACTCTTCACTCTTCCTCACTACCCCTTCAAGCAAACAAATAAAACAGACAAAAAATCTTTTAAATCCTTAGATAATTAGGTGATTCAGTAGAGAGAACTCTACATCTTTGAAAAGGAAGACCTGAGTTGAAACCTAGTCTCAGACCTTAACTAACTGTGTAAGTCTGGGCAAGTCACTTAACCTCTGTAAGCTTTTCTTTGCCTCAGTTGCTTGATTTATTAAGTGACTGAGGAACTGGTTTAGTGCTTCCTAAGGCCCTCTCTATCTCTAAATCTTTCAACCCACTTTTTAGTGTCACTGTTTGTTTTCTTCCTCTACAACATGCTTAGGGTACTCAAGTTTGAAGAAAAAAATTCACAGATATGCACTGGGGTATAATTGGCTTAACCATAGGAAAAAGAACTGATTGATAGCAAACTGAATATGAACTAACAGTATGCTGAGGGGTAAGTGGGGGTAGAAAGATGAATTTCTTCATGTTTGAAATGGAGAAGAAAATAGTGACACCTACCTGCCATGGTTGTTGTGAGAATAAAATGACATAATATTTGTAAAGTGCTTTGCAAACCTTAAAGTGCTGTATAAATGCTAGATATTTAATAAAAGTTTTATATATATATTAGCAATAATAAAATTATTATTCTAATTTATCCCCTTCTTTCCATTCACATGACCATTGCCCTCACTCAGGTTCTCATTACCTCTCATCTGAACTAATATAATTATCTCCCAATTGATCAATCTGCTTCTAGTCTTTCCTCTCCAACTACCAAATTGACATTTTTTAAAATTAATTTGTTTATTTTTAGTTTTCACAATTCCCTTCCATAACATTTTGAGTTTCAAATTTTCTCCTCCTCCCCCTCCCCCTCCCCAAGATAGCATGCAATCTGATATAGGCTCTACTTACATATCCATATTAAACATATTTTCACATTAGTCATGATGTAAAGAAGAATTAGAACCAATAGGAGGAATCACGAGAATGAAAAAACAATAAAACAATGAGAGACAAGACGAGTAAATAGTATATTTTCATCCACATTTAGATTCCAAAGTTCTTCCTTTGGATATGGATAGCATTTTCCATTGTGAGTCTTTTGGAGTTGTCTTAGATACTTGCATTGTTGAGAAGAGCTAAGTGTATCAAAGTCATTCATTACACAATACAGTTGTTACTGTATACAATGCTCTGATTATGCTCATTTCACTCAGCATCAGTTCATATAAGTCTTTCCAGGTTTCTCTGAAGTCTACCTGCTCATGATTTCTTATAACACGATAGTATTCCATTACATTCCTATATCACAACTTTTTCAGCCATTCCCTAATTGATGGACATCCCCTCAATTTTCATAAATTTGTATTCTTGTCAGATCCCATGATACTGGATGAGTTCTATTAATTCCCAAAGGATTCAAGAATAAAATGTAAAGAGCTCTTCCTGCCATCATGGTCTGGATCTAACCTATCTTTCCAAATCAATCTCATTTTATTCCTCATATTCTTTACATTCCAGACAAACTGGCCTACTTGCTACTCAACATTCATAACATTTGATCTCCTGTCTCAGTGACTCCTTGCAATGTTGCAATGCTCAAGAACAAATTCTTACATAAGGGTTTTCTTGACTCCCCATTTATTATTGTTCTCCATTCCTGAAATTGCTTTTTACGCATTTCATATTCATGTGTTCATAGTTTTACTTATTTATAATTTATAATATTATAATTCATTATAATTTATTTATTTATACATTTATTTGTCCTTTCCCCACCCACCTAGAAGAATGTCAACTCTTTAGGATAGAGTTTTTGTTTCTGTACCCACAAAAACTGTACAGTGCCTTAAATATCTTAATAAGTGCTTGTTGAGTCATTGAATGAATGTTTTCATATTCCAACCCTGCTGCTCTCCATACATCACATTTTCAGCTGACCAGATCAGAATTGATTCAGTGTCTTGCCTTTTGTGTATCCATGTAAATACATAATGTCCCCAAAGTCTTAGTGTGGTTTCAAGTTTATATATATATATATATATATATATATACACACCAGTACCACATGTTCCTTATATTATTGCCCACCAAATATATTCTCTGGTCATTTATGGGTTTTGAATGTGTGCCCTTCCCCTCTAATTCCCTCTAATTGCAAGTTTACCATATATATATACATATATATACACACACACACAATATATGTGTATATGTATGTATGTGTATAGATACATATATATGAACTCAGATCTTCTTGTCCCTTTGTTTTGATAGTTGATTGAAATTCTTTTGTTTAAGCTTAATGTGTTACTTGACTAGTTATTAAAATATACACATTAATGAGGGTGGGAGTTTAGCTATTGTTTTAAGTCCATCATGACCTAGAAGGCTTCAAATCTGGGCTTGATGTGTAGGAGCCTATGTGTGTTTTGAGGGATGGATAAAGGATTATATATTTTAAAACCAGTCTACACAAGTCCAAGAATTCCCCATGCTTACAGGGAGATACATTTGTGGAACCTTTTTGTTACTATGAGTTTGCACTTCTCCCTAAAACTTCTTTATTTTTCATGTCTGACTTCCTTTTCTTTGTGAGTCCTTGACCCAAGTATGTCAAGATAAAGCTATTTAAATGTCAGTTTATTTACCAGATAGCTAATGCTGCTTAATAATTAAAGGGAACCTTCAGTTTAATCTTCTTGATCAAGCCTCAGAATAGAACTAAATGAACATTAGGAGAAAAATAAAGCCAAAGGCTATAGGATCAAAGAGAGGCAGAGAAATTATAGATTAAGGACTATACAATTTACAAAGAAGCATCTCAATATCAACCAGGCATTCACTTTAATTTTCAAACCACCACAGGTCACTATCCTCTGTTCCTGTCCTTCTGCCCTGAAGCAAGTCATAAAATACTTTTATCTTTGAAGCTGTTGTTTCTGTTCCTGAGTATTCCTTCTCAGGATCTATTTTCTCTTCCACACTAATTAATTCCTATAGTTTTAAAGAGTGGTATTGGAAGATGACTTCTATTGGAGAGTGACCATATAGAATTAAATACGATAGACTAGATCAAATTAACTGGAAGTAAAAGTAGTATGGACTGGCAAAAAAAAAAATGAATGACTGGATTCCGGCATTGTGTGTGTGTGTGTGTGTGTGCATGCATGCGTAACTTTTGTTTTATAAATATGGTCATGCTATGTTCAAATATATAGTAACTGTGTGAAAAGCTGTTATCTTAAGCTACTCAAATGTGTCAAACATTTTTTAAGGTACTATTTTTTCATAGGTAGTTTTGTGAAAAGGGAAGAAAAGATTTTTCATAGAGAAAAAATTAAATCAACTAGAAAAGATAGTTATCACTTTTTTATGTGAACAGTTTTGTGCTGGACAGGAGTAATAAAAAGAACTTTGGTTTAATATTTAAAAGTTGCTAAAATATGCATGTAAAAAAACAGTTTTCAGTCCAGATTTGAGCAAATTGAGACAGAATATGGCACAAACATAAAGGCTTAAATCTTCTTGTAAAAGATGTGGGGATAATGTCTCCTTTGTATTTGAACAATTTGATGGTTTGAAGTATCAGGAAAAGAACTTTATTAAGAAAGAACAATAAAATTGGAATCAAATCAGGAAATTATCCCATCTCTGACAAGTACTGACCATAGGCAAGATGCGCAACAAGTGTTAAGTCTCAGTTTCTCCATCAAGGTAGTAAGTAGTACAGTTTAAGAACATTGACTCTGAAGTCAACAATTAAGTGCTTATCTGTACCTGACTGTGCCAAACATTGGGAATATAAAGAAAAGGATCTTTCCTCAAGGATCTCACATTCTATGGAGTCTACATGAACAACTGTATTATGAACAAGATCTACACTAGGATAAATTGGGGCAGTCTCAGAGAAAAGGCAGAAAGATTAAGGAGTCTTGAGGAAGGTTTCTTATAAGTGGTAGGCCTTTAACAGAGACTTACAGGAAAATAAAGAATCTAGGAGGAAAAGAATTTCAGGGATGAGGGACAGTCATGAAAATGCTCAGTTAGGACATAAAATGTTCTGTGAGAGGAACAGTTTCATTTCAAATCTTACCTAGCCTTAGTCAGTGAATGGATGTTTGCCCCAGACAAACTGAGACCTGAGAAAGACCTAATTTTAAAAGGTCAAGATCATCCACTGCTTCCTGAGTCATCACCTTTTGTCTAGACACTGGAATCATATGACTCTGGAGGAATGAGGCTAACAACTTTGCACAGCTCTACCTCCCTTGAATCCAATTTACACTCAAGTCCAGATATCAACCCAGAGCTCTCATTGGTTCTTTTCTAGAATGAAGGACAAACTACAAGGAGGACAGTGTTATTGAATTAAGGAGTATATGTAGCAAAGCAAGGTGTAAGACTAGAAAGGTAAAACAGGCTCAGGTTATGAAAGGTTTTAAAAGCCAAGCAGATAATTTTATATTTTATCCTGGAAGTAACAGGGAGTTGCTGAAATTCACTGAATGGGGACAGGGTCATGGTCAAATATTCACTTTAGCAAGCTCAGTTTCACAGCTGAGTGGACAATGAACTTAAATGGGGAGAAACTTGAAAGGCAGAGAACTTGGATTCAAATCCCACCCAGTATACTTACTACTTAATCAAGTTCCTAAACCTTCATGGGCCTCAGCTTTCTCATTCCTGAATTGAAGGGATTAGATTAGATGATTTCTGAGATCCCTTGTAGCTCTAGACCTAAAACCTTTGTTCTGTTAGATTAGGATAATAATACTAGCACCTTCCTCATAGCATTTGTGTTGTTCTTGTTTTGTAAGACTCAAATGTAAATCACTTCTTAACCTTCCAGGTGCAAAATAAGTATGAGTTATGATCACTGTTGAGAAAGCAAATTTGATAAGTAAAAACCTAATTCTGAAATTTATTGACATTTTATAAACATTAAAATTCATCCTGTCAACTTTTTTCTGTCAAAGGCAAAGAAACCACCACCACCAGTGTCTCAGTTTCACTCTCCTGACTTTGGTTAAACCCAGAAAATCATTCATGTTATTTTGTAAGTTACTTTACCTGGCAGAAATTATAAGTATAATAATAAAAAACTTGAAACTCTTGGAGATGATCCAGAAGATAGAGAGAATGTGGGTTTAAGAAGTCATTTAGTCATTATAGGGAGTCTTTTCTTCTATCCCAAGAAATTCCCCAGGACACTTCTTCCTGGTCAAGAAATAAAAAGTGTTTCCTTCTAATAAGATTCTATTGCTTGTCAAAGGCATGAACATATAGAAATCAGATGAGCACTGACCTTCAAACAAGCCCCTGACTCTTCATCCTGTCCAGAAAATGACACAATAAGCCTGAGACTGTTCAAACCTTTTGAAAAGATTACCAGTCATGCCCTCTGGGTACTGATCAATAAACTCTCAGTTAAAGCCAGAAATATCTATGATGGAAAAAAAAGTAACATCAGTGTTAATTCAAGTCACTTGGAGTTTGGGAGTGGAATCTAGACAAATTTAATATGAACAGAAC
>CM053599.1:157203129-157223129 GCA_028646575.1 Pseudocheirus occidentalis | reverse complement strand
AGCTTGGGAAACAGAGACATTGCAAATCATAATTGTTGCATTATCTGTTCCTTTTGTCATTGAATTTTTACTATCTCTAAAACTTTGAACTTTGAGAAAATAGAACTTTCTGCTGTCAACAATAGCATGACATTTCACTGATTTGACTCAGTGCATATGTAATTGAATGAAATAATAATACAGCGGTATCATCTGAATAAATTATGTTCCCATCCCACTGTGCACTTTGAATTATTTTTTCCAGTTGCATCAAAGTTTTGTGCTGAACCAGTCACACTTCTTGCTTCATCCCCAGTGGGATACCATAGCAACAAATTGGAAACGGGGGTCTTAGAGATTCCATCACTTTTACCTCCACAGGAAGCAAGTAGGAACACTGAATCATAAGCAGTATTAACCTAAGCCTCAGTCAGAAACCTGGGAAGGATCCTGACTCTCCCATAACCAAGGAAGCAGAGAAGCAGCCAGACACATCACAGAAGAATTCTGTCAGAGGAGGAGGTATATATTTAAATAGAAGTGTCTATCACTGCCACCATCACCATGTAGTCCTTGAGATTTTCATGTTAGGAAGGAAGATGCATCAGGTTTGATAGTACAACTTCCATTTATGAACAATAGCATACCTGTGTAAGGTAGCTGATCAAAATATGAGGCATGACTTTTGACCAGTGGATAATATGTTTTTTTTCCATTTTGTACAAAATTAAGTGATTTTCCTAGCATTATGCTAAACTCATGGAGCTAACCCACCCATCACTTCACAAGATAAAATAATTTAAAAGCAATGGTAATTATGGCTGGCATTCTGTGTCATGCTTTAAGGTTTGTAAAGCACTTTATGACCTTGCTTCATTTCATCCTTGATATAACCCAGGGAAGCAAATATTATGTTTCATTGATCACATTTTATAGATAAAGTAACTGAAGCACAGAGAGGTTATAGTCATATATGCATGTATACGTATGCATATACACATATACACATACATATGAACATACGTATACGTATATACACACATATGTATGCACACACATATCCTGCTTGCTGAATGGATGAATGAATTACTAACTTAATCAATCAACTACAATGAGAGCTGCCATATTGCAATGGAGGTGGCTAGCCCAATGTTTTGTCTATAGTACTTATTAGATGCTCATTGAATTGGATTGCAGATTATCTTGAAGCAGTTTCTAATGTACAGTGGCAATTGGATTATCCAACTTTAGTGGTTGTGGGCCAGAGAAAGAAAATAAATGAGAAATTTCAGTCATAAATATGGAGGATATTATATGTCTTCAATCTAACCCTCCCAAAGCAACTTTTTTGCTAGAGCTTCAGCATGAAATATTTAGAATTCGTAGAACTCTACAAGGGAAGCTTTTATCCTTCTAAAAAATAGTGTTCATTGCCAGGAGCTTCCTGCTGGCAATGCACGCTGGACTGATCTGTTTGTTCAATGCCAGAGATTACTCTTTCTCTGACTGACACATACCAACCCATCTCTGAAGATTCCTGTGTTTGCAAGACTGACACCTCCCAGCAAAATGGGATCATAATAGTGTCTGATTTTGGCACCAGAGACTGTCAGAATGCTTTTTGCTTTTGAGTGGCTGAGAGCTTCCTCTCTACAAGCATTAAAGGCACCATACTAGGAATGTTAGGATAAAACAGAAGAAATGAAGGAAATAAAAACCCATAAATTTGTAGTGCTAATATGTTTTCCATGCAGTCTTTCCATATTGGCTTTTCCGTTTGCTCAGTAACAAAGCTTTTTTTTTTAACTTAACAGAGCGTATTTTATCAAATACATACACACACACACACACACACACACACACCTCTTGATGTCTTCACCCCCACTCTGCCTCCTTCTGAGTGATAAAACCTGCCAAGACCCAAGTGATGCTGGTTACAAATCATGTGTAATGTCACCCTAGTCTTAAATCCTGTCAGTGTGAAATTCTCTCCTTATTGGTAGAGACCTAGAGTCTAGGCTCCATGAGCTTCAAGCAGAATTAGTTAGAGTAGAATTGAGGAGAGTTCTGCATGTTTTTGTAGAGATGCTGTTGTCTTTTCAGACTCCTAAGGTTCTGCTGTCACTTCAGGCACTTCTGGCTTCAGCTTCAAGGAATGAGACAGAAGATGCCAACCCCACTTCAAGTTACTGAGGGGAACGACTCAGAAAAAGTTAACATGAGCATTGTGGGTTTCTTCCCAGAGTCTATCATTTTATTAGAGTTTTATTATTAGGTTAATTTTATTAACTAGAAAGTCAACTTTTTCTTTCAACAATCTGAAGTTAGTTTGGCATCTTCCTTCTCCTTTGTAGTTGGAAGCCAGGAGTATCAGAACTGACTGAAGAACCTGGAGACTTGACTTTATGAAAACTTAGCAGGTCTCCTTTCACTCTCACCAATTCTACCAACCCCTTAAGCCCCTCCCATATATCTCCAAAAATAAGGAGAAAGTCCCATACCAGTGGGCTTTGGGACTGAGGTTAAACTAATAAAATGATGAGATAATAAGTTAGATTTTTTTTCTTCTTAAGATACCAGTGAAAAGGGTATGAACAAGTTTGTAGACAACCAAGAATACTATTTCAGATCAATAAACATTAACCCAAAGAGACAGGAAAAATTGTGATGTGATTGTTTAGTGAGGCACCAGACTGCAGTTATCAACCTGAGTCATCAACCTCATATAAGCATACTAAATCAGGCTCAGATATGATCTCAAGCCAAACAGTCATCCCTTTCCTCACAGAGACAGTGGATAAAGAAGTCTCATAAAGTAAAGAGCTATTCCATTTTGTGAGGATTCCAGTTTTGAGAGATGAATGCTCTTTCCTGAACAAAAAGAATGTTCCTTCACATGAGCTGTTTTATGCAGCAGAATGGTTGGGACAAACCAGAGATATATAAATAAGAGAGTAATGGGACTGGCATTGAATGTAAGAATTTGTATATCAGGGAGAGTGCAGTACACCTTGTACTCTTAGAGGATGATCTGCTAACCATCCCACATTGTAGGACATTCCCATATCCCTCCTTAATTCCTGCTGCTCTTTCTCCCTAACAACTGCCCCGTGGTTATCCAGGTACCAGAGCCTAGAGCTCCACAAAGACAGTGCAGTCAACGCAATGAGGTGTTCTATTTCAAGTTCTGTCAGATGTATGAGACCCCTGCAGACTCTACCACAATCTGCAAATGGTTCACAAAATGTGTAGATGACTCTGAAATGGCAAACTATTGTTCCAAGTACAATATCTGTATCCAGAAGAATGGAGGCTGTAATCACATGCTATGCTCTAAGTATAAACATGATTTCTCCTGGACCTATGGCAGTGAGTACTGCAAAAACAGTTGGTACAAAGAAAATCCTAATATTGTAAACTAGAGTCAGCAGGCACAGGTGAAGGAGTTACTTAAGAAGTAGGTGTTCTACTTTGAGAAGAAGGAAAATCACAATAAGAGTTTACATGTAGCTAGAGGCACAGACATACAGCAAATTCATGAGAAGATCCAGGAAAGAGTGAAGAACAATCTAAGGACTTGGACTGAATGACAGTACCTGCAGAATGTTGCAAAGGCTCCTAGTCAAGTGTTGTTATACCCTGAAGTACACACATTCATATACATACTACATGGAGTCTGGACCTAGAAAGAATTTGTTTAAGTATCAGCAGGCTCAGCTGGAGGCAGAAAATGAGAATCTTTCATGGAAGGTGGAGGGAGCAGATAGCAACTGAGTTAACAGAGAAGGACCCTGCTGAATAATTTCCATAACACATAAGTCAGGTCGCAGAAGGATACAGAGAGAGAAGGGAGAGAGCATCAAGAAACAAGGCATCCAGCAGCTTCATTGCATGAAACAGACACTGCTTCTGGAGAGTACAGACCAAGAACAGTTTCTCAAAGGTCTCCCACTTTAGTCACTTTTGTTTGTGCCAGGGTAGGGGCTATATTGAATGTATGTCTTTAGAGAACTTTCAAATGTGTTCTGGATTGTTGTTGGGAGGGAGGGAAAGTTTAGACTCATGATGGAAAATGCTATCCGCATCCAGACATCCAAAAAATGGAGTCTGAATATAGACTGAAGCATAATACTTTCTCTTTTTTGTTCATTTGTTTTTAATTTCTTATGTCTTTTCCCGTTTGTTCCTTTTGTTTTGATTCTTTTTTCACAACATGCCTAATATGGAAATATGTTTGATATGATTATACATGTATAGCCTATATGAGATTGCATGTCATTTTGGGGAGGAAGGAGCAGAGGGAAGGGGGAAATTAAGAACTCAAAATCTTATAAAAGTGAATGTTGTAAAACTAAAATTAAATAATTTAATCTAAAAATAGTATTAGATCAGTACAACTTCTGTAATTTTCAAAGGTTGTAAAATTATACAAAACAAACAAAAACCCTAGAATAATGCAGAGCCCTTTTTTAATGAATGGAAAAAACAGACATTTCACAACCTGAAAGGTTTTCCAATATTTGTAACAAAAAGACCAGAACTCAATGGAAAATATGACATAAAAGATCCAGAAGAAATAAGAAAACCATTAAAGAATAGTTATAAGGCATTTATGAAGATCAAACTGTTTACTTATTATATATGCAAAAAACATTATCAGCATTCTTAAAACTGTTATCATTAGTAAGGTAGTTTAAAAGAAAGGATGGGGCTGAGTTTTGTATGATGGAGGGATTCTAATAAACAAAATTGGGTAGGAAAGGTAAAAGAGAGTAATTCGATTATAAAAATAGGTCATGAAAGGAAGAACTAATGTAGAGGAAGCCGGTAGGGGTGGAGCATTAGTAATGTTAGAACCATACTCTCATCTAGGTTAAAGAAGAAGAAACAATGTGTACATCTGGAAGGGTATAGTAGAGGTGAAAAACATGGGACTTGGTTGGGGAGGAACTTTTAGAGCAGTGTGTGGATTGAATTTGGGGGGAAGGGGATAGAGGGGATTCTTGGAGGGGTAGGTGAAGTATGGAGTGGGAGAGTGGGGAAAGGATGTAAGATAACAGGATAAAGCAAAAAAGGAAGCTGAGAAAGAAAATAAGGAGTAAAAATAAGACGGAGTGAAGTTCAAAAATGGCATTTATAACTTTGACTATTAAAGGGATATTTATAGCAGTTTTCTTTGTGGTGGCAAGGAACTGGAAATTGCAGGGAACCCATTAACTGGAAAATGAATAAACAAGTTGTTTGTTTTGTTGTTGTGAGGTAATACTACTGTGCTATAAAAAATGATGAGCTCAATGATCTTAGAAAGTCTTGGAAAGACTTGCACAAAATGATGAAGAGGGAAGTGAGCAGAACAAGGAGAACATAGTATACAGAAGAGCAATATTGTTTTAAGAACAACTTTGAGCAAGTAAGTCATTTTCACTATTGACTATAAAAAGTACACAAATTAAAAATAAAGGACATATCAGCACCCTGAGGAAAAAACTGATTAAAATATATATATATATGTGTGTGTGTGTGGGTATGACAATTATATACATATATACATGTGTGCACGTATGCATATATGTGTGTATGATAATTACATACATATAAATGTGTATATATACATATGTGTGTATGTGTGTGTATACACATACATACATATATATGCACCTATTTGTTTCTATCTAATGTCAGCCTTCTGAAGGTGGAGATAAAAAAGAAATTTATGTGATAACTTTGTTGTATGTTTGGAGGGAAGAACAAATTTTATGCAAAAGCTTATTTTGTTCTATGAATTGAAAATAAAAGAAATTTTTAAAAAATAAATGCTAGAGTCTGGTGATTGCAATACTATGGATGATAAACTATCACAACTATGTAGTATAGCACATTTAATTCAATAATAAACTGCTGTGCCAAAGCATAGACAAGTGGCCAGAATAGATCACTAGCATCAGAGTTTGTCTGCCTCTGAGTCTCTGAGGCTTATTGCCATCAGTGGAATGTGTCAGCTGATGAATCATCCATCCAGGTTGTATCCTATACAGTCTTTCCTTTTTCTGATTGATGTCTATGCATTTACTCTTTTATCTGATTTTCTAAATCTGTTTCTACCAGGCATTATTATTTGAGGATTTACGTCTTCCTGCCTTGTTATCTCACCAATCAAATGTTCATACAACATCATAAAGAACATGGAAGCCATGACTTCTTGAAAGTAACACAAAACTTGGCACAATTTAGGTTGATATTATTTGCTTTTAATCATACACACACACATGCACACATACACACACACGTATGTACATATGTGCTCTATAATAGGCTTATGTCTTCATCTCAAATTAGATTATAAATGTATTAAGATCCAGGACCAGGTTTCTTATTCTTTATCAACCATACTTCCCAGCATAGTGTTATTGTTTATAGCAGTATAACTCAGACTTTAATAATGATGATGTTAATAATAACAATAATATTAATAACTAGCATTTACATAGTGTTCTGAAGTTTGCAAAGTGCTTTACACATATCACCTCACTTGATCTTCATATCAACTTTGTAAAGTAGATGTTGTTACTATCCCCATTTTATACTGGATGAAACAAGCTGAAGGGTTATGTGACTTATCCCAGGTCACATAGCTAATATATTAGGTGGTATTTGAACTCAGATTTTCTTGACTCCAAACCTACAAAAGTATATGGCAGAAAACTGTACCTTTTTGTGTGACTGGAAAATATTGACCAAAAACTTCAATGTAATGAGTGAAGTGTAAGCTAATGCAAAGTCACATGACCTTTTCTGGGCCTTAGTTTTCACATCTCTAAAAATACCATATTGAGTTATGATGATCACTGTTTTCTTTCAGCTCTGCATCTTATGTTTCTGTACAATGAAGATGTGCTTATGTATATGCATGTGTTTGGGCACAAAGATATGTGTGCATTTTTGTACATATGAATATACTGATATATATATACACATAAACATATTCCTATGTACTTTAATGCTTATGTAATCCCATCAAAATGGGCACTTCTCTCAATTATGTGCATTACCATTCCTTTATGCCTTCTTACTTTGTATTGTAGTTCTTGTCCATGTTTCCCATAAATCCTCCATAGAGAATCTATCCAATGTGCCAGAAGTCTTTCCCTTAATTGCTTAACACCTTAGGGAAGCATTTGAATTGTCTTTTTTGTTAAACCTTGCTCTCACTACGTGTCTAGCTCACATTTTTTTTTGTTCATATTTTTCCTTTGTGATATATTTTATACCACTTCTTGTCAAAAATCAACATTGTTAATATGTTGCTGTCTACCAACATTCACTATGTCATATGTCTCTCCATTTTCCTTTGAATCACTTGAAATTATGATTTGTTTGAGATGGTCTTTCCTTTTTTAAATTTATTTTTAGTTTTCAACATTAATTAACACAAGATTGTGAGTTACAATTACTGAATACCCTTTCTCCCAATATGCTCTCTCTTATATCCTCCCCATACCACTTACCACCTCTAACTTTCTAGTAGGGCAAGATAGATTTCTGTACCCCAGCGCCTGTACATCTTATTTCCCAGTTGCATGTTAAAAAATTTTAACACTTGTTTTTAAAACGTTGATTTCCAGATTCTTTCCCTTCTTAATTCAATATAGGTTGTACATGTGTAGTTACACAAAAAATTTCCATAGTAGTTACATTGTGAAAAGTTAACTATATTTCCCTCTATCCTATCCTGCCCCTCCTTGCTCAATTTTCTACTTTGACCCTGTCACTTTTCAAATGTCTGTACTTCTAACTACTCTCAATGTAATTGAGCACAGAAGTAGTTCACAACTTGTTTCAGCTACTGAATTAACACCTGGTTTCAGTTCAAATTTCTTTTGAGCTTTCTGTTAACAAACAGAATTGTGAACCCCACAAATTGTGAACCCTAGAACTCATGAACTCCTGCAACAGAAAGGGGAGGAGCTAATGACCATATACAAGGAGAGGCCCAGGCTGGATACAGCAAGAACTGAGAAGAGGACTTTTGTGGTGGCAGAATCAAGAAGGAGAAAACTGGTGGTATCCTGGAACTCTGCTCTGTCTGTGTTGATGTTTGTTTCTGATATTTTGTACAGAAGCCCTGGGACCTTACTGGAAGACCTGAAATAGGATTTTCTGATTGTATGTTTACAGAAATCCTGGAGGAGGATTTTGGAGGTCCTGGGACTTTACTGATGATCTGTGATGACCTCTTGGACCTTGTTTGTGTGTGTGTGTGTGTGTGTGTGTGTTGATTTCTATGTTAATGATTTATGTTGAGTTCTCAGACCTTGTTGGTGGGTCTGAGTTGATTTCTTAGGCAAATAGTGAATTTCAAATGGTGCCAGCAATGTGCATGAATATTATTGTGGCTCTGTTAAGCTTTGTCTTCCCAGAAATAGGAATTGTAAAGGAATTGAGGTGGACTGGACACTGTGACCTTCAATATGGAATAGGAACTAGATGAAGAACTGGACAAGAAGCTGTACAAGGACCATGGAAGAGGAACCATGGAAGCTGAGAGCCAGCCTCCAGTCAAGCTGAAAGAAGATTTTACTTGGATACTGTGTACTGACTGAAAAGATTATGATTTACTCTGACCTAGGGGTGGAGAACTCTGACTTTTGTACTTTGTGACTGAATTAAAGATTTCGTGATTGACTAAATAAATATACTTTGTTTAAAACTATGTGAACACTTTGGTAAAAAAAAACTATGTGGCCATTTTGTTGAAAAGTTGTTGGGTTGTAACATAGTGAATGATGTATTTTGATTTTTGGTGATAAGCTGTAACATTGTGAATGCTGTGTCTTGATTTTTGTGAATGTTTTGCTCTGATTTGTTATTGAATAGAGAGTTCACTATACTATGTAATCAGAACTCTGAAAAGCTATTCACTGCTGAAAAGCAGTCCTCTGGAAAGCTGCTTGTGTTTGGCTTTACACCATCCAAGACTGAGATCCAGATCCAATCAGGTCAAAACAAGAGTGATTATCCTCTGAATGGCCGCTTGGTCCCCCTATGATCTGTAGGCTAGGAGCTCCAGAGGCAGGCACATGGCAGCCACCTTGCCTCTGCCATCTCTCACCCCAGCAGCAGGGGTCAGACCATGCTCTTCAGTTACCCAGCTCCAACAGAGTTCCCTATAGACCTTTTACTTTCGCTTTGGTGTTTATGGGTTGAGCAGTCTGGAAACTGCCACAGAAATTAGTGATTCACTCTCCTGAAGTCTGTTCCTGCTGGTCAAGCCCACCCTGTTGTGGCTCATGCAGGACTTTGCTTGGCTCCCAGCTTGGTGCAACAGACCCTTCCTGATGGCCTGCTGGGCTGCCTTCAGCAGAAGATTTGTTTCTCTCTGTTACTTTTTGGGTTCTGTATCTCTAAAATTTGTTTAAGTTCATGTTTTACAGGTATTAGAGGTGGTTGGAGCCTGAGCCACATGGAGGTCCTGTTTTTATTCTGCCTTCTTGGCTCTGCTCTATAACTTTCCTTGATCAAATAGCATTATTTTGTATTTCATGATTTTCAGTCATATATCATAACTACAAGCATGTATATATTAAAAATTGAAGGCATGTTTTTTATGTGTGCATGCATACACATGTAGAAGTAGTTTAGGATCAGTAAAGGTACGAGATAATTTCCCACATGCAATTTATACTACTCTCCTTTTCTTAATTAATTGTCAGCCCAATTCAATGTCCATTGGCAGCACCTATTCAAGATAGACTAATGGATCAGCTCAATGAGCTTCCCATCTAGCTACATAGCATAGTATGGGCAATAAACACTCATCATCTTTTTTTTCTGAGACATTAAGACTTTATTTTGAGTGGTCACAGATTTGTTGAGAATGTCTTGTAGTATTCTTGGACTTATGGCAATTGAAGCAATTTTATCTGTAGACAGGAGCATCCAGAGCTGAGAAAGGCTTCAGAACAATTTATCATCTGTATAGAATCCCTCTTCTATTTGGATTTTGCACAAGACATCTTCTATGATAGAGGTGAACACCTTAGTGAGCATATATCTCTAGTATATTATTCTCCATGACAGAAGTTATCCCAATATATGAGCACATAGAGGATGGAAGATCAAGAAATATGAGACTTCACATGACCTGAGTAAATCACAAACAGAACATGGTTGAGGCAAGTACTTGTCAACACAGCAGAAGCATAGGTTGTAAATAAGTTACAAAAAACAATAACTATGGAGTAAAATTGAAAGTTACTAACTAACCTATAGTTAGACATCATGGCTAAAGATATAGGCCAAGGAAGAACAATAAGTTGGGAATTAAGTGAGCAATACTCTCCATAGGGGAGATTGTAAGCTTTTTCAGTAATATGTCAATGAAGCAGGGTAATGAACAATGCCTGAAGAGATGAAGGCAAGAACAAAGTATAGATTAAAAATAACAAGTCAACACCTAAAAGATAAAAGTGCTATAAACAGTCAACAAAAGAATATGCTTTCTTTTATGTCTGGAATACAATTCCAGGAACAAAAAATAGTCACACATCCCCACATCACCTAATTTGATGCAACCATGCTATGTACAGGCAACAAGAGTATGTTCACATTCTTCTCTGTTCAGACATGTCCATGCCAGAGATTTTGTGCTCTGACAGAGCAAACTCATAGCATCAGAGCTTTGTTTATACTTAGTGCTCAATAAATATTTGATTATTGATTAGTCAGTCAACTCAATCAGCCAAAGATAGCTGTCTCATATTTCAGATTAACGGAAAAATAAGCTGACACTAGGACCTTTTTCTACTCAAACAATGCTTTTGTTAACATGATCAGCTTCTTAGTTCATAGTACATTCTGAAAGAGAAAGAAAGGGAACTTAAGGGTACTTCTTTTAAGCCAAATTACCGTGCCCACAACCACTGCCACTCCTAGGTCACTAGAAGATGTGCACCAAATAACAAGTAGAAATGTAAAATATTTCTAGGTTGGCAAAATTCATAGAATTTCGTGATTTTTCCAACTCTGTATTTGGGGAATAGAACTGGAAACAGACTGCTCTCTAAACTCATTTTCTTTTGGATGAAATTTTCAGGTACAACAATATGATTCATGTTATTCACTAGTTTTCCTGGAGCACACACTGAGTTTTGACCTGCTGTGTTTATTTGCCTAACTTAATCACAGCCACACTTCTTTGTTTATCTCTCACTCTCAGAATTAAAGTTAGAAAACTGCATTCTCTGTCTGCCTGATACTCTAACAGTATTAATTCCAGAAATGCTAGAGCAGGGAAAGGGCACTCCATGCAATGACACTCATAGGTGGATAGAACCCATTACAAAGAAAAGGTGTAGGAATATTGGCAGTAGCTATAGAGGTATGGCTTTGAAAAGTAGAAATCTAAGAAATGGGCTTATAGTTTGCTTATTATGCCTTCAAAGCAAAGATTTTAGTAGGATGCACTCACCAAGTGATATAATTTTCTATATCAATAATAAAAAATAAAAAACAAAAACAAAGCAGTCTCACAAAAAACGTATTCCAGATGCAGGCTAATATAAAACACTGAACTAATTTTATTTCTGTTGTTAAAAAATTTGTCAAAGGGAAGAGATTATATAACAGCATTCTGTCATAAACCAACTTAGTTCTACCTTTCAATACAGTGTAAGTACATGGAGAGAAAGTAGCTGACATTGAGTCAGTACAGAAGCTCTTACCTTTATTGCATTTTGTCCACAAAAGCATTTCTTCATAGTTGCCAAGTTTCCCCTACCTTAACATGTAACTGAACATAATAATTTGTAGAAACTGAATTTAAACCCTTTGCTCACTGGGGCTAAATTTCAAGGAAGGTTCTTAGAAGATGCATCAACTGATGAATCACTTGACCAAAATTGTGATGGTATTCAATAAATATTGTATAAGTATACTAAGACCAGGGAGAAGGTCTGTAAAGTGAGATAAGACATTTGTCTATAAAAAGATGAGTCAAGACAGAGGGAAGATAATGAGGACACTAGAAAGTCCAAACTTAACTGGCTAATTGAGTAGCAAGATGGTATACACTACCCAGATGTGACAGGAGGAGAGCAATTTCATTGGAAGGGATACAACTTCTGAGTAGCCACAAACTACAATGGAAAGCCATTCTTGCCTTTGATTCCAGTTTTTAACCTCTTCACTTGAAACATTCCCCTAGCATTCTCTAAAAGTCTAGATTGTGGATGAAAAGGGTCATAAGCAATGGCGTTTATGATAGGAAATCATTCCCTTTCCTTCCATTGTCCCCACATTCTAGCCCCACCTAACTACTGTGATCTTCCTTCTGAAGGCAAAAGAGTTCATCACCCCACACAAATTGTTGAAAGAAGATGTTAAATCACCAAGTAACAGTTATCAAAAGAATTTTTTAAGTAAAGAATAATGAAAAAGCAGTAGGAAAGATCAAGAACAATATAAGCATGCCACTATTTAAGTCAGCATATTCTCAGTTTAAATACTACCTTCAGTTCTATCTAACATACTCAAAATAGACATAGGTTAAACAAAAAGGCCTTTTAGCAAAGTGTTTAATATAATTTCCCAGAACTGGAGCTCTGATGTTAAAAAAGTATGCAATTGATCATGTCATAGTTCAGAGTTGCTGAGCAGGGGCTGGTATTTGGCTTCCTCACAAAGGGAATGTCAAAAACTAACACAGCTCCTCTTCACTTTCAGACATTCAGAGTTCACCCATTTCTGTTCTTCTGCCCTTCATTCATACCTGGCAATGACCAAGAACTGCCACTCTTCCAGAAGTGTTTTCTGTATTACCAATAAAGTCTAAAATTTAGAGCGGACTTACGATTAAATATGCTTTCTCAATCTCAGTGAACACATTTTCTATTTCAACTCCAATGAATGTAGGAAAGAAAATACTGCCTTATTATGCATTCATGGAAGATTATTCAATCTAGCAGAAAGACAATAGGGCTAACTTTCGGGGCTACAGTAAGCATGTGAATTGCATGAAGGTCAATGGCACCAATGATGCTAATAGAGTATTTTAGGGAATATCTGGGGGCAATGCATAGCAGTGTGGCTCAGTGGATAGAAAGCTGCTCTCAGAGTCAGAAGGAACTAAGTTTATGTCTTAACATTGACATATGTTGATTGTGTGGCCAGCACAATTCATTAACCTCTGAATGCCGATAAGTTTTAGTGTAGGTACTGATCAACATTGATAGAAGTATTTTTTTTCATTAGGAGTTTCCTGTGCAAATGAAATTACGAGGCAGTCTCCAAAAATATGGTAGGAAGGGACCTTATGTTTTGAACTAAATGAGTTTATATGTAGTGATAAACAGAGAATGTAGTCCTAATTATTCTTCTGTCGCTTGTACACTATTACTCTTCTCCTGTCATTTCATAATCTCTCCTTTGAAGTATCTACTATTTGACTGTCTACTTTCCCACCTCTCCCAATCTTTGTTACTATCATCTACTATCTACCTTATTAATCACTTCTTCCGTGACTTGGACACAGGATCACAGTTTTGTTTCCCAACCCTTTTTCTCCCATCATCCTCAGAAATTAATATACACAGATTTTTTTTACCCTCCTAGGATTTTGATGACTTATTCTTCAATCTTGTCTGACGCGTTTTGTCCTTATTTGGGATCTTCCTAACAAAGACACTGGAGCAGTTTGCCTTTTCCTTCTCCAGCTCATTTTGCAGATGAAGAAACTGAGACAACAGGGTTGTGATTCCCCCCCCAAAAAAAACCAGTTACTAAGTGTCAAAGGTTGAATTTGAACTCAGGAAGATGAGTTTTCCTAACTCTAGGCCTTATACTTTATTTATACTACCTAGCTGCTCTCTCAGCATTTTAAACATAATATTTCTTGAACACTAACTTCTATCACATCCACCCTACTTAAATCCAACCATTAATTTACTCACACCCTAGGCCTCGCTCAAAACTACCCCACCTGCAAAATCTTGAACTCTTAAGATTCCCCAGTAAGCTCCCATCACTTGATTTGTATTCCTTTCCTATTCCACCCAGGTCATTTCTCCTTTTTTTCCTTAATGTTGTTAGTTCTTCAGTTTCCCCCTATTATTTCAGTCTATCCACTGCTTTTATCTCACATTCCATCCTACCCATTGTGGGCTTTAGCCAAACAGCATTGTCTCCACCTTCTGTATTTTATATTTAGAATGGATTATTCCCAACCCTCTATAATCTTTGAAAGTCCTTCTCTTCCTTCAAAGGCCAAGTCATGAACATGCCTTCTTAGAATCTTTCCCGAATTCCTTGGAAACGCTCTATGGGTACTGGCCTAAGGTGGTAGTTATATAAATAGGAATTGTGAACCACAAACTCTTACAGATACAGAGAATTAATAATACCTTTATATCTTATAATGATGACATGGGAGGAGAGACAAAGCACTATGGATGATATTAACTCCTGTCTCCCAGCCTAGCTCTCTTCCCCACAATCACTCTACTAACTCAAATACAGCATGATACCTTTCATTCAAATGAATAAACTCCACAAAATCTAGTTTCAGGAAGTACTTTGCCTGGCAGTCTCAACTAACTTAGGAATCCAGGAACTCTCAGGCTCCCAAGGTACTGCTGAGGCTGACAAAAGTTCGTTTCTCAGGATCACTATTTAGTACTCTATGCCACAGGAAAGAAATACAAAGCTTAAGAAATATCCAAGAACTTTAGGTCTAATCTTGGTCTCACTTGGAAAAGCATGTGTTCTCATTGCCCTATTATTGATTTGTAGCCATTAAAGAATTTAAAGAGTAGAGAAGATAGAAATATCCTCCTCTTCACTCTCCTTGACAGATACCAATGGAAAACTGATGCTGAATGTGTTCTAACAGGATAAGACCTAGGAGACAAAGAAGCAAAGCCTTTGGGTAGATCTTACAGCCTACTGAGAATATAGGTCCTTCTGGCTCAATTACTAATCCTTCCAAGCACAACCTTTCCTTCAGTACCTCCACTCTACCTTAGTTACAGTGACCAGGAGAATAAACAGGAGCCTCTTGTCACATGTGTCCTTTATTAAGGGACAGGGGCATGAGTCCCACTAGAAGGGGTTGGAATGCGTGTTCAGTTTGACAGGGATTTCCCAGTCTAATCTTTGTTGTGAAGGCAAAGGTCAGAGCAGTTAGGAAAATAAACTGAATATCAAAGGTTTCCAAGAAAATGTACAAAGAGGAATAAAAAACAGATTACAAAAAGGAAATATAGATTCTGAAATAAGTAGAAAGCAGAAAAAGGAATCAAAGAGGAAAGAAAAAGGGAGAAGGCATCAAAGAAATCTATGAAGAATTAACAAAGCCTATATGATGAGCATATAAACCATGGTGCTTTGGAGAGGAAAGAACTGAAGAACAAAAGGGAATGAGAATCTGAGTTCATTGGTTTTATACGAAAAGTCTAGGTGACTGAGTGGCAAGAAGTAGTTTCTGGTGTGGTGGGTTACGGAGGACTTTTACATATATAACATATTAATTCCATTTTATAATTTTTAAAATCTGTGAGGATCAAATTATATATATAAAAACACTGAAAAGTTAAAAGTTCTATTATTGTGATTAATATGGAGTACTTCAGCAATAAATAGTTCCAACAGTGAATATTGACTCTTTCAGTTCCTAAAACTCCTGGGGCTCTGTTCTCTGCAATCTTACTGAGAACATCCTTAGCTCTATTCCCTCCATAAGAGTAG
This sequence comes from Pseudocheirus occidentalis, assembly GCA_028646575.1. Lineage (NCBI taxonomy): Eukaryota > Metazoa > Chordata > Mammalia > Diprotodontia > Pseudocheiridae > Pseudocheirus > Pseudocheirus occidentalis. The sequence goes on along the minus strand of CM053599.1, from coordinate 157,207,412 downwards.
AGAAACTCACAGAAGGGCTGAGAGTGAGGGTGTCTGGTATTCGGTAACAAAGTCACAAACTTAGCAAAATGGAGAAGGTGGGATATGAAAATCATAAAAGAGCTTTAAGGAAAAGGACTCAATGGGACCAAAGTAAGAGCAGCATTCATGAAGTCAAAGTGTCAGTTAAGTAAGGGACTCAGCATCAGAAATGTTAGGTTTCTGCATAAGTTCTTGGATTTGTAAAGAATATTAACCTTGTTTTGTCAGTGGGATCACAGGATCATGGATTTCAAATTGGAAGGGGACTTTAGAAGACCTTGAATCCATGCATTTTACAGAGGGAAAGCTAGGCTGAGAGAAGTTGGTGTGACTTGTTCAGCATCACAGCTAGCAAGTGTCCAGGGTAGGATTTGAGTTCTATGTTCTTGATTCTATCCGCTGAACCACTTAGCTACCTATAAATAAGATGAACACACTTGGAATTCAATCCACTGATTGTGGGAGTAGATAATGTCACAATCCTCTGAAGCTTTCCTTGGCTGCATTGGGGTCTAGAATTACATTTTAATGATTATATTCTTTAGCAGTTTGCTGACATTGAAAATCTGAACAATCTTATTTCCTTTTGGTCTATGGAGTGTGCAGCTAAGGAGAAACATACTATTTGCTGTAAAATGTTGGCAGTGAAGTAATATGTATCCACCTCCCTCTCTTTGTTAAATACTTGGTTTGGGGGGGTATTTTTTTGTTTTGATTTTTGTTTTCTTTTTGTTTTTTTTATTTGCAAACTACCACTATGAATGAGTTAATTAGCCAACTGGGCTCTCTGTAATTACTTCAATGTCTACCCATAGTAATCCTAAATAAAATATGGGTAATTGGTGAGGTACATTAACTTTAAAGGAAGTTAAGCTAGGTGGTACAATGTTAGGCTTTAGTGTCAGGAAGAACTGAAATCAAATCCAGACATTTAATAGCTTACATGACTCTAGGAAAGTCACTTAACATGTAAATGCCTCAGTTTCCTCAACTGTAAAATGGGGATAATAATAGTGCCTACCTCACAGGATTGTTGTGAGGATCAGATGAGATATTTGTAAAGGATTTAGCACAGTGCTTGGCATATAGGAGGTATTACATACATGCTTATTTCTTTCTCCTATTCAGATTCTAAGGTTTGAAGTGGAACTTTCTATCTTTTTCCTGTCGTGGTGGTTGTTGTACTAATGTATGATTTCAATAGTGTTGAAAAGTCCTAATATGGAAATTCCATTCACTGAAGCACATGGTGGCAACAATTTATAGTTTTAGAGAATTGCCTGGTGCACTGAGAGACTAAATAAATTGCTCATGGTCACATAACAAACATGTGTTAGAGAGGACACAGTCTCAGGTCTTCTTGACAGCAAGGCTGGTCCTCCATACAGTATCATGTAGCCTCATGTATTCATAAGACTTCCTTATAGTCTCTTTTAAACATGTGCATATATCTACACATATATATGTATATGTATGTATATGTATATGTAAAGTGTATGTGTATATGTATGTATGCATGTGTATGCCTACACTGAGATCCATAATAATTGCATTCTATGCTTCTAACTCCACAGTCTTCAGACCTTCATTAGAGTCCTCTCCATGATATCAGCTTATTGTATGTTCAATATCTTCATATGCTTATGAAGCCATTCAAAGATTTTTAATAGGGGAGGACAAGGACCTAATTTAGTCTTTTTCTTTTATTTAATCAACTAAAAACAGCTTTCATATCAAAGTAAGCATTCTTGAAATGTTACATAGGAATATTCCCACATTCAGATTTAGTGAGACAGTAATGCACCAACACTATCCTAGCTGCTGTAATGGTAACTCATTTAAATTTGAAGATCCCTTTTTGTTATGTCAAGTAAGCAGGTACTTGGGCCCTAGTAACTAATCAAATCTTTTGTGGCTAAGAGGCAGAGGGTGTGAACTCTGTCTCCTCTTGCTGGCATAACAGTAAGGATTTGGCTGAAACAAGAAGCAATGTTTTGTGTGTATATAAGAAGAGCCTCAGAGAAAGAAAGTCAGAATTAGAATATTTTTCTCCTGACAAGCTTCTGGTGGAGGAAGAAGAATTTCCCCAGCAACTGGAAGCTGGGCTGCTACTTGATGGACTGACAATTAAGTTGGAGTTTTCTTGAGACCAAAATCTAGTGAAGACTGAAGCTGCTGCTGAGAGGACTGCCTGGAAGGCTGAGATTTCTTTTGGGTTATAGGGCCAGCTGAACTGCTGGAGGACTGAAGAAGCATAATCAAGATTAGACTTTGTTTGTTTGTGGCTTGGTTGATCCTTGAGTTCCTGGCAACAGAAGTTGTAAAGGTTTTGAGATGTGCTGGACCCTGTTAACTTCAGTGTGTAGCAGGAACTGCCCAGAGGACTGGACAAGAATCTGGGAGCTGTATGCCTCTGAATCCAGAGGACTGTTTGGTGGATTCAGGTAGGAGCTGGGACCATGGAAAGGAATCCAGGGAATCTGAGAGACCACCCCAAGACAAGATGAAGAAAAAGCCTCTCCTTGGACATTGAATGCAGTGATAAAATTGAAGTTTATTAGAGACCAAGGGGTGGAGAGTTTCTGTAATTTTCTAATGATTGCATTTAGTGATTAGCAATACTTAGTGATTGATAGCTAAATAAGTGACTGATTAAGTTAACCTATGAGTGCCCCATGAGTAGAAGATTGATTAATGTATTGTGAGATGATTGAATGACTGAGTGTGGAGGCAAACCTCCTTAGTGATATCAGATGATTATTCTTCTGTTCTTTGTTCTTAATACTGTGACCACTTTGGTGAAAACTATGTGGCCACTTTAATGTTAAGCTGTTGTGGACACAATCTTGTGATTTTCTATGATAAGATGTAATGCTGTGTATATTGCACCTTGATTTGTTGTGAATGTTTGCCTTGATTTGTTATGGAATAAATGGATTGTTCATGGACCCACAGGGCGGGGCCAAGATGGCGACGTAGAAGCAGTAAAGTCCCACAGCTCCCACACTGCCACCCAAAACACCCATAAAATTACGAGCCCAGAAAAAGCCTAGGATTCTCAGACTCACAAAAATACAGAGATCACATCTCTTACTGAAGGCAGCTCGGCAGCAGGGGCACATCGCGGCAGCCTGAATGGAGGCTGGAACAGCCTGAACAGAGGCTGGAACAGCCTGAAGCCGAGACCGCAGCCAGGCCTGGGACGGTGGGAAGGAGCCAGGCTAAGATGAGCTGAGCGGACTCTGCAGCCAGTAAGCAGTGGTTCTACAGCCTCCAGCACCTCCACAGCTGCCAAGGCTTGAGGAACGGGGACGGGAGAGGGGCAGCTCGCACTGCAGCAGAGCAGAGAACGGCCAGCCCCAAAGTGCAGCTGCTGCCAATCTAGACTGCAGGGCAGCCTGGAGGAGCTGAGTCTCCCAAACCGCAGCTTGAGTCAACTTCAAAGAAAATCTAAAGCACCTGCCTAAGGGGATCTTAAAATCCTCAGAGACGGTTAGAGAAAGTAAAACTTTGAAAATTAATCTGGGGGTGGTAAAGCAGTTCAGCCAATCTGCCCCCAGGGCAAGGAAGCAGTGGGGGAAGGGAATTGCTGGAACCGGTGGAGGCCCCCACCAGGTTGCTTCAGAGCCCCTGGCCTGTGGACTCCAGACGGGGGGTGAATCGATTGATCAGGGCCAAGTGCTCTCGCATTGAGTGGCCTGGATCCAGATCGTGGTCTTGGGTGGTGGTCCTGGGGTGCACTTTCAGCAAGCCACAGCTGGGGGGACTTGCAACACCCCCCTAATATTTCCAGCAGTTGGGAAAACCCCAGTGATTTGGAACAGAGCTTCGCCCTAGGAAGCAGAGTTTCACAGACCTAAAAAAAAACCAACCAATTAATTAACTGACCAACATGAGAAAGAGGAAGCAAAATAAAAACACCAATAAAACTCTAGAATCCTTTTTAATGGATAAAAAGGGTCAAAGGATTGAACGGGAAGAAGAGAGCCCAGAACTCAGAACTCCCACACCAAATGCTCCCAAGACAATTGAAGAATACCTAGAAGCTATACATCAACTGAAAAAGGACTTTGAAAACCAAATAAGAGAAGTGGAGGAAAAATTGGGAAGAGAAATGAGAATGATGCGAGAAAATCATGAAAAGAGAGGCAACAACCTGACTGAAGAAAACAACACTTTAAAAAATAGATTAACTGAAATGGCAAAAGAGGCCCAGAAAGCCAAAGAGGAGAAGAATGCCTTAAAAAGTCAAATTTGCCAGA
>CM053599.1:157158951-157202629 GCA_028646575.1 Pseudocheirus occidentalis | reverse complement strand
ACAGGGACAGGGTAGAGAACAAAACAAGGAGGGGGTGCAGGATAGGAAGGAAGGACATAAAATTAGCCTCTCACAATTTGCCCACCATGGAGATGTCCTGTGTAATTACACAGGTACAGCCTGTATTGAATTGCTGCTCCTTCCAGTAGGAGTGGGTGACAGGGCAGGAATTGCAAGAATCTAATATTTAAAGATATACAATCAAATGCAACTGGGAAATAATACATACAGGGATGGGGGCAGGGAGCCCCTCCCTGCCCTGCTAGACAGCTAGAGGGGTGTTAGAGGAGGGCATAAAAGGGAAGAGATTGTGGGAGGGGCCTTATAGTGGGATCAATGTTCTGGGCTGGGGGGTAGGGCCAAAAAGGGGAGAAAATTTGTACCTCAAAACCTTGTGGAAATGAATGATGTAACCAATAAAATAAATTAAAATTAAAAAAAAGAAAAAAAGAATCAAACAATTTCAAAAGAATGAACGAAAAATAGAAGAAAATGTAAAATACCTCATGGAAAAACAACTGACCTGGAAAATAGATCCAAGAGAGACAATATCACATTTATTGGACTACTTGAAAGCCATAATGAAAAGGAGGCCCTAGACAACATCTTTTAGGGAAATTAGTAAGGAAAATAACCCAGATGTTCAATGATTATTGTTCAATTGTTTCTGGAGAGAAAACCCACTTGTCAATTTCATCATTTTTAAAGTATCTGCAAATTACTTCCATAGGACTATGAGCCTACAGTGTCATTTCATAAGCAATGTGAATGTTACATGTTCAGTAAACAACTTTTAGATATTCAATTCCATGGCTAAAGAACTGAATGCCAAGGATATTGATGGCATATCACTAATTCTCCTTACTGAATTCTAAAGTCTCAAGTACACAATATCAAGTGAAAAATTCAGAGAAAATATCTAAAACAATTATAAAATACATTTGCACATTGCTGCATATTTTGTTTTTGGAATTTTATTTATAAATATTTTAATATGGATAATTTAGTCTTATGGAACTTTTGTCACATAGATTGCTTATTCAAACTATGTTTCGCTTCCCACCTATACAGGCAAATTGACGTCTTCCTTATTACTATCCTTTTCTCTCTACCTGGTGGTGTGCCCTCCATACTAGTTTTTCTGAGGGTATTAATCTACTCAGCTCTGGAATTCCTGCCCTGAGGCTGAGCTGTGTGTGAGTTCAATCTCACCCAGCCATATGTAGCTATTAATAGGTCAGAGCATTACATCTCATTTTGCTGTCTCCGTACCCACCTACCTGCCCAACTTCCTACTTTCTTCTCTTTTATTGAGCACAGTAATTAATTTAACACTACCTTTGCTCCTGGAAAGAAAGGATCACTCAATTTTCTTCAGTTAAATTCTTAGAACAAAATTCCTTTCCCACCAATTCCACTCATATGTGGAACTCACAGTCTAGAAAACTTTCATTATTCAGTCTAGAAACTCTCACTACTCTTAAGAAGGCAATCCTCCATCAATTGCTGAGTTTAGGGATATAGTTTTACTCACATATCATTCAAGTCCTATAGCACTGGAAAACATACTAAAGTACAGAACAGGCAAGGTTTTATCAACTTGTGAGCAGTGGTGTGCTGGCAAGTGTTTAAAAATCAGTTCTCTTAAACACGTATTATTAGCATTTTCTCCATCATTTCTTAAATCTAAAGAATCAATAAATAAAGTACGAATTTGTTGCATTTGCTGACTTATGAAGTATAAATGCTTCTACTGAAAATTTAATTATCATCTCTTAACAGGCAGTTGGATGTGGCACCAGCACACCTCTGCTTGTGGGAATTCTCCACTAACACAATAGCGGCCTCTATGTATACCCTGACACCTTCCAAAAAGCATAAGAAAGAGTTGAAGTAAGTACCTGTGGGAGCCAGGGACTGTGGTAGGGCAACAGAGAAGGCAAATGAAGATTACATTTTTTTCTGAGTAGACAGAATTCAGCAGCATAATGTGTGATCAGAGTTTTAACTTTCATGAATGACTTTAAAAGTCTTAGGATTATGAATTGTATATAAACTATATCATGTAACTATGACAATACTTTACATGCTGCAAAATTTGTCTTTATAACTTCTCAAGTTTTGATTACCTCTTGCACCCACTTAAACCCACTAGTCTCAAGAACAGCAAAACCATCCTTCAGATAGAGTGACTGAAAAGCATTTAAAAATACATATGATAATGAGACCAATTTTATTTTTGATGACATCACTGTTATAATTGCAAGTAGAAATCCAGGCAAATGAATAATTATTAATTTAGATGAATTAGGGAAATATAACATCTAGATTCTTTTAAATATCCATAATTGCATCAGAGTGAGTACTCTTTCTGGTGAGGAAAATGATCCCTTTCATCTCCTCTGTCTTTTTCATCCCTGTTTTCCCACAAATCCCCATACTTCTTAGACTTAAGGACATATAGACATACTAAATATAAAAAATAATACTCAACTGAATGGATGGGTCTCTTTGTTAAATACAGGTATAAAACTCTTCTTAAGCCATTTCGTTATTCTAAAGTAGCACCTTTTATCAACTTTTTATGCAATCATTGCAATGAATTCATTGGCATAAGGAGCTCCTAAGAAACTCAATACTCCCAATGCCCTCTAAAATCCTTTTGTACTCACCATTATAATCCTACCAACTCTAGGGGGCACTAGGATGTTAAGTGAGTTGCTTAGGGTTATAGGATATATAAGTCAGAGGCGGTTGTTGAAATGAAGTTCTCCTGACCCTGAGGCTGGTTCAGTATCAACTAATATGCTCTCTTCTTAGGGTTGTGGCAAATATTTTAGCTCATTATCAACGAGGAAGTGGAGACAACTGGACACGGTTATAGGAGTTGGTCTGAGGAATTAATGAAGATAAAAGTACTAGGATCTGATAGCATGATTGGATATCAGAAGTTCTATGTAGAATAAGTCACATATATGGCATAGCTAGGTGGCAAAGTAGAGGCAATGTTTAACTTGGAATTAGAAAGATTTGAACCGAATGCCTACCTCAGACACTAATTTTGTAAACCAGGGATTTTGTGAGCTAAATGAAGCATTTGTTGTTGGATTAGTCTGTATATTAGACAGTATATCCTCTGTGCCAAATGAACACACACACACAGAGTGAGCCAATTCAGTTTTAGGGGGACAGATATAATCATAATAGTAAATCAAAGGTACGCCTCCCTGTAGTAAAATGTGTAGTTCTGTCCTTTAGGGCTAAACCAGTTGAGCAGCACGAACAACATACCCCCAACCATCAGGAATTCCTACCTCTTGAAGAGATTAGGCTTCTAATGGGAATGTTCTAAAACAGAAAATGGGAAAATCAGAGAATTTTAAATACTCAGAAATTTCCAAATTTCAGTTATAAGTGACATTGGCTATTTAATCCAAACTAGATGGTATCCTCTCTGTATTAGCATCTCTGACAAATATTTATCCAGACTTTGCTTGAAGAATTGAAGTAATAGAGATCACGCTATTTTCCAAAGCATCCCATTACACTTTGGAATAAGACAAGTTTTTTTTTCTTTTAATTAAACTGAAACTTATTTCTGCAAATTCCTTCCATTGTTCCTTATTCTATTCTCCTAAACAAGAGAGATCAAGTTTAATTCTTCTTGAATATGACAACTCTTCAAATACCTGAAGATAATTATCATTCAGCTGATCCTTCATTGTCTAGGATAGTTTCCCATGAACACACTATTATTTGTCAAATTCCTATCTAAAATGTAGCCATCATAGACATATAACACTTCAGATTTAATCTTATGAAGGCAGACTACATCAGGTCTCACCTCCATCATTGTTTTTTCCTTTTTTATATCTTTTTAATTTACTTTTATTTTACAACATTCAGTTCCACAGTCCCTTGAGTTTCAGATTTTCTCCCCTTCCCTTTTATCCCCCACCCCCAGCATGGCAGCATGCACTCAGATACAGGATCTACAAATATCTTCCCATTAATCACTAGTCAAGTTGTAAAGGAGGATTGTAACTGATGGAATGATCAGTGGGAAAGAGGAAACAAAACAAAACAAGAAAAAGAAACAGCAAGTCGTTTGTTTCAATCTGCACTCAGACCCCGCATCTCCTTCTCTGGATGTGGATATCTCCCTCAATCATGAGTCTTTGTAGAGTTGTTTTATAACCTTATATTGCTGAGAGGAGACCAGTCTATTGAAGTTAATCATCACACATATGTTGTGTCTGTGATTGCGTACAAATTTCTCCTGGTTCTGTTCTTCTCCCTCAGCATCAGTTTATATAAGTCTCTCTAGGTAATTATGAAGTCCTTCTGCTCCTCATTTCTTATAGCACAGTAGTATTCCATTACATTCATAAACCAGAACTGGTTCATCCATTCCCCAATTGATGGGCATCCTCTTGTTTTCTAATTTTTTGCCACCACGAAAAGAGCCACTATAAATATTTTGTACATATGCATCCTCTTCCCATTTCTCTGATCTCTTTGGGATATAACCTTAGAAGTGGTATTGCTAGGTCAAAGGGTATGCTCTTATTTATAGCCCTTTGAGCAGAGTTCCTGATTACTCTCCAGAATAGTTGAATCAGTTCACAGCTGTACCAACAATGCATTAGTATTCCAATTTTCCCACATTCTCTCCAGCACTTATCATTTTGTTGTTTTGTCATCTTAGCCAGTCTGCCTGGTAAGATGTGGTACCTCAGAATTGTTTTGATTTGCATTTCTCTGATCACTAGTGATTTGGAACATTTTTTCATATGTTTGTAGATATCTTTAATTTCATCTTCTGAAAACTGCCTGTTCATATCCTTTGACCATTTATCAACTGGGGAGTGGCTTGTATTCTTATAGACTTGACTCAGTTCTTTGTATATTATAGAAATGAGGCCTTTATCAGAGACACTGGTTGTAAAAATTATTTCCCAATTTTCTACTTCCCTTTTAATCTTGGTAACATTGACTTTGTTTGTACAGAAGCTTTTCAATTTAACATATAATCAAAATTATCCATTTTGCACTTTGTAATGCTCTCTAACTCTTGTTTTATCATGAAATCTTCCCCTCTCCATATTTCTGAAAGGTAAACTATCCCTTGCTCTCCCAGATTGCTAACTGTATCAGCCTTTATACCTAGATCATGCACCCATTTCAACTTTATTTTGGTGTATGCTATTAGATCTTGGTCTATGCACAATTTCTGCCATACTGTGTTCTGGTTTTCCCAGCAGTTTTTGCCAAATAGTATATTCTTATCCCAAAAACTGTGGTCTTTGCATTTATCAAACAGTGGATTACTATAGTCATTTTGCTGCTGAGTCTCCTGTACCCAATCTATTCCATTGATCCACTGTTCTGTTCCTCAGACAGTACCAAGTAGTTTTGATGACTGCTGCTTCATAGTACAGATTAAATTCTGGTATACCTAGGCCACTTTCCCTAGCAGTTCTTTTCATTATTGGCTTTATATTCTGGACCTTTTGTCCTTCCAGATGAATTTTGCTACTATTTTTTCTAACTCTACAAAGAAATTTTTTGGTGGATCAATTGGTATGTAATTTAATTTAGGTAAGATAGTCATTTTTATTTTATTAACTCTACCCAGCAATAAGCAATTGATGTTTTTTTCTGATTAGTTAGATCTGACTTTATTTGTGTAAAAAGGGTTCAGATAAGTCCTGGGTTTGTTTCAGCAGGTAGAGTCCCAAATATTTTATAATGTCCACAGTAACTTTATTTTTATTTTTTATTTTTTGCGGAGGGCAGTTGGGGTTAAGTGACTTGCCCAAGGTCACACGGCTAGTTTTTGTGTTAAGTGTCTGAGGCCGGATTTGAACTCAGGTACTCCTGACTCCAGGGCCGGTGCTCTACTCACTGCGCCACCTAGCCGCCCCCACAGTAACTTTAAATGGAATTTCTCTTTCTATCTCTTGCTGTTGGATTTCATTAGAGATATATAGGAATACTGAGGATTTATGTGGGTTTATTTTGTATCCTGCAACTTTGCCAAATTTGTTTGTTATTTTGAGTAGTTTTTAATTTGATTATCTAAGTATATCATCATATCATCTCTAAAGAGTGATAGCTTAGTCTCTTCTTTGCCTAATTTGATTCCTTCAATTTCTTTTCCTTCTCTTATTGCTACTGCTAATCTCATACCAATTCTAATTCTACTAATTCTAGTACCAATCTGAATAAGAGGGGTGATAGTAGGCATCCTTGTTTCACCCCTGATCTTATTGGAAATGCTTCTATCTTATCCCCATTACATATAATGCTTGCTGATGGTTTTAGATAGATGCTAGGTATTATTTTAAGCAAGACTCCATTTATTCCTATACTTTTGAGTGTTTTTTTTTAATAGGAATGGGTATTGCATTTTGTCAAAAACCTTTTCTTCACTATTGAGATAATCATATGGTTTCTGCTAGTTTTGTTTATGATGTGATCAATGTTACTGAGAGTTTTCCTGATATTGAACCACCCTTGCATTCCTGGAATAAATCCTATGTGATCAAAGTATATTATTCTCACCATAATTTGCTGTAGTCTTTTTGCTAATATTTTATTTAGAAATTTGCACCTACATTCATAAGGGAAATTAGTCTATACTTTTCTTTTTCTGTTTTGTCTCTTCCTGATTTAGGTATCAGTACCATATTTGTGTTATAAAAAGAATTTGGTAGGACTCCTTCTTCTCTAATTTCCCCAAATAGTTTATTAAGTATTGGAGTCAATTATTCTTTAAATGTTTGGTAGAATTCACTAGTAAAGCCACCTGGCCCTACAGATTTTTTTTCCTAAGGAGTTCATTGATGGCTTCTTCAATTTATTTTTCTGAGATGGGCTTATTTAAGTAGTTTACTTCCTCTTCAGTTAGTCAGGGCAACTTATATTTTTGTAAATATTCATCCTCTTATTTGGTTTTCAAAATTCTTCTTAAGCTGCTCTATGGCTTTTAAGAAGTCTACATTTTTCTTGGAAGCTTTTGGTGCGGAAGTTCTGACTGTGTTGTCTTCCTCCCGTTTCATGCTTTGACTGTTTTTGTCCCCAAAAAAGTAATCTAAAGTTACATTGCTAGGCTTGCTTTGCTTCCTTTACCTACTCATGTTGCCAGTCAATTACTTGACATTTAGGTTCAGTAGAACTCTGCTTTCAGAGTGCAGAGCTGTGTCCCAAATCACTGGCTTCTTGCAGTTGCTGGAGCTTTTAGGAAGCCACTGTTTCTGCAACCCCCACCAGCTTTGGCTCACTGAAAATTCACCTCAGGACCACCAGCCAAGACCACGATATTGATCCAGGCAGCTCAAGGCAAGAGCACTTAACCTCTGAATGATCACTTGGTCCCCCTGAAATCTGCAGGCTGTGAGCTCTGAAGCACCTCCATGTGGAGGTGGCTACAGTGCCACCACTTCAGCCACTTCTGGCCCGGGGCCAGTCAGCCAGGCACTCTCTCCTGAGTTTATCTGAATTCCACTGACCTTTCACTTCATCCTTATTTTTTATGGGTTGGTAAATCGGGAAACACCACAGCTGCTGGTGATTCCTGCTCTAGTCACAGCTTGTTCTGGCGGACCTATGGCTGGTCTGGGCCCCCTGCACACTGCAATGAACCCCTTCCTGTATGCCTGCCAGGCTGTCTTTAGGGGGAGCTTTGTCACTTTGTCAGTTTGTGAGTTCTGGAGTTTTAAAATTTGTTTAGAGTCAATTGTATAGATATTTGAGGTGATTAAGCCGAGAGCTGTACAGTTTTGCTGCTTCTTTTCTGCCATCTTGACTCCACCCAGGTGGGTTCTTTCAATTTCTATTTTAGCATCTGGTTCTAGGGTATAAGGGCAGTTTTCCTTAATTTCTTGAGCTATTATATCTAAGCTCTTTCTTTGATCATGGCTTTCTGATAGTCCAATAATTCTTAAATTATCTTTCTTGTATCTGTTTTACAGGTCAGTGGTTTTCCCCATGATCTATTTTTTTCATTCTTTTGACTTTATGGTATTGTTTCTTGATGCATTAACTTTCATTTGCCAATTCTAATTTTTAGAGAACTATTTTCTTCAATGAATGTTTGCACCTCTTTTTCCACCTGGTCAATTCTATTTCTTGAGGTATTATTTTCTTCAGCACTTTGTGTTGATTTCTTTTTTTCATTATTTTCTTTCTTTGCTTTCATTTATTTACCTAATTTTTCTTCTACCACTCATTTGATTTTGAATATTTAGATCTTCCAAGAATTCTTTTTGGTCTTTTGTCCAATTCACATTTTTCCCACTTTATGGCTTAGCTTGTATGTGTTTTGACTTCATTGTCTTCTGAGTTTGTGTCTTGATCTTTCTTCTCCCCTTTGTTGACTTTTATGGTCAAGTTAGTGTGTGTGTGTGTGTGTGTGTGTGTGTGTGTGTGTGTGTGTGATTTTTGCTTGCTCATTTTTCCACCCTGGTTCTTAATTGGGAACTTTATGTTCATCTCTGTTCCCAATGGAGTGAGATGGGACTCTGTTTCAAACTTCAGGTTTTTTCTCATTACAATTTTCAGAGCTGGTTCTGGGTGATGAGGTACATGGGCCTGGGTGCTCAGACCCTAATTTCAAAAGCAAATTTTTCCCTAGCCTCAGAGCACTATCTCTGCCTATCCCTCCCTGCTCGAGCACTATGTCTAGCAACCATTTATGATCAAACCCCAGCCCAATGCTAATCTTCCCTTGTTACAAGTTGCACTTGTGAGAACTTCACTAGATCATTTATAAGTAACTTCCTAGACCATTACATACATCCTGTATCCCTCAGCTTGTATGCCTTAGGCTTGGAATATACATACTGTCATCTTGTCAAATCTTGTCAAATCCATCTTGTCAAACATGATGCTGATAGGTGGCAACTTGGTCATCCCTGACTGTTACTTGACTTAGTGATGTTTCAAGCCTAAAACCACACCATCATGCAGCCCCCCACCTCCCTCAGGCTATTTCCCTGCGAATTCTGGGCAAAACACTTGTGCAGTAGATATTAAAATTGTATGTTTCTTTAAAAACTGACCACTCATTAATCACTCCCTAAACCCTCCCTGACTCACCTAGTTAGCATATTTGGCACATGTTATACCGTAGTTTACTGTATATAAACTTTAACTAGACCTTCTTTAAGGTTGCAGGTTCCCTAAGAATTCTTGCCTGTTGTATAGCATAACAATAAATCTTTGCCACCTTGACTTTAAGAATAATTGAGTCCATGAATTCATTCCAGATGGTTTTCTGGGAACTCTGGTTTTTGGGGTTCCTGGAGACTCTGAATCTCATCAGGGGGACTTGGAAGTTTTTAATGCTTCCAAAATGGTATAATATGGGGAGAAGTATTGCTCTCCTGGACTCCACTCTGGTTCTTACTTAGGAAAGGCCTCCAGTTCCTTGAGATTGCAATTAAAATTGATTTTCAAGATCCCTGATCTCTTTTGACCAAAAGTGACATTGACTCTCAAGTCTTCTTCTCCCTCTTAACTACTCTTCATCTTTGAATTGTGACTCAGAAGTGAGTATACATAGTAAAGACTCATAGATTTTTATAAATTTCTTGTCTTAGAATACCATGGGCAGGTATTTGGGGAAGGGAGTGATGTTGTTGCTCCCTGCTAATGGAAGGAGGGAAGACTCCTGGGAATTTGGCAGCTAGTTGATATTTAAATACACTCCATGGGCCAGGGGACTTTGAGTCCTTCTGCTGTCTTATTCTGATATGGTGACTTTGGAGTTCTGTACTTCTCCCAGGGTTTTTTAATTTACCAGGGTGGAGAGGCTGCTTTGGTTTTGGTAGGGATGCCAAAAGGAATGACAGTACTTTAGCTTTCCATTACTCACCAAAGTAGCTCTCATCCAAAAAGTACCTTTCATTGATTTGTCTAAATGCATTTTCCCCCTACTTTTGGTTAGCATTGTAGTCCTCACTACTGTCACTGTCCTCAATTTTGCTTTTCTGCTTAATATTATTTGGCTATGCCTACACAGATCCTCCACTGCTCTGCTTGTCACTCTCTTCTGTTTTGGTAGACTTTGTCAGTACTTTTCTTTGTTTTTAAAGGTCTCTATTGCAAGTTTTCTGGTAGTTGATGTTACAATATTGGAAAAACATTGACCATGACTGTTCATATTTCTTTTCCTGTTTTATACTGAAATATTTTTTTTGTTTCTGGCTTGGTAGATAAATGTGGGCAGCATCTTTTCTCCTCTGTTTTCAGCTTACAGCCCTCTGAATCAGTTTACAAATTTAACCCTTGTTAGGTATACACCATCTCTGATTGAGAATGCATCTTTGTTGTATTCTAAGCTGTGGTTTAGAATTACAAATCATATTCTCACACACTGACTTTCTCATTACCTGTTTGCTTCCTTAAATTACTTCTCAAAGGAAACTTCTGTCTTCAATTGGTAAATTATGATTTAAAGGATGATGAACAGGAAAATGTCTTATTGGAAGACAAAGCCTGCTATATAAAAAGTGACAAACACCCAAAAAGAACTTTTATATCAAAGCTCTAAGACAAAAGATTCCATTATATGATGTTTGTGGGAAGATCATAAGTAGAGATTAACTTCCAGTTCCTTCTTTTCTCTCTCCCATCAGCCTGAAACAACTCATATCATCTTTCCTTTTTCACTGTCTTTCATTCCTGTTGCCTCCTGAGCCACTACTTTATTTACAATGGGTCATGTATTATATTCTACTTATTATTTTAGCTAGTTATGACAAGTTCCGCTCTCATAATTCTCATTTCTCTTTTAAACTATTTAGTTGTGGTTCCATGTTCTCCTCAGACTCCATAAGGTTATCTGCCTCATCAAGTGTTGGATTATTTTCCTCCATTTTGTCATATTTATTCTTTGGTACCTGAACTTATTTACTAGATATGAAGCTTATATTTTCATCTGCTGTTACTGTTATTCCTATCTATTTCTGTCCAAGTCTTTGGTATTTCTTCTTTCTGGAATTTTTGGTACATTCAATTTTCATCCACCCCCCACTCCCACCTTTATTTTCTTTATCATCTACTTCTGATTCCCTCCCCTCTGATTGTGGTTTCCTTGGGGACTCAATGTCAAAACACCTCAGCCTTGGGAAATCCACAGTTTGCCAACCTAGATCTCTGCCCCAACTGAATTTTGAGTGGTCAGGGCTGGTCCCAGATAGCATGTTGTGCCCTTCTCTCAGGCTTGGTGGAATGTTTCAGTTTTCTATACATATAATGCTCTTTCCTGGTGACCTATCCCTTTTCATCTTTTTCTAAATTCTCTGATCTGTGATAATCATTTCAGATCATTTGAGCCCCAATAAGGGCCAAAACCTGCACTAATCAACCAGATTGCTTTGCTTTGCTCTAAAATGACCTTTCCTATATCAACAGCTTCAAAGACCAGATAAGGTTGACAAAGAGTAATCTTCCTGTTTGTGACAGGATGCCTGCAACCAGAGTGGGGGGACTTGTCTTCTCTCAGTATGCAGAGGCATACAGGACAAAAGAGATATCCTGGGACTGTAATTGACACCACTTTGTCAATTGTCTTGTTAATGTGTAACACACATGGAGACCACAAATCTGAGGGACACAGGCAGCTTGGGATTGTCCTAAAACATATAAAAATATTGTCATTTTTTTATCACAATGTCAGAACTTATGCTCTGGCTCCTTGTATATACAGGGTTGCTAGCTTTGGCAAGCTTTAGGGGAATAATCAATATGAATTTACATATCACCTAACCTGTTTACCTCTTTTAACAAAACTTTCAGGTTGACAGCTGGCACTGGCAGTTTAGAGCCTGCTGGCATCAATAGCTCAGAGGATATTTTTTATGACACTGGTTGGGTCTACTCTCCATGAAACTGGTGTTAGTGCTTGTGGGTTTCAGCTCCCAGAAGGCTGTTTCTCCTCAAAGGCTATGACAAAGTTGACTGTTGAGGACTGAGGAAACTTCTACAACTGGAAGCTGGGGCTCCATGGCACTGGAAAGACATTAAAAAAGACAGAAGAGCATGAAGCTGTAGGGATGGGTTTTGATAAAAGTCAATGTCATATCTGCTAGTGCAGCCTTGCTGCTAATTATATGGCAGGTGGGGGAACGGTGACGTATTATTTTTGCTTATTTGTTTGTGTCTAAACTCAGTTTTTTAAAAAGCCTTCTTCTGGATTGTGTCCTTTTTCTGTGGACTTAAAATCCTAAATCCTTTGAGTCGAAATCCAGTGCCATCTCCACTCCACTATTACCGTGCTTCAGGGACCAATCAGTACAAATGAAGAAATGCATTTCCTAGAGCTTTCTTTGATTTAAAGAAATAGATGGGGATTTCATTCTCCATGATACCCCAAGCACTATATGCCTTTCTAATGATATTTAGTGCTTCATATCAGAGAGGCAATATTGTATAGTGGAAAGAGTTCTGAAGTCACAGGACCTAGATTAAAACACTTTATTACTATTTAGGTTACTATCTACTATCTCAGGGAAGTCACTTTACCTATGGACATTAATTTATTTTTTTTAAAGTGCAGAGTTGAACTAGATAACCTTAAAAATTCCTTCTAGATGACTCTGTGGTAATTATTTGTTTACTTGCTTATCTCCATGAATAGACTGAAGGCTCTTTGATGGTGGGAAAAGGATTATATCTTTTTTACCTCTGGGCCTCCTATAATACCTTCTTATGATATCTTTCAAAGAATAGACATTTGATAAGTATTTATTGAATAAGGGTATGAAATACTATACATTAGCAATGAAAGAGTAGAGGATAATATTGTTCACTTTTAGCAAATGGAAGAGAAAAGATAATGCAATCAAATAAAAGAAGGCTTTGTTGTTACTTTAAATATTGAATTCTAGTGCTATAGAAAAGCAGGCTTAATTAGAGGGAGATTAGCAGGTAGATGAAGACTTGTGGAAATTCTATAGGGAATGTCTGGGCACTTCAGTGGTTGACACTTCTTTATTTATGTCTAATTTCGCTTCAAAACTTACAGCTTTCTTTATCCTTGATTGAAGAGTATAATTAACACCATTCTTATGCTTATCAGTCATGATTAGAGTCATCTGCGAAGCTCAAAAATGGAACAAAGGGAGGGAAAGAAACATGCTTTCCTAAGAAGTGTGGACAAGAATTAGAATCCAAGAATAAAGGATGGGGGGAGTTAAAGACTATGCACACATACCTTTGAAAATGAGATTGTCTAACATGACATTAAATGACTAGAGACTAGTGAAAGACCAAGAAGTGGAATATAAGTGTTACAGAAAATACATTCACTCAACACATTAATTTACTTATACATATATATATATATATATTCTGAATTTGAACATTAATAAAAATATTTCTACATACAGAATAAAACATGCTGCATGAAACCATGTATATATTCTTTTCATGTAAATTATACAAATTACTTTCCATAGTATCCTACTAATCTGAGTTTCCTTCTGAATTTTCTTCTATTCTCTTTGCTACATTTAAAAACATTACAGTGATTGTCTTTTTTTTTTTACTCCTGTACTCATTATTACTAAGTCTCTTCATCTCTACTTTCCTTCCTCTGACCATTATATTGATATAATGACCTAAGAAAATTATTCTAGAATTTCTGATTTCATATTTAAAATTTTTTTAAATCAGGACATTTTATGCATGAAACAAGGGGGTGAATGATCTTTGTAACAAATAAGCATAGTCAAGGGAAATGAATAAACACAGTATGTTGAAAGAGGTTTTTCTCTACTTATGGTTGTCATGAAGTTTTACACACACACACACACACACACTTTACTGGTTGGTATTCTCTCTCTTTTTTTCTTTTTTCTTCTTGGAGGGGAGAGGGCAGGGCAATTGGGGTTAAGTGACTTGCCCAAGGTCACCCAGCTACTAAGTTTTAATTAAGCATCTAAGTCCACATTTGAACTCAGGTCCCTCTGACTCCAAGGTGCTACCTAGCTGCCTCGGTATCCTCTTTTATTTATTCATCTATCCAGATTTTGTTTTTGACTTAGGATTTTTTTATCTTTCCCTTGCTGTACTTTTTGATAATGTGATCAACTTTCTTTGTCTTCCTCTAGGACTCTTAAATTCTTGTGCTGATTCCTTCTTCCTAGGATTAATCTTCCAGATCTCTGAGGTTCAAAACACAGGAATTTCAAGGACCTCTTCAGTCTCAGGACAGAATGTTAGGAAAATCAGACCCCCTGAGTCTGTGCTCAAACTCACTGGATAATATACTAGTGGTTGCTACTCACTGTGCTCCCAAAAGCTTCTGAATTCCCTATCTTGTAGGTATCTGACTACCCTAGGAATTCTTGAGTGAATTCTCAACTCTTGTAGACTCTGAACACAGATCCTTTCAGGCTACGTGTCACATTTATGGTCACGCAAGGAGATTCTGGCACAGACTTTGCTGGAGATATTTTGGGGGATGGGGGAGGACCCTTTTCTAATGTCCATGGTATTCTGGTTGGCTTGTGTAGTCATTGATGATTCTTCAAACTGGGCAGCCTGCATCCCATTTAGGCATCTTTCTTGAAAAGAAACCTGCAAAATAATAATAATAATACTTATCAGCTACATTTTGAACACTTTTTTTGGTCCTAGGAAAGATACTCAATTAAGACATAGTCCTGATTCTTTTGGGTCTTAGGATCAGCAAGATGGCAAGTTTGACAGAGCAATAAACTTGGAGTCAGAAAGACCTGGATACAAAACCCATTTCAGACACTTAATAACTGTGTGAACCTCAGTAAGTTACTTAACTCCTCTGTGTCTCAATTTCTTCATCAGTAAAATAAGGGGTTGGACTCAGAGTCTTCTATATTCTCCGTCACTAAATCTGTGAACTTATTGTTGCTTCAACACTCTAACAACCCCCCCCCCCCCAATAGAGAAGGCTTATGTGCTATGTGTAGAGCAATTTCAGCTGAATTCATGAGGAAAAAAAGAACTTTGATGAGACAAAAACCTTACAAACAAACACTGGAGAATGCTAATCTTCCCCCTACCCCTCCTTTATTTAATATTTTATTTTCCCAAGTACATGTAAGAACAACTTTAGCATACTTTCTTCAAATTTTGTGTTCCAAATTCCCTTCTTCCCTCATCTTCCCAACCCGTGAGAAGGTAAGCAATTTGACATAGCTTATGAGTGTGGTCATGCAAAACTCATTTCCATGTGAGCCATTCTGTGAAAGAAAAAGCTCCTAGAAAAATAAAGAAAGTAAAGAAAAAGTATCTTCTGTCTGCATTCAAGTTCCTCCAGTTCTTTCTCTGGAAACGTACAGCATCTTAAATTGTAACTGCTATAGAATTGTCTTGGATCATTTTATTTCTGGGAAAAGCTACTTTATTCATGGTGATTATCATACAATATGGCTGTTATTGTGTACAGTATTCTCCTGCTTCTGCTTATTTCATTTTGCATCAATTCATGTCTTTCCATGTTTTTTTTTTCTGAGAGCATCTTGCTCATCATTTCTTAAAGCACAGTAATATTCCATCAGAGTAATATACAACAACTTCTTGTACTATATTCCTCAGTTGATGGACATCCCCTACTAAATTTACAATGCTCTGCCACCATTAAAAAGCTGCTATAAATATTTTTGTACACATAGGTCTTTTTCCTTTTTTATTATTTTTATATCATTAACTTTTGCTTATTTTAGTTTACATTATTCATTTCCATGATATTTTGAGTTACAAATTTTCTTCCTGTCTTTCCCCTACCCACCATCCCAAAACAGCGATCCCACTGTATATCGCCTCCCCCAATCTGCTCTCTCTTATGTCCTCCCCCATCACCCCTCTGACTTTCTGGTAGGACAAGATGGATCTCCCTCCCCCAATGCCTGTATATCTTATTACCTAGTTGCATGCAAATAATAAAAATTATATATATTTAACATTTGATTTTAGAACTTCAAATTCTAGATTCTTTGCCTTTCTCCCTCCACAACTACCCCCACCGGAAAGACAAGCAATTCAATACAGGCCATACATGTGTAGTTATGCAGAACATCTCCACAATGGACATATTGTGTAACATTGACAATATTTCCCTCCTTCCTATCCTGCCGCCACTTGTTCTATTCTCAACTTTGTCCCTGTCCCTTTATAGAAGTGTGTGCTTCTAACAACCTTCCCTCTCAATCTGACTTCCATTCCATTATCCCCCCTCTCATTCCCTACTCCCCAACTCTCCTGTAGGGCAAGATACGCAGTTTAGAGTGTATGCCATTCCTTCCATAAGCCAAATTCAATGAGAGTAATGTTGATCCATTCCATTTTGCCTTCCTGTTCTTCCCCTCTATTGTAACAATTATCCCTAGCCTCTTCTATATGAGATGATTAACACCATTCTGTCTCTCCCTGTCTCCTCTTGTTCTATTCCTCTCCCACCTCTCAAAATCACCTTTTAAAATATTTTTAATGTACACTAGTGTTTTAATTTTCCCACATCCCTTCCAACATTTGTCATTTCTATTTTATGTCACATTAGCCAATCTGATAGGTGTGAGGTAGTAGCTCAGAGTTGTTTTAATTTGTATCTCTCATTAATAGTGACTTAGAGCATTTTTATATGACTATAATTTTGATTATTTTGCTTGAAAACTATCTGTTCATATCCTTTGATCATTTGCTAATTGAATAATGTCTCTTATTTTTCTATGTGTTTGAGAAATGAAGTTTTATCAGAGGAACTCATGCAAAATCTTCTTCAAAGTAATGATTATCAACAGTGTTTTGCTTCTGACTTTTATCTACCCCAAACTGCCCTCCTTTCTAGCAGATCCTACACCCTTCTCTTATTCCCTTCTTTTCCTCATTTCTTGTATTGTAAGATAGATTTCTACAGCCACCTGAGTATGTATATTATTCCTTATTTTAGACAATTCTGGTGAGAGCAAAGTTCCTGTGCTCCCCTGTAATGGTAAGCAAATGAATACTTAGCATCTTGTTTCAGTTATTTATTTAGCACTTTGTTTCAGTTCAAATGTCTTTGAGCTTTGCCCTGATTATATAAAATCTTTATTAAGAAACAGAACCTATTAAGAATCAGTGGGAGGGACTTGGCAAAGACAGAAAAAGGAAGGCTGTAAGAGGTGGGTGGAACAGGGAGGAGCTAATGACAGATAAAAAATAGAGCAGAGCTGGGACAGAGCAGAACTGAGAAGGGGACACTTGTGGTGGCCAGCATTCTATTTGTCTGTGTTGATTTGTGTTTGTGATACTTTGTACAGAAGCCCTGGGTCCTTACTGGAAGCCCTAAAAGAAGATTTTCTTGTTGTCTGTTTAAAGAATTCCTGGGGGAGGTTTTCAGAGTTCCTGGGACTATGCTGATGATTTGTGTTGACTTCTCAGACCTTGTTTGTGGGTATGTGTTGGTATGTATTGATTTCACAGGCAGATAGTGAATTGATGATGTTGCCAGCAATGTGAATGAATGTTGTTTTGGCTCAGTTAAGCCCTGTCTTCCAAGAAACAGAAACTGTGGGGTAGATTGGACACTGTGAGCTTCAATATGAAATAGGAGTGAAATGAGGAGCTGGATGAGGAGCTGGATAAGGACCTGAGAGCTGCCTGCCTCTGAATCCAGGTTGGTGTGAATTCAGGCAAAGGCTGGGACCATGGAAGAGGAACCATGGGATCTGGGAGCCAGCCTTGAGCCAAGATGAAAAGACCTCTCCTTCAATATTTAGTGCTGGCTGACAAGATCATAATTTACCATGATCTAGGGGTTGGAGAACTTTTTACTTTGTACCATGTACCCCTTAAGGATGATTGGATTAAGGATGATTGGAAACTAGTCTCTAATCAAGAAGACAGAAGGCTTTTTGACTGAAGAGATTAAGACAATGTGACCTAGGTGGTGGGAGAACTTTGTACTTTGAATCCCTTAAGGAGGTCTGCTCCTTAAGGATGATTTACTTAAGGACTTACTTTATGATATCTTTTGTGTAACACTATGTGGCCACTTTGGTGATAAGTTGTTATGTTATATGATTTTGAATGCTGTACTTTGGTTTCTGTGAATGTTTTTCTTTAGTTTACTGCTGAATAAATAGAGAGTTCACTATACTATGTGATAAGAACCTTAAAGTTATTCACAGCAGTAGTCCTATGGAAATCTGCTTGTGCTTGGCTTTACATCCCCTCACCACTTTCCCCTTTTTCCATTGTAAAATCTCTTTCAGCCTTCTTTTATGTCAAATAATTTATTCCATTCTACCTCTCCCTTCCCCTTTCTCCCACTACATTCTTCTTTGTCATCCCTTAGTTTTTTTTAGATAATCACATTATCACATTTAACTCATATCTCTGCTTACTGTCTATGTATACTCCTTTTAACTGACCTAATAATGAGAAATATTTTGGAGTTATAAATATTATTTTCCAATGTAGGAATATAAACAGTTTAATCTTATCAAATCCCTTATGATTTCTCTTCTTTATTTACTTTTTTAATGCTTTTTTTCATCTTGTATTTGAAAGCTAAATTTTCTATTCAGCTCTGGTCTTTTAATCAGGAATTCTTGAAAGCCCTCTTTTTCATTGAATGAGAATTTTTTTCCCCTGAAAAATTACATTAAGTTTTTCTGGGTAGGTGATTCTTGGTTGCAATCCTAACTCTTTTGCCAGCCAGAATATCATATTCCCAGCCTTTTGATCCTTTAAATTCAAAGCTGCTAAATCTTGGGTTATCCTGATTGTGGTTCCACATATTGGAATTTTTTCTTTTTGGTTGCTTGCAATATTTTCTCCTTGATTTGAGAGGTAAGGAATTTGGTTCTAATATTCTTGGAAGTTTTCATTTTGGGATCTTTTTTGGAGGCAATCTATGAATTCTTTTAATTTCTATTTTACCCTCTGGTTCTAGAATCTCAGGGCAGTTTTCCTTGACAATTTCTTGAAAGATGCTGTCCACGGTCTTTTTTTAATCAGGATTTTCAGGTAGTCCAATAATTCTTAAATTATCTCTCCAGGATCTAATTTACATGTCAGTTGGGTTTTTTTCAATGAGATATTTCACATTGTATTCTTTTTTCCTTCATTAAATTTTTTTGATTGTTTCTTGATGTCTCATAAAATCATTAGCTTACACTTGACCAGTTTAAATTTTAAGGAATAATTTTCTTTATTTTTTGTACCTTCATTTGGCTAATTCTGCTTTTTAAGACATTCTTCTCTTAATTGATTTTTTGTGCCTTTTTAAAAACCTATTTGGCCTATTCTGGTTTTTAAGATGTTATTTTCTTCAGTGTTTTGGGTCTCTTTTTGCAAACTGTTGATTAATTTTTTTCATGATTTTCTTGCATCACTCTCATTTCTCTTCCGAATTTGTCCTCTTCCTTTCTTACTTGATTTTTAAAATCATTTTTGAGCTCTTCCATTATCTGAGACTAATCCACATTTTTCTTGGAGGCTTTGGTTGCAGGAATTTTTACTTTCTTGTCTTCTGAGTGTACATTTTTATCTTCCTTCTCAGCATAGTACCTATGGTGAGATTTTTTTCTTGCTTGCTCATTTTCCAACCTTTCTTCTTTTTTCTACTTTTAACTCTATGGTAAAGTAGTGTTCTGCTTCTAAGTGGAGGGGAACACTGTCCCAAACTTCAGTTGTTGTTGTTTTTTGTGTGGCTGTTTTTAGAAGTAACTCTGGAGACCTGTAAGTTTTTCACTTGGCATGTTTACTACCCTCCTGTGCTATGTAGTAGTTTGTGAGTTATCATGAACACACTTTTCAACTCTGGGACTATGACCAGAGTCTTTGCTCCCCAGTAGTTACAAGCTCTGCTGTGCTAGTGCTCTGCATCTCACTGAGACCCAGGCCTTCAACCTAGATGCGATTATAGGTAATGCAATGAACTCCTGCCCTCGTGTCCAGCAAAGAGACCCCTGTAAATCTTCTTCCGACCCACTGTCTAATTCTCTTAGCATCTGTAGGTTGAGAGGTCTGGAAACTACCAGTGCTGCCACTGGTTCAGTTGCCCTAAGGCCTTTTCCTGGTTTGCTGTCATGCAGTCTGCACTGGAATGGTTTGTGCTAGACTGTGCTTCTCTCTCTGGTCTAACAGACCTTTCTTGCTGATCTTTTAAGTTGTCTTGTGCTGGAAAATTGTTTTTCTCTATCTTTTTGTGGGATCTGTCACACTAGAATTTGTTTAGAGTTGCTATTTAAGGTATTTAGAGAGGTTTAGGGGGAAAGCACAGGTTAGTCCCTGCCTTAAATGCACCATCTTTGCTTTGCTTCCCAAGGGTGCTAATCTTTAAAGTGTTCACTCAGTACCTCCCCCTTTCACATCTTGTG
This sequence comes from Pseudocheirus occidentalis, assembly GCA_028646575.1. Lineage (NCBI taxonomy): Eukaryota > Metazoa > Chordata > Mammalia > Diprotodontia > Pseudocheiridae > Pseudocheirus > Pseudocheirus occidentalis. Next base: position 157,182,272 of record CM053599.1, on the reverse strand, counting down.
AAGTATAAGCTTCCATCTTGGGAATGTCTCTCTGCTGCAGAGACTCTGCTTAACTCCTACCCCATAACAAGTTTCAGATACTGATACTTCTTAGCCATATAAGGAGGAAGGGGGAAGAGTCATTTTGTATTCTAAAGAGTCGATAGAATAAGAGTACCCAAGGCTACAGAGACTGTTCACTGAATTCTCACTTTGTCATTTCTCTAATTTATAAAACAAAAACAAATAACAGCATTTATTGCTTCCATCTCAGCAGAGAAGAAAAGGAGGAGAACTGTGGCAGGAATTGAGATTAAGGGCTAGTGTGCTCTGTTGAGTTTGAAGTAAATAGTGTTAAGCTCATATGGAAACTCTTTCCCCTGAGGCTTTTCATGGCAGGTACCCAGATTAGCAAACTATTTCTTTCAGAATGGAAGAAGAATTTGGGAGTGAACTTATTAAAAAAGAGGAAGGAGTCATAAAGTAAATTATAGAGGAATATAAGAGTAGTTAAACACTAAATATTTCAAGAGAAAAACCCCTCAGAGGACAGACAATCTTACAGAAAGGATTCTGAAATCAGAAGGAAAGAATTATTAATTCCTTAAAGAGATAGCAAAGTCCTCTTAACAACTACAAGCAAAATCAAATATTTGATGAGTTACAGGATCCCATGGGCTCTCAAGAGAGAATAAAATAGCAATAAATTCCAGAATTGTTCAAAAGAGCAATGAATCTCATAAAATAAGAAGTTAAATCAATAAAAGAATAAGCGAATTTCCAAATTTAGTACTGTAGACACAGATTTTAAAAACTCAGCTAGTAAAATACAAAAAAGAATATATAATAGTTAATAGAGCAGAAAAAAATCAGTCTTCAATGAACAATGAAATGAATCCTGTCTACATAAGTGAAAGGGAGTTGAATCAGCTTGGTATCCCAAAATACTGAAGCACAGGAAAACTTGGCAGAAGAGATAGATCTTCTGTCTTCATGTCAAATTGATCATCAGAAGAGGTCTTATGCTGTCTTATCTATTTCTTAGATTCATGGGATGGTCATGTAACAGCAGCTAAGGTTCTACCTCAATCAGTGGTATTGCTAGGACTTGACTGGCTATCATTTCAGTCTTCCTGTGAAGCTTTCACAGTTATAATAGCAGTTATGTCTATACCTTATCTTGACTGTCATTTCCCTGATTGGTCTTTCTCCTTCCTCACAAGATGAACAATGAATTGGATCTTCAGATGATTTATTATAACTTATTTTTATAAAGTGTTATCATTATTATCATGCTACAGTGTCACAATGCTTACTTAATTGAATTTGCAGGTCATTAACAACCCCTAGATCTTTTTTACAGAAATTATTGCTTAGCTAAGTTTCTATCATCCTGTACATGAGCAGTTTTTTTGTTGTTTTAAATTTGGATGGAAAGTTTATATTTCTATTTCTATTAAATTTCATCTTTTTCTATTAAGCCATTCATTCTAATCAGCTGAGATCTTTTGGAATCCCAATGATGTCATCCAGTATGTCAGTTATGCCTCTCAGTTGTGTCATCTGCAAATTTGTTAAGCATGCCATCTATGACTTCATCTAGGGCAATGATAAAAATATGAAAAAGCAAAGGGCCAAGCAAGAACAAATCCTTGGAGGACTTCATAAGCGATCTCACTCTAAGCTGAATTTGAGCCATTACTGACTATTATTGAAGACTGGTTCTTCTATTAATCTAAACCACTAGTACTATAGGTAAGTTAGTTAATTTTTTGGGTCCTCATTTTCCTCACCTACTAAATGAACTTGGCATATATATATATATATATATATATATATATAAAATCTTCCCTCTAGCTCTAAATCTAAGATCTTATTATCTAGCCTATAATTCTTCATCTTATCTATGAGGACAGTATGAGAGATTTTGTTAAAAATGTTCTTAAAATATAAGGATGCTATATTCACTGCATTTCCCTGTGTGGGGTCATACTTGGAGAAAAGCCATAAATTACATGAAAAGCCATTAAAAACTTTAACTCTGAAAGGTGGAAGCCCAAACATGGTGACTTGTTAAAAATTGTAAGTTAGATACTGAATTTAGACACTGAGTCAAAATTTAGACACTATGACATATGAAAGCCATAACAAGAATATTGTGATCCATATGTGACCAGTACATGTTCAATACACAAACTTATTTTGGGGCATAACATTGACTTAACACTTAAGCTCATTACTAAGCAGAAAACCAAAAATATCGCCTAATCAAAAGTCATGCAATCTCCAACTCTTTGTTTTCTACAATTACCATAGGGATTTTGGGGGTTCTGGGGATCCACTGAACTGTCTGACCACCAAAGATTGCCCCTATTTTGTAGGTATTCATAATGATTGATTAAACTACTATCTATAATCAATCTGAAAATCCTTGGTTTCTTTCTTACATATCAAGAACACCTCTTGTTTTAACGGAGGTAAAAGAGTCCCCAGCCAGGGGAATTCCAGACTTATACCTGATGTCTAGTATAGCTCTCTGTCAAAAAAAAGGGGGGGGAGGGGAATTAATTTAGTCTGGTATATACTGTTCTTGATGAAGCTGTGCTGACTTTTAAAAATTTTGCTGTCCTTTATAAGAAATAACAAAATTTTCTTAACTATATGTCCTAAAATAACAGGAATGATGGTCAAGCTCACTAGAGCTTATAAGAATCATTATGAAAGGCAACATAATGCATGGGCAAGAGAGCTGAATTTGTTATCTGGGAATCTTGGTTTAAATCTCAACTTTGCTGCTTGCTCACTCTAACCTTGAGTAAATCACTTAAATTCCATGGACCTTAGTTTATTCTAAGGTTCCCTACAGCTCTAAATCTATGATCCCTCTTCCCTTTTAGAAAATCAAACAGCCTCTGTTTCTCAGAGCATGGTACTTTTTTCCTTTATCCAAATTCATTTGAAAGATGACAGCAGCTCATCAATCACATTGGCTAGCTCTTTTACAACCTTAAGATGCAGTATTTCTAGGTCTATTGACTTGAACTCATCAAAGGCAGATAGATGTTTTCTTACCATTGTCTCACTTATCTTGTGAGGCAGCAAAGTGGAATAGAGTGGATAGAGAGCTGGGCCTCAAGGTAAGAATATTGCAATATCCTAAGTTAGGGGTGGTCAGGGCTTGAACTAGGTGGGGGTTGGAAGGTGATGGGTGAATGAAGAGTAAGGCTCAGGTGCAAGAAAAATAGAAATATGGTAGAGAAAGAAATTGCAACACTTGGCAACTGATTGGAAATGAGGTACCTTAGAGAGTGAGAAATCAGACATTCAGAACTGGAATGACATCTGAGTCTATGTAGTACAACCTTCTTATTTTAGAGTTTTGGAAACTGGGGCATGGGGAGATTAAGTGATTTGATTGATCAATCCTGAAGATCACATAGGTAAGAAGTGTCACAGCAGGATTTGTAAGCAAAACCTTTGACTCTAAATCTGTTATTGTTCAGTTGTTTCTAACTCTTTGTAGTCCCATTTGGGTATATACTGAGTATATACATACTGAGTATTTTGCTATTTTAATCCAGCTGTTTTGAAATGAGGTAAACAGGGTGAAGTAACTTGCCCAGAAACTACTAAGTATTTGAGGCTAGATTTGAACTCAAGAAAATGAGTCTTTCTGACTCCAGGCCTGGCACTCTATGCACCACCTAAGTATCCCCACTCTACATCTAGTGAGGATTCCTTCTTCTGTATCACTTGGTGTTCTCTCTTTCCTTTCTCTCTCCTCCTCCAGCTCGTCTCTCTTTATTTCTTTCTATATACGTGTGCATATGTAATATTTTACATATAGCAACTAAAATACAAAATTTTGAAAATGTCTAAGTAGCATTTTGCAAATAAGTGGAATTTGAAATTTCAGAAATAATTAATTTATCTTTTGATAGTGATCTTTATCCTCAAAGAAAACATAGGCAGATACAGCATCAGAACATGCATGAACATTTCCAACAGTGAAAATTATATCTTGTTCTCATTCCACTTAACCACCACTACCACTATTTTAAGAAAGTTTATAAGTAGACGATATAAAAGAGCAATAACAGTTAAAAATATTGAAACAAGAGCAGGGAAGCCACATATATTATCTCAAAGATCAAAGGAGCCCAATTTTCAAATTGTATCATATATTAACCAAAATTCACATCCTGGTAATATGTGCTGAATCATAAGAAGCCATCTAGGTGCTTTTTTGTCAAGGTTTTTGGTCTTACCATAGATAAATTCCAGACAATATTCAGACCTTCACAGTTCTGGACCATGAGAATGTCAAGAAGGTGCTGAGAACTTTGAGATGTAACTTTGAAATTTTACTGATAACTTTGAGATGATTTGTATATGTTAATGAACATATCCAAAAGGGGCACAGATAGAGTTGGTCTGTTTCCCAAAAAAAATCCTATAAAAACGAGACTTCAAAATCCTGCCTCCCCACCCCCAGCCTCTTTCATCTCCACCTCGGTCCATGATGCCAAGTGCTCCCAACTCTAATCCATAATTATTCAAGCAATACTATCTGATTCTCCACTTCTTCATCCTTGCCCCAATGATGCCTGTCTTCTCTCATCACCCCATTCCCTGTTCCCACACCACCATCTTCCTCTGTATCTACTTTTCAGCTCTTGCTTCTGCATTTCTGTACTCCCCCACCGCAAATGTTTCCCCAGTGTTTAAAGTATAAATTCTACTCCATATCTACTTCAATTATGTTTTTTTTTACCAGAAAATACCCAAAGAACCAAATATATCTGCCTCCATTTCATATTCTCATAAATTATTTCATAAATCAGTTCATTAGCTATTCAGTTTCCTTATTCATCTTCCTCACATTCATTTTGTCATTGACAATTTAGTTTCTGTTCTTAGATCTAATAATCTTTGTTTGGTTTGTTGGTGCTCACAATAATCTCCTTTTCATGGGTGGTTTTCCAGATTTTGGGACCTCTAGTCTCATATTTTGCCCATGACTTTACATTGAAACTTGATTATTTCCAAGGATAGATTTCCTTTATTGACATAACAATGCAATTTTGTGGTCCTGGAGTCCTTGTTGATAACTCTTGTGTAACCATCAAGGGGGCCAGACACAACATTGTAGACATGCTCTTTAATTAGATAGCTTGAAAGTTTTTCAGCTATGAAAACACATGCTCTAAATGGAAACTGAAACATGGTCAAGGGAAAGAACTACCTTATAGAAACAGCTGATGAAGATAAGTCAAAGAAAGTATTAAGGAAACCTGGGGTGACTGCTCTTCTATCTGATTAAGGAAAAATCAGTAGCTTCACAAAAATGTACCAAATTACTTGGATCATTTGTAGTCATATCTGCCTGACTGAACAGTAGAACATCTGGGGTTTCTAAATCAAGATGGATAGTCCTATATTGTTGTTCTCTATCATGGGAGCAATGTGATTTTTTCATGAAAAGACACCGAATCTCATAGATAACTCACATTTTGGAAAAAAAATCCACAGAAGTTAAGCAGCACAGGAAGGCCTCACACTATCAGAGTGTTGTAGTAGGTATCTGACATACCTTGTATATTGATATGGTGGTCTAAGTAGATTATAGCAGAAGTGTTGATTTCACAGTTGTTTCTGTTAACTGATATATCTGCAGCACTGAAATGACAGAAGACTTCCAGGCTTCTTCCACAAGTTTATTTTCTGTTATTTCCATGATCATCAAAATATGTTGCCAAGCCATATAACAAACAGAGACTTATGCACCACCGAAAAACTCTAGGGGCAAGAGAAAATCTGAATAGAAGGCTCTTAATTCAGAATGCTCCTTGATGAGTGATGATTATTTGGGCTTCTGTGGTTGCAACATCAACAATTAGTGTTGATTAACTCCATCAAGGTCAAGTTTGGCAACTGCCTCCCGTTCAGCAAGAACAACAGGGAGTTGATTGGAAGCATGCACTGAATATGGGTAATATTCAAGTATATTGTTAAGGTTGTACTCAACATAGTCTTATCTTACTTCAGTACCAACATAGTTAGCAAACCCTATCAGTTATATATATATATATATATATTATATATGCATATGTATATGTATGTGTATACATACATATAAAATTGTTCTAAGGACACCTTATTTGATTAGATGCTCAATACCTTCAGCATTTTCCATTAAAAAAAAGAACTTTTTTAGTGGTCAGTTAAGTTAGTTAATTTATCAAATCTGGATGAATGGCACTGTTTGCCCTTGCCATTATAAGTTTTCAGGTCCACAAAGAATATCCTGTAAAATCTATTACCAGCTTTCTTGTAGAGTGGTCTGGATGTGTTGGAAACATGTTCTAAGTTTCCAGGTCCACAAAGAATATTCTGTAAAATCTATTACCAACTTTCTTGTAGAGTGGTGTGGATGTGTTGGAAACATGTTCTAAATCTGGAGCATAAGAATTGCATAATTTAAGAGTTGGAAAGGATTTCAGTTGCCATCTAGCCTCACCATATATGTGTATACAAACACATATGCATATACACATACACAAACATATGCACACAACACACATATACGTATATACACACATAAACATGAATATACACGTATATACATGCCCATTATGTATTTATCTATATATGTATGTATGTATGTGTATGTATGTATGTATATTCCAATACATAACTATAATATACCCAAGTGTTCATATGGCCTCTGCTCAAAAGATTTCAGAGAAGGGGAACTTTCCATTTCTAAACGCAGATTATTTTCCTTTTGCACAATTCTAATTGTTAGAATATTTTCCTGGCATTAAGCCTAAATTGGACTCTTTGCATCTTCCTTCCATAGGTCATGTTTTGCTCTCTGAGATCAAAAAGAAAAAATCTAATCCCTCATTCACATTTCAAATGTTAAACATGGCTCTCACATGCCCTATCCTTAAGAGTCAGATTTCTCATTCCTAGTATAGCTTCCAGCAATATCAGTCATAGTCATCTTGAAGAATTCATAATGACTACAACTGTCTCCAGTTTTTTTTATCATCAGTCTCCCAATCTACATTTACTTCTTTCATGTACCTACAAATATGTCCATGTCTTCCCATTCTTAAACAAACAAAAACAAATCAAAACACTCTCACTTCATCCTACCATTTCTGCTAGCTCTCATCCTATATTTCTCCTCCCTAAACTTTATAGCTAAAATTTTTGAGAAAGTCTTGTACACTAAGTGCCTTCCCCACTATGTTAACAATGATTTTAATTGCCAAATTCGAAGACCTTTTCTCAATGTTTCTTTAAGTCTTATCAGCATTTGGCACTACTGTTCACCTTTTCCTCCTAAATAATTCTCTTCTCTCTAGGTTTTCATAGCACTTTTCCTATAGTCTAACATTTTTGCAAGCTTGTTTTCTGGTTCTTTATCTATGTTATGTACACTAAATATGGACTCTATTCTGCCCCCCTCCCCTTCTCATTTCTCTCAATGTTGGTTCAGTTATCTTTATGTAAGATTTATCCAAGATGGACATATTTATATATCCATATCTAGTCTCTCTGTTAAGATACACTCATACACATACAACAATATGTATGTGTATGTACCTTTTATGTACCTCAAACTGAATGTGCTGTAAACATCTCAAACTCAACATGGTCAAAAGATATTCATTTTCCTCCAACAACTCACCTTCCTTTGTAGCTTCTCTATTAAAGAGGGTACCAGTATCCTTTGGATCACCCAGGCTTACAACAGCTGTATCATCTTAGGTTCCTTATGCTCCCTCATGTCACCTACACAATTTGTTGCCAAATCTTGTTCCTAATTTCTTCTTCTTCATCATCTTCATCATTATCTTCTTCTTCCTCTTCTTCTTCTTCTTCTTTTTGGTTATATATGTACAGTCATGTTAAATATTGGTAATGCTGAGAAAGAAGAATCAGAACAAAAAGGAAAAACCACCAGAAAGAAAAAATCAAAAACAAAAAAAGTGAAAATAGTATGCTTTGATATTCATTCATATTCCTTCGTTCTTTCTATGGATGCTGTTAGCATTTTCCTCACCAGTCTTTGGAATTGTTTTGGTTCATTGTATTGCTGAGAAATTAGTGTGTCTGAGTTAATCATCATACAATGTTACTGTTGCTGTGTACAATGTTCTCTTGGTTCTGCTCACTTCACTCAACATCAATTCACTCACGACTTGGCAAGTTTTTTTCTGAAATCTGGCTGCTCATCATTTCTTATACCACAGTAGTACTCCATTAAATGCATATAATATAACTTTGTTCAGCCATTCCCAAATTGATAGGCATCCCTTCAATTTTCATTTATTTGACACCAGAAAAGAGCTGCTGTTTTTGTATGAAATAGGTCCTTTTCCTTTGTGCTTTTTATGCTTTTTAAAAATCTTTTTTTTTTGAATTCAGACCTTGTAGTGGTATTGCTGGATTAAAGGGATGTACAGTTTTATAGCTCTTTGGGCATAGTTCCAAATTGCTTTCCAGAATGGTTGGATCAGTTCACAACTCCACCAACAATGCAATAGTGTTCCAATTTTCCCACATCTTCAATATTTATCATTTCATTTTCTGTCATATTACCCAACCTATTAGGTATGAAGTGGTACCACAGGGTTGTTTTAATTTGCATTTCTCTTATCAATAGTGATTTAAAACATTCTTTTCATATGCCTTTAGATATATTTATATATCCAAATTTTTTCATCTAAAAACAACCTGTTCTCTCTTTTATCACTTATTACTTGGGGAATGACTTGCATTCTTATAAATTTGACTGTGTTCTCTCTATATTTTAGAAATAAGGCATTTATCAAAGACACCACCTGATTTTTGTTTTTCTTCTAATCTTTTTTGGGTTGGTTATGTTTATGCAAAATCTTTTTAGATGAATGTAATCAAAATTATCCATTTTGCATTTCATAATTTATTCTATCTTGTTTGGTTATCAGTTCTTCTGTTCTTCATAGATCTGGCAGGTAAATTATTCCTTGCTTTCCTAATTTGCTTATGGTGTCATCCTTTATGTCTAAATCATGTACCCATTTTGAGCTTATTTTGGTATAATGTGTGAAATGTTGGTCTACTCCTAGTTTCTCCCTTATTATTTTCCACTTTTCCAAGAAGTTTTATCAGACAGTGAGTTTTTAATCCTAGAAGTTGGAGTCTTTGGATTTATCAAACAGCAGATTCCTGTAGTCATTTGCTATTGTGTCTTGTGCACCTAATCTGTTCAACTGATCCATCATTCTATTTCTTAACTGGTACCAAATAGTTTTGATGATTATAACTTTATAATATAATTTTATATCTGATATAGTTAGGCCACACTTCTTTGTATTTTACTTCATTAATTCTTTTATATTCTTGAATTTTTATTTTTTCCAGATGAATTTTGTTATTTTTTTTAGCTCTATAAAATAACTTTTGGGTAGTTTGATTGGTATGGCACTGAATTAGTAAATTAATTTAGGTAGAATTGTCATTTTTATTATATTAGTTCAGTCTACTTACAAGCAAATCATTTTTCTACAATTGTTTAGATGTGACAACATTTATGTGAAAAGTTTTTTGCAATTGTGTTCATATAGTTTCTGTTTTTTTCTTGTCAGATAGGCTCCCAAATATTTTGTAATATCTACAGATATTTTAAATAGCATTTCCCTTACTATGTCTGGATTTTGTTGGTAATATTTAGAAATGCTGGTGATTTGTGTGGGTCTATATTATATCTTGCAACTTTGCTAAAGTTATTAATTATTTAAAGTGGTTTTTTAGTTGTTTCCCTAGGATTCTCTTGCCTGTTCTACTTTATTTGATTTCTTTTTCTTCTTATTGCTAAAGCTAACAGTTTTACTACACTATTGAGTAGCAGCAGTAATAATAGACATCCCTATTTCATCTTTGATCTTACTGGGAATGTTTCTAACTTATCCTTATTACAATGTTTGCTGATGGGTTTTGATAGATGCTACTTCTCATTTTAAGGAAATTTCATTTATTCTTATGCTGGAATGGGTGCTGAATTTTGTCAAATATTTTCCAGCATGTATTGAGATAATATGATTTCTGTTAGTTTTGTTATTGATATAGTCATGTGTGCTCATGGTTTTCCTGATATTGAACCAGCTTTGCATTCCTAATATAAATCCCACCAGGTCATAGTGTATTATTCTGGTTATTAATTGGTGTAATCTTTTTATTTTATTTAACATATTTCCACCAAAATTCATTAGGGAAATTGTTCTATATATTTTTTTGTCTGTTTTGCTCTTCCTTGTTTAGGTATAAGCACCATATTTGTGTCATAAAAGGAATTTCATATGCTCCTTGTTCACCTATTTTTCTAAATATTTTATATATCATTAGAATTAATTGTTCTTTAAATGTTTGGTAGAATTCACTTATAAATCCATCTGGCCCTGGGGACTTTTTCTTAGGGAAGTTATTGATTACTGGTTCTATTTCTTTTTCCAAAATGGAACTAAGTACTTTATTTCCTCTTCTGTTAATGTGGGCAATTCATATTTTTGAAAATATTCATCCCTCTCACTTAGATTGTCAGTTTTACTGATATATAATTGGGCACAATTGCTCCTAATTATTGCTTTAATTTCCTGTTCATTGGTGGTGAATTCATCCTTTTCATTTTTGATACTGGTAATTTGGCTTTCTTTTTTAAGTCAAATTAACAAAAGATTTCTCTATTTTGTTCCCCCCCATAATACCAACTCTTAGTTTTGTTTATTAGTTCAATATTTTTCTTAATTTCGTTGTTATTAATCTCTCCTTTGTTTTTTCAGAATTTCTAATTTGGTGTTTTGGGCAATTTTTAATTTCTTCTTTTTTAGCTATTTTGTTTTATGCCCAATTTACTGATCTCCTCTTTCTCCATTTTATTCATGTAAGTAGAGTAATAAAATTTCACAAAGAATTGCTTTGGCTGGTTTTCTCATCATTGTCATTCTCATTGATGAAATTATTGATTGTTTCTAAGATTTGTTGTTTGACCTACTCATTCTTTAGGATTAGATTATTTGGTTTCCAATTGGTTTTTAGCCTATCTTTCTTGACTCTTTATTACATATAATTTTTATTGCATCATGATCTGAAATGGGTATATGGAATATAACTACCTTTCTGCTTTTGATTGAGAAGTTATTATGCTCTAATACATTGTCAAGTTTTGTGTAGGTGCCATGTACCACTAAGAAAAAGTTACATTCTTTTCTATCATTATTCAGTTTTCTCTAGGCACCTATCATTTCTATCCTTTCTAAAATTCCATTCCTCTCCTTAACTTTATTGTTTATTTTGTAGCTAGGTTGAGGTCTCCTACTAGTATAGTTTAGATGTCTATTTCTTCATGTATCTCACTTAACTTTTCTAAGAATTTGGATGCTATACCAGTTGATGCATATATGTTTAATATTGATATTGCATCATCATCATTGGTACCTTTTAGCAAGGTGTAGTTTTCTTTCTTATCTCTTAATTAGATCTATCTTTTTTCTTTTTCTAAGATTAAGATAGCTCCTCCTGCTATTTTTTCCTTCAAGTGAAGCATAATATATTCTGCTCCAGCCTTTTGCCTTTACTCTGTGTGTTTCTCTGTTTCCTATGTGTTTCTTGTAAACAACATATTGTTGGATTCTGGTTTTTAATTCTCTCTGTTGTCTGCTTCCATTTTATGGGAGAGTTCAACCCATTAACTTTCAGTTTTGATTACTAACTGTATTTCCCTCCATCCTATTTTTACCTTGTTTTTGCTTTTCTCTCTCCTTTCAACATATCCCTCCCTCCTCACTAGAGTTTTGCTTCTGACCACCATCTCCTTTAATCTGCCCTCCGTTATATCAGCCCCCCCCTTTCTTTCCTGTTTTCCCTCCTCCCTTTTACTTCCTTTTAGTATAAGATAAAGTTCTATACTCAACGGAGTGTGTATCTTATTCCCCCTTTGAGCCAAATCTGATGAGATTATGGTTCAAACATTGCTCACTCCCTCTCTTCTTTCCATGTACTATAATAGAACTTTTCTACCTATTTGTGTGGGGGTAATTTACCCTATTCTGCCTCTCCCTTTCCTCTTCTCCCCATAAAATCTTTTTTTTCACCCTTTAGCATTTTTATATCATCATATCAAAGTCAATTTATACCCATACAGTCTGTCTATGTATACTCCTTTTAATTGCCCTAATAGATTCAATTCTCAAGAGTTACAAGTATCATTTTCCCATGAAGGGACAGCATTTTAAATCTTATTGAATAACATGATTTTTCTCTTTCCTCTTTACCTTCTTATACTTCTCATGGTCTTGTATTTGAACATCAAATTTTCTATATTTATCTCTCGTCTTTCCCTCAGGAAGGTTTGAAAGTCCCTTGTTTCATTGAATGTCCATCTTTTTCCCTGAAAGATTTATGTTCAATTTGCTCAGTTATTTCTTTATGATTGCAATCCAAACTCCTTTGCCTTCCAGAATATTATATTCCAAGCCCTGGGATCATTTAATGTTGAAGCCGCTAAGGAACTGTGTCTCCTTCATATTTGAATTCTTTCTTTCAGAGTGATTGCAGTATTTTCTCCTTGACCTGATAATTCTCTAATTTGACTGAAATATTCCTTGGAGTTTTCACATTGGGATCTCTTTAAGGAGGTGATCAGTTGATTCTTTCAATGAGGATTTTGCCCTCTGGTTCTAGGACATCAGGGAAGTTTTCCTTGTTAATTTCTTGAAAGATGCTATTGAGGTTCATTTTTAAAAATTAACTTTTGTTTATTTTTAGTTTACATCATTGATTTCCGATAGATTTTGAGTTACATATTTTCCCCTGTCTTTCCCCTACCCCCCCAAACAGTGATCCCACTGTATACACCTCCCCAAATCTGCTTTTTCCTATATCCTCCCCCATCACCCCTCTGACTTTCTGGTAGAGCCAGATGGATCTGCCTATCCCAGGGCCTGTATATCTTATTTCCCAGTTGCATGTAAACAATTAATAATTAATAATTAATAATAATAATATATTTAACATATGATATTGGAACTTTAAGTTCTAGATTCTTTCCCTTCCTCCCTTGTCACCCACTCCCACTGGAAAGACAAGCAATTCAACACAGGCCATACATGTATAGTTACACAGAATATCTCCACTATGGACATACTGTATAACACTGATGATATTTCCCTCCTTTCTATCCCTGCCTCTCCTTGTTCTGTTGTCTACTTTGACCTGTCCCTTTACAGAAATGTGTGCTTCTAACAACCCTCCCCCTGAACCTCCCCTCCCCTCAATCATCTCCCATTTCATCCCTTTCTCTCCTGTTCTCCAGCAGGAGAAGATTTCCATTTTAGAGCGTATGTCATTCCGTCCTGAAGCCAGATTCAATGAGAGTAAAGTTGACCCATTCCCTTTTGCCTTCCTGTTCTTCCCCTCCATTGTAACAGTTATCCCTTGTTTCTTCTATATGAAGTGATTGATCCCATTCTGTCTCTCCCCATCTCCTCTCATTCTATTCCTCTCCCACCTCAGAATTTTACCTTTTAAAATAACATCACTTCATATTCAATTGATCCTGTGCCCTTTGTCTATGTACACACATATATACACACACTCCCATATGTATTTATATGCATATATATTCTTCTATATAGACATATGTGTATGCATACATAAATATTTATTTGTAATTCCTTCACCTATTCTCATACTGAGAAAAGTTTCATAAGTTACAATTCTCATTTTTCCATGTTGGCATGTAAATAGTTTAATTTTGATAAATTCCCTATGATTTCTTTTCCATGTTTACCTTCTCATGCTTCTTGTGTTTGAATGTCAAATTTTCTATCCAGTTCTGTTTTTTTTTAGCAAGAATGTTTGAAAGTCCTCCACCTCATTGAAACGACCGTATTTTCCCCTAAAACATTATACTCAGTTTTGCTGGGTAGGTGATTCTTGGTTTTAATCCTAGCTCCTTTGATCTCTGGAATATCATATTTCAGGCCCTTCAATCTCTTAATGTAGAAGCTGCTAGATCCTGGGTTATCCTGATTGTGTTTCCACAGTATTCAAATTGTTTCTTCTTGGCAGTTTGTAATATTTGCTCCTTGATCTGGGAAGTCCAGAACCTGGCTCTAACATTCCTAGGAGTTTTCTTTTGGGGATCTTTTTCAAGAGGTGTTTGGTGAATTCTTTCAAGTTCTATTTTGCCCTCCCTCTGATTCTAAAATATCAGGGCAATTTTCCTTGAGAACTTCTTGAAGGATCCTTTCTAGGTTATTTTTGTGATCATGGCTTTCAGGTAGTCCAATAGTGTTTAAACTATCTCTACTGGATCTATTTTCCAGGTCAGTGTTTTTTTGGTCAGGAAGATATTTCACATTGCCTTCTATTTTTTCATTTGTTTGCATCTGTTTAATAGTATCCTGATTTCTCATAAAGTCATTTGCTTCCATTTGCTCCACTCTAATTCTGAAGGAATTATTCTCTTCAGCAAAATTTTGAGATTATTTTTCTACCTGGAAAATTTGACTTTTTAAGGCATTCTTCTCATTGGCTTTTTGGGCCTCTTTTCCGCCATTTGAGTTAGTCTATTTTTAACGTGTTATTTTCTTCAGTCAGTATATTGACTCTCTTTGCGTGATTTTCTTGCATCATTCTCATTTCTCTTCCCAATTTTTCCTCCACTTCTCTTATTTGGTTTTCAAAATCCTTCTTAAGCTCCACTATGGCTTGTAACCAGTCTAGATTTTTCTCAGAAGCTTTTGATATGGGAGTTCTGACTGTGTTGTCTTCCTCCCATTCCATCCTTTGATCCGTTTTTCCCCCCCAAAAAGGAATCTAAAGTTGCATTGCTGAGATTGCTTTGCTTCCCTTGCCTGTTCATGTTGCCAGTCAGTTACTTGACTTTTGGGATCAGTAGAGCTCTGCTTTCGGAGGGGAGAGCCCTGTCCCAAATTGCTGGGGTTTTCACAGCTGCTGGAGCTATTAGAAGGTCGCTGTCTCTGTAGCCCCCACCACTTTGGCTCACTGAAAACACACCTTTGGACCACCACCCAAGACTGTGGTCCTGATCCAGGCAGCTCAAGGGAAGAGCTCTTAGCCTCTGAATGATCACTTGGCACACCCTGCAATCCACAGGCCCAGAGCTTCTGAAGCAGCCACATGGAGGTGGCTGCAGGGCCCCTGCTTCAGACTGCTTCTAGCTCTGGAGGCAGTTGGCCTGACCCTCTCCCTGAAATTTAGCCAAGTTCCACTGACCTTTTCCCTTTGTCCTTGGCTCTTATGGGTTGGTAATTCTGGAAACCCCCACAACTGCTAGTGATCTGCTCTCCTGAAAGCTCCAGCCAGGAGTTCTCCTAGATAGCCTGGGGCTAAAACTTCATGGGACTGGGCTCTGATCCCAGTGTGCTGTAATCAGCCCTTTCTTTCCTTTTGCTGGGCTGCCTTCAGCACAAGCCTTGTTTCTCTGTCATTTTATAAGTTCTAGAGCTCTAAAATTTGTTGAGTCATATTTTATAGGTATTTGAGGTAGTTCTGTGGGAAACCATGGAGTTTTCCTGTTTCTATGCCATCTTTACTCCCCCCATTTTTTTTTTGGTCATGGCTTTTAGGTATTCTTATAAATTCTTAAATTATCTCTCCTGGATCTACATTGAAGGTCAATTGTTTTTCCAATGAGACATTTTAAATTGTCTTCTATTTTTCATTTTTCTGATAATATTTTTACTGATTCTTGATGTTTCATGGATTCATTACTTTCCTTTTGCTGAATTCTAATTTTTAAGAAATTATTTTCTTCAGTTAGTTTTTCTACCTAATTTTCCATTTGGCCAAATATACTTAAAAAATTAATTAATTTCCCCCCAGTTACATGTATGTAAAGCCAAGCACAAGTAGATTCCCAAAAGAATGCTACTGTGAACAGCTTTTAAGATTCAGATTGCACAGTAATAGTGAACACTTAGTTTATTCCATTACAAATCAAGATTCAGTACAGTATCCACAATACAATATTCTCAATATTACATCTTATTACAGAAAAATCACAATATAGTGTTCATAGCAGCTTAACATTATAATGGCCACACAGTTTTCTACAGTACTACAGTAGCCACAATATTTAGAACAAGGAACAAAAGAAGAAATCACCTCGTTTCCCCAAGGGGAAAACCCTTCTCACTTAAAGATTCAATCAATCAATTCACAATATATCAATCTTCCACGCATGGGGCAACCATTAACTTAATCTGTCACTCATCTAGCAGTTAGTCACTAAGCTAGATTCCCAGTTACTAAATATCATTAGTCACTCATACAGTCATTGGAAAACCACACAGACTGTCTGCCCCTTGGTTTCCAGCAAACCTCAGTTTTGTCCAAGGGGAGGTCTTTTCTTCCTCTTGACTCTGGGTGGTCTCTCTGATTCTCTGGATCACCTTCCATGGTTCCAGCTCCCTCCTGAATCTGCCAAACAATCACCTGGATTCAGGAGCTGACAGCTGTCAGGTTCTCATCCAGTCCTCAGAGGTAGACAGCTCCCAAGTCCTTTTCCAGTCCTCAGGGCAATTCCTGGCACACACTGAAGTTCACAGGATTCAGCACATCTCAAACTCTTCACCACTTCTCTTGCCTGGAACTCAAGGATCAGCCAGGCCATGAATAAACAAAGTCTTATCCTGTTTATGTTTCTTCAGTCTTCCAGCAGTTTAGCTGGCTCTAGGACCCAGAAGTAATATTGGCCTTCTGGATGGCCTTCACCAATTTCTGGTCTCAGGAAAATTCCAATTCAGTTCTCAGTCAGCTTCCAGATACTGGGAAACTCTCTCTCTCCCTCCCCCCCCCTCAGCTGGCTTCAGTCTCCATGAATCTTCCTTCACAGAGGAGCAAATTCCAATTCTGTCTCTCTCTCTCTAGAATTCTTCTTTATATACAGCACTAGCTTCCAGTCTCAGCCAATAGTCTTCTTCCGCGTCAACAGGGGAGGTCATGCCTTCTCAACAATGGACAGGGTTCACACCTTCCATGCTTAGCCCTAAGTTAGTAGGTGCTAGTTAGTCCTAAATTACTAAGTGCTAAGTATCTGATAAACTGATTACCATTACAATGTAAAAACAATTTTTAACATTTGTAAAAATAATACTAAGCATTTGAAATTTTGTCCCTCTAGCCTCCCACCCCCACTGAGAGGGCAATTGGTTCAATATAGGTTATACATGTGTAGTTATGCAAGTCATATCCATAGTAATTATGTTGTAAAAGAAAGCTTAGACAAAAAAGCTCAAGAAAAATAAAGTTTAAAAAAAAGTATGCTTTAGTCTGTATTCAGACACCATCAATTCTTTCTCTGAAGATGGACAACTTTTTTCACCATAAACCCTTCAGAGCTGTCTTGGATCATTTTATTGCTGAGAACACCTAAGTCATTTACAGCTGATCATCTTACTGTACACACACACACACACACACACACACACACACACTTATATATACATATATACTTATATATGTTAAGTACATATACTTACATATATATGTTAAACATCTATATATATACACATACATACATCTATATACATATACATATAGATGTATGTATGTGTGTGTGTGTTTATATGTATGCATGTATGTATGTATTGCTTTGTGGAGTGAGGAATTCAGGGTAATTGGGGTTAAGTCACTTGACTTGCCCAAGGCCACATGGATAGTAAGCGTTAAGTGTCTGAGGCCAGATTTGAGCTCAGGTTCCTCTGACTTCAGGGCTGGTGCTCTATTCACTGTGCCTCTTAGCTGTCCCACTCATTTTATGATATTTGCTGTTACTTTGTACATAGTACATTTCACTTTACATTAGCCCATGCAAATACAATAGTATTATGGCACAATCACATACCATAACTTGTTCAGTTATTTTTGAATTGATTGGCATCCCCTAAATTTCTAATTGTTTGCCCCCAGAAATGAGCTGCTATATTTTTGTGCATTTAGATAATTTTCCATATGTTTTTCAAGGTGTTATTTTCTTCAGAATTTTTTAATGTCTCCTTTACTCTTTTTTGTTGATTCATTTTTTCATGATTTTCTTGCATCATTCTCATTTCTCTTTCCAATTTTTCCTCTACCTCTCTTACTTGATTTTTAAAGTCCTTTTGGAGCTCTTCCATTGCCTGAGACCAATTCATATTTTTCTTGAAAGCTCTTCATTTAGGAGCTTTGACTTTGTTACCTTCTTCTGGGGGTACATTTTGATTTTCCTTGTCCCCCTTGTAACTTTCAATAGTCAGAGTTTTTTCCCTCCATGTGCTCATTTTCCTATCCTATTACTTGCCTTTTAACTCTTTGTTAAAGTAAGGTTATGTTTCCATGGTGGAGGGCACGCTCTACCTTTCTTACACTTTTTCTACCTGTCTAGTTTTCTTATTCTTTGTTACCTTTAATACATTCTGTGACTTTTTTACACTGGCCTCCTTGCTGTTCCTTAATGTGAGATTTGATATTTATCCTCCATCCCCTTGCACTTTTTGTCCTCTATGCCTGGAAGGTTTTACTCACCTTAACTTCATTTCTTGTTTCCCTTAGTTTCTTTTAGTATTAATCTCACAATCCATGTTCTTTAGAAGGTCTTTTCCAGTCCTTCATTGCTGCTAATAATTCCCCCTTTAGATTATCTTAATCTATACTTTATATTTATCTCATATACCTGCTTTTTTTCACATGTCTTCCCCATTAAAATGTGCAGTGCTTGAATGCAGGGGCAGTGTTTTTGCCTTCTTTATGTGCCCCAAGTGTAGTATGGTCCCTGCCATGGAGTAAGCATAGTAAATATTTAAGAAATCACTTTTAAAGAAATATTTTAGAAATGACTCACTGAGTGAATGACACAACAACTTTGGAAATGGGCCTTGTAAAATTGCTTTCAAGGATGTGTGAAAGATTTGGGATTTCACTAAGTTTGTCCACTGATGTCATCTACAACTTTTCTATGACAGTAGAAAAATTCTAATCAGTTGAGTGTGGAACACAGATATAATGCAACTTGAGGTAGGTATGTCAGTTAACAAGAATTTAGTATGTGCCTCCCATATGCCAGATATGGTTCTATGCACTGAATATACAAAGAAAGGCAAAAAGCTCTTGCCCTTAAGAGCTACACAATTTAATGGGAGCTGAGCCCAATACTCTAAATATGTTCATACCTGGGTAGTGTAAATTAGGGGCATTATCTCCCTCATTCTTAATACTTTGTCTTAGTTTTAACCTTTTTGATAACCCTGTCATACTGTTGACTTACATTGTGTTTTCTACCACATAGTACTTTTTCTTGCTGTTCATCAAACCTCCAAATCTTTTTTTTTAGATGAATAGCTCTCTAGACAGACCTCCTCTACTTGTATTTATGATGTTATTCTTTTTTCTTTTAAACCATCACATAAGCTATCCCTCCTAGCTTTGTGTCGACTGAAAATTTGATGAGCATGACGTTTATTTTTAGGGTCAAGTCAATGATAAAAATGTGAAGCAGAATAAGGCAGGCCAAGCACAGATCCAGGGCACTTTACTTGAGATCTAGTTGACACTAAACTATTAATTAACTCTTCAGGTCTGACCATTGATCTATTTCCAATTCAACCTATTTCCACCATCATCCTGTTTGTAACTCTCTACTTTACTCATAAGGAAATCATAGAAACTTTGTCATGTGTTTCGCTAAAATCAATTTAAACCTTATTTCTAACATTCCTTTGATCTATCAGTCTAGTGACTCTGTCAAAAAAGATAATGAGATTAGCCTAGCATGACTTTTTTTTCTGACAATGTCATAATGACTCTGAATCAACTATCATCTTCTACTCATCACCATTTTAAGCATTATAAATATATATTGTGTCCTGAGGAATCCTGCATTCAACCCTATAAATATATAGTATGCAAAGCTGGTACATTACATCTTTGCCCAGGGGGCCAGGCCAAGCTGCTCTATTTATAAACCAAGTTTACTTACTGTATAAATGAATAGATCAAATACCTGGTCTCCAAAGTCCACTTAGTTATTTTAGTTAGATCTGTGATTTCATTGGAATAGGGAATTCCTTGGTGTAATGGTAATGGGAATTTGAATGATGTAATGGTAATAGGCCCAACGGTATCTGAATTTCTTTCCTGCTTTGAAGATCTTCCCTACTCCTTAATAAGTTGAACATACTCACATTGAGCATACTCATATACTCACATTGTGGTGGGAGGAATTTGCTGAAAGGTGGAGCAAAGGCTGGAAGAAGCTGGGACTCAGAGCAGTTAGAAAGGAGTGGGAGAGGATGCAGACAAGGAGACAGGTAGATATGGTGTTGTTCCCTGCAGTGATAAGGCGTATTAATTTCACTGTTGCTATGATGGATTTGGCTTTCTGGTGCTGAGATTCAGTTTCCTGGTGCTGGAATCTGACTTTCTGGGGTCTAAACAAATGTTTTGCTTTTGTCTTCTAAATGCAAAATCTATTATATTTTGTGATTCAGAACTGTGCTGGCATATTCATAGTCACCAATGGTGTTATGAATATCATGTTGGAACTACAATTGGGTGTAGGAATTTCCTCTTCCAATTCGATTTGGCGTGCTGTCTACAATTTATAATCTTAAAGGTTTGCCTGTGTTCAGGGTTTAAGTAACTTACTCAAGGTCATACAGTCAGCATGTGTCAGAGGTGAAACATCTGAGATGAGCTCTCTATCCACTGAACCACACAGTTTCTCATCCACTAAATCTTATCCTATTCCTCCCTTATGTTTATAGAGGCTACTTAGTGCCTGGTGTTCATAGGGGACTGACCTTGCATTCAAGATATCAATATCTTACTGTATGGCTTCTCCTCACAGCCACATATCTCCAACTGCCTTTGAAACTCTCCAACTGAATGTCACATAGGCAATTCAACTTTGATAGGTCTAAAAAAGAATTCAGTATCTTTTCCTCAAACTTTTCCTTCTTCTGAGTTTCCTTATTATTATCAAGGTCACCACCATTTTCCCAGGCTTTGAACTTCAATATCATACTTAATTCCTAATTTTCATTCATCTTGCATATTTATTTTCTTGCCAAATTTTGTTGTTTCTACTTTCGCATCTCCTGTATTTCTTCCATTCTCTGCACAACCCTGTTCTAACCCCTCATTGGCTCTTGCATGGTTTGTGGTGTTAACCTTTTATGTAATATCCCTGTCTCAAGTCTTTCCCCAATGCACACTCCACTCTGCTACCAAGGTTCTTTTTCTATAATTTAAGTCTGATTATATTATGAAATGATAATCATTAAATATAATATTTTTGGCCAAGGTCTGAATTAATCAAACAGACTGCCTTGCCTTACAAATGCCTTTTTCTGTGTCAGCAACTCCAGAGACCAGATAAGACTGAAAGTGGAATTTCCCCTTATCTTGGGACATATTCCATATGAGAGAGAAACATACATTCTGAGACCATAAATTCCAACGGACCCTGTTTTGTCCATTGTCCTGTCAATTTGTACTTGTGGTCAAGAAACTTCCTTTCTGATGATATGGACAGTAACATATAGAAATCATAAATCTTTGTGATGTGATCACCCTGAAATGGGATGGTTCTAAAGTATATTCAAGATTTCTCATTCTTTTGTTCAGAAGTTAGAACTGAACTTCTGACTCTTTGTACAAATTTGCTAGTTTTTTATTTTGCCTCCTTTTCCTCATGTTGGCCAGTCAATTAATTGGTTGGGTTTTTTTTTAGGTCTGTGAAACTCTGCTTCTAGGGGGGGAAGCTCTGTTCCAAATCGCTGAGGTTTTCCCAACTGCTGGAGCTATCAGGGGGGTGTTGCAAGCCCCCCCCCCAGCTTTGGCTTGCTGAAAGTGCACCCCAGGACCACCACCCAAGACCACAATCCGGATCCAGGCCACTCATTGCAAGAGCACTTGGCCCTGATCAATTGATTCAGCCCCCCTGTGGAGTCTGCAGGCCAAAGGCTCTGAAGCAGCCTGGTGGGGTCTGCCTGCGGATCCAGCAGTTCCCTTCCCCCACTGCTTCCTTGCCCCGGGGGCAGAATGGCCGAACTGCTTTTACCACCCCCCAATTAATTTTCAGAGTTTCACTTTCACTAACCAACTCTGATGCTTTAAAGCTCTCATTAGGCAGGTGCTTTAGATTTTCTTTGAAGTAGACTCACCTGCGGTTTGGGAGGCTCCTCGTGGCCACCGCTGAGGTTTTGGGCTGGCGGGGTCTCTGCTTTGCTGCAATGTGAGCTGCTTCTCCTGACCTGTTCCTCATGCCTTAGCAGATGTGGGGGTGCTGGAGGCTGTAATCTCTCCTGCAGGCTGGCTGCAGAGCTCGGCTCAGCTCAGCCCAGCTCCTTCCCACCGTCTCAGGCCTGGCCCCGGTCTCAACTTCAGGCTGTTTCCGTCTCAGCTCCAGGTTGCGATGAGCCCCTGCTGCTGAGCTGCCTTCAGCGAGAGATGGGTTCTCTGTATTTTTGTGAGTCTGAGACTCCTAGACTTTATCTGGGCTCATAATTTAATGGGTGTTTAGGGTGGCGGTATGGGAGCTGCGGGACCTTGCTGTTTCTACGCCATCATCTTGGCTCCGAACCAAATTTGCTAGTATTAAGGGAATAAAATGAAATAACTGTATATCAGTATTTTTTGGTCTCCTCTAAACAAACTTTTTAAAGGTTAACAAGTACTGATACACACTCTGGCCCCAGTGAACTTCATCAGCATTAATTTTTCTACAGGGTCTACTATGATGTCCTCTGTTTGGTATTTAAAGTTATCTATAGCCTGAACTGTTTTTAATTTCCCAGTATTACATTTTAATTCCCTCTGCACAGTATATGGCCCTGATACACTGACTTGATTGCAGTTGCTGGAGTAGACCTCATCAAGAAATGAATTCTCCATGCATTGCATTGGCTGTCTGCTATACTGGAATGCTTACCTGTCTCACTTCTACCTCTCTGTTTCATTGATTTCCTTTAAGACTTATCTCAACAGCGACTTCTTCATCAGTACTTTCCTAATTTTTCCACCCCATCCCTGATGCTAATACTAATATTCCTTTCAGATGACCTTACTTCTACTAGTGTATGTATTATGTATACAATGTATGTATTATGTACACTATATATAATGTACAATATAATAATATATAATACATATTAATAATATACAATAGAATATATTATATTAATATATAATACATCAATATTAATTAATATATCAATTTAATTAATCAATTTATTTATTTGAATTTCTTTAGTTAATATATTACTATTAATAATATATAATGT
>CM053599.1:157120622-157148823 GCA_028646575.1 Pseudocheirus occidentalis | reverse complement strand
CGCTACCTGTAGTGCTTTCTGTCTTGTGGAGAGTTTTGGAGCTTGAAAATCTGTTTAGCGTCCCATTTTATGAGTTTTTTAGCGTGTTTGTGTGGGAGCTGCGGTGCTTTGCTGCTTCTACGCCGCCATCTTGGCTCTGCCCGGGAATTCTTTATATCAATGAAATCACAAGTTTAGTCTCTATTCCATTATCCCATCATTGTGTAGAACATGTATTTATTAAAGACTTTGACTAAAGAATATGGAAGCATGAGGTAATTTGGAACATAAAAGAAATTGAAAACCCATGGCTAATATACATAAAACTTAAGGCAAGTTCAACGAAAAACAAATCAACAAAATCTATTAAATGCCTACTATATGCCAGGCACTGTGCAAAAATGTAATATTCCCTCCCCTCAGAGATCTTATACTTCATTAAGGGAGCTAGAAGGAATAAGGAATACATATAAATAAATACAATACATACAGACACACAGACAACCCCTTAACCCCACATGTATTTCACATTCTTATTGCAACCACTCTTAGTATGCCACAATAAAATAATTTCACCTCAGTTATCACTTAGCACCTTAGCAAAGATGAATAAAATAACACTCTACATAGATACAGTTTGAGAGAAAGAGAGGGAGAAAAACTGAGTGGAGCTGTTAATGTAACTTGTAAAGTGGTTGGTTAGAGTTGCAATGACCTAGGCTAAAATACCTGCCTTTGAAACTCTGTGTGATGCTAGACAGATCATTCAACCTCTCTGAGATTAATTTTCCCTCACCTGCACAAGGGGGACAATAATATTTGTATTGCCTACCTCACTAGGTGCTGCAGCAAGCACCCTAGCATACTCAGGATGGCTGCACCACAGGTCCTTAGATCTGCTTTTCTAAAGGAAAGTAACTCAAAATGGGTTAACAGTCCTAATATAATCAAAGCTATCATGTACCTAGTTCAGGGGAAAAAGTCAGCATCTCGAACTTCAGAGAATACAAACAGAAGTGACAACAGAAAACAACACAATTAAGCAGACAGGGCTTACAGCTGTCTGACTCTTACATCCATACCTAGTTACCAGAAAGGGAATCACCAACATCTTGGTTTTCAAAGAAGGGGGGCTCAGTGGCTACCCAGACTCTCATCTGGCCAAATCATGCAACTTTTACCAAAGTGAGCCCCCAAGCAAAACCTCACATCAGTCTATAGATAGCCCTCTCCTTTCTCAGCGAATTTCAAAACCCTCTTGACCCACTGCTCAATCACAAAGTAACAAGGTGTGGGCGTTCTTGAAAAACAAGCCTCCCTCCGTTGGCTCCATGTGACCACATTCAGCCTATTAGGGGGCAGAGTATATTTTCAAGTCAGGGAAGGTTCTCAGATTACTTAAGCCTGTCAAGAGGCCAAGGGGCAGGAAAGATCTTCAGATTCCCATTCCACCAGGTTATAAGGAGAACTATTTACAGACCTTAAACAACTATGTACTGTTAGTTATTATTGTTGGTCTCTTTCATATCTTGATGTTAATAAAGAACATGACCTTCAGACTGGAATGGAAGCAAGTATCTAGAGTCTGTCACTGCCAAAGAATGTCCTTTGGAACTGTATCTTTCTGATGTCTCAGTTCAAGAAGAGACACTCAGAGCTTGTTGTTCTATAGTAGCAGGATGGGCCTTATAGAAAAGTGCTGTAAATGGTATAGGGCAAATCATGCACTGGCCTTTCCTGGTGTCCAATTACCATACAAGTTATATTCTTTTGGCATTGAATATCTGCCTCACTTTTTTCTTCAATGTTGAAGGATTTTCTTTAAGTCCTTTATTAAAATACAACTACATTTGGGATAACTGCTGTGTGCGTAGCATACCCAGATGCTACCATAAATGGTCATTTCACCTGAATGTTGCAAAGCTGCCATTTGATGAAAATTCTGCTCCTGGATGATTTGTTGTTTACCTGGATCCTAATTCCTACTGACAAATTTTGGTCTAATCTCAGTTCTTATATCTGTACCAGATCCCATGGAATGACCTGGCCTGTATCTTGAATTCTCTCTTCTAGCTCCATTCCATGGCTTAGAGACTTTCTAATTCTTACCCTCAGTATCTTATTGATGGTGATGTTAAGCTTTTTTCCCTCAGTATTTGAATTTTTCTCCTTTAATTATCCATTTTTACAAATCTGTAGTAGCTCAATTTTTATAATCACCTTGAATCCTGGCATATGGGAGATGGTGCCTCTGGCCTCAGATCATCATTCATTTTTTCCCTCTGGGACTGTAGCCAGCACTTCCAGTCTTCTGTAAATACCCTCAGCCAAAGATGTCTCTGCCCCACTGCTTCTGTACTCACTGAGTATGTGCCAGTTCTTTCTCATTCCCTTACATCCAGCCATATCTGTCTCCACGGCTAGATCTTGCATTCCTTTACAAAAAATGTTCCCTCAATTTTCCCTGGCTCAGATACCCAACATGCCTTATGGTTCTTGGAATAAAAGGTCCTGTGGTTGGTGCTGAGGAAGCCTCTGAACACAGCTCACCCTAGGGCTTGTAGCTTGTTGTTTAAGCTGACCTAGGACCTAGTCTGGAAGTGATTATTCTTCACATAGACTAAACCTCAACCTAGGATTTTTCTTTAGATCCTCTCCAATTGACCCAGGAGGGCCCCTGTTCTGCCCTTACTCTTATTTATTTTTACTGATTAATATTTAATATTTAACCCTGAGGTATTATTCATCTCTCGTGTGGGGAAATCTTGAGAGCTTGGAATTTTATGACCTATTCCACCATCTTCCTAGAATCCTATCAGATTTCTTTCTTTCTTTTTTTTACTTTATTTAGCATTTTATTTTTCAAGAATTACATATAAAAACAAATTTTAACATTCATTTAAAAAACTTTTAGTTACAAATGTTCTCCCTTCCTCCCCATCCCCCACACTGAGAGGTTATACGTATGTGGTCATGCAAAATACTTTCTATAATAGCCATGTTGCAAGAGACCAAAAAACCCCCAAAACCAAAACAGTCTTGAGAAAAATAAAAAAAGTAAAAAAGTATGCTTCAATCTGTATCCATACTCCATTAGTTGTTTGTCTGTGAATGGATAGCATTTTTCATCATAAGTCCTTCGTAGTTTTCTTGGATCATTTTATTGCTGAGCATAGCTAAGTCATTTGCAGCTGACCACCTTAAAATATGGCTGTTGCTCTGTACGCAGTACATTTCACTTTGTCTCAGTTCATGCAAGTCTTTCCAGGTTTTTCTGAGAACAACCTGTTTATCATTTCTTGTAGCATAATAATATTATATCATAATCATATAGCACAATTGGTTCAATTATTCCCTAATTTGTGGCTATCCTCTCAATTTCCAATTCTTTGCCCCTAGAAAAGAATTGCTATGAATATTTTTGTGCATATAGGTACTTTTTCTTTTCTTTTTATCTCTTTTGTGATGCAGACCTATTAGTATTGCTAGATCAAAGGGTATGCATGGTTTTACAATCCTTTAGGCATGGTTACAAATTGCTCTGGAGAGTGGTTGAATGAATTTATAACTCCATCAACAATGCATTAATGTCTCATTTTCTCACATTCCCTCCACCATTTGTCACTTCCACCATTTCTATTCTATTGGCTAATCTAATAGGTATGAGGTAGTACCTCAGAATTATTTTAATTTGCATATCTCCATTCAATACTGAGTTAGTACATTTTATATGACTATAAATAGCTTTGATTACTTCAGCTGAAAAATGTTCATATCTTTTGATCATTCATCAACTGTGGAATGTCTCTAATTTTATTAAATTTGACTCACTTATCTATATGTTTTGACACATTTGAGAAATGAGATCTTTATCAGAGAAGCTTGCTTTAAATTTTTTTCACAGTTACTTTTGTTAACTATGTTTCCCTCCACCCTAATCCCCCACCTGTTTATTCTGTTCTCTCTCTCCTTTTACCTTCTTCCTTTTCAAAAGTGTTTCACTTCTGACTACTGCCTCTCCAATCTGCCCTCCATTCTATGAGTACCTCCCCCTTTCTATTATCCCCTCCCCCTCCTACTTGCCTATAGATTAAGGTGCATTTCTACATCCAATTGAGTGTGTATGTTATTCCCTCCTTGAGCCAATTCTGATGAGAGTAAGGTTCACTCACCTCCAACATCTTCCCCTCTATTGTAAAAACCTTTTCTTGCCTCTTTTATGTGAATTCATTTACCCCATTCTTCCTCTCCCTTTCCGTTTTCCAAGTACATTTCTCTCACACCCTTTGTTTTTACCTTTTTTTAGATATCATTCATTCATATTCATCTCATATTTGTGACATCTGTCTATATATACTTTTTCTCTGCCCTAATAATGTGAAATTTCTTATGAGTTTCAACCATTATCTCCCCATGTAGGAATGAAAACAGTTGAACATGATGAATTTGATTATTTCCCTTTCCTGTTTACTTTCTTATGTTTCTCTTGAGACCTATATTTGAAAGTCTAATTTTCTGTTCAACTTTGGTTTTTTAATTAAGAATGCTTAAAAGTCCTCCATCTCATTGAATATCCATTTTCCCCTTGCAGGATTGTACTCAATTTCATAGGGTAGGTGTCTCTTCTTTAATCCTAGCTCTTTTGCCCTTCAGAATATCATCTTCCAAATCTTCCAAACCTTTAATGTAGAAGCTGCTAAATCTTATGTTATCTTTACTGTGGTTCCATGTTTCTTTTTGACTGTTTACAGTATTTTCTCCTTGATTTGAGAGATCCTGAATTTGGCTATAACATCCCTGGGAGTTTTCATTTTGGGATCTCTTTCAGAAGGTGATCAGTGCATTCTTTCCATTTCTACTTTACCTTCTAATTCTAGAATATGAGGACAGTTTTCTTTGATAATTTATTAAAAGATGATATCTAGGTTCTTTTTTTATCATGGCTTTCAGGAAGTTGAATAACTTTTTTATTATCTCTCCTGCATCTATTTTCTAGATCAATTGTGTTTTCCAATGAGGTATTTCACATTGTCTTCTATTTTTTCATTCTTTTGGTTTTGTTTCATTGTTTCTTGATTTATCATAAAGTCATTAGCTTCCATTTGCTCCATTCTAAGTTTTAAGAAATTATTTTCTTCCATGAGCCTTTGGACCTCATTTCCATTCAGTCAATTCTGCTTTACAATGAATCCTTATCCTCTTTGGCTTTTTCTACCTCTTTTTACCATTTAGCCTAGTCTGTTTTTAAGGTGTTATTTAATTTTTTTTCTCCTTTACCAAGCTCTTTACTTTTTCATTTTTTTCACTCTCATTTCTTTCCCCAATTTTTCTTCTACCTCTCTTACTTGGTTTTCAAAATCTTTTTTAAGCTCTTTCATGGCCTGAGAACAATTCATATTTTTCTTGGAGGCTTTGGAGATATGAGCTTTGACTTTGTTTTCTTCTTCTGAATGTATGTTTTATTATTTTTTGTCACCATAGTAACTTTCTATAGTCATATTTTTTCTGTTGTTTGCTCATTTTCCCAGGCTATTACTTGATTTTTAACTCTTTGTTAAAGCAGGGTCCTGCTTCTAGGGTGGAAGGCACACTGTACTAAGCTTCAAGGGTATTGTAGTACTGTAAGTTTTCAGTTCTTCCAAGATGATATGATCTAAGGAGAAGGGTTTACTATTATACTGTCCTGTGCTCTAATCTGTGAGTTAACAAATGCATTCTTTCCTGTCCTGAGACTGTGACAAGGGTATCTGCTCCACTGGGGCTGCAAGCTCTAGTGTGCTAGTGTTCCTCCTTTCCCTGTGACTGTCACTCAGTTCTGTGACTCAGATCAAAGAATGGGCAAAACAGCAGAGTCCTGTCTCAGTGCTAGCAAAGAGGTCTCTGTAATTTCCTTCTGACCTTATCTAAACCTCTTATTATCTGTGAGCTGAGTGTTCTGAAAACTGCCACTGCTGCCACTGATTCAGTTTCCCCAAGAAATGCTCCTGGTTTGCTACTGCCTGGTCTGAATTGGTGCAGCCTGTGCTGGACTATATTTCTCTCTCATTCTGGTGCACCAGACCTTTCCTGTGGATGTTCCAAGTTGTTTTAGACTCAAAAATTATTTCACTCTGCTTTTTTGAGGGATCTTCCACTCTAGAATTTTTGTACAGTCTTTATTTAAAGGTATTGAGAGGGGCTGGGGGAAAGCTCAGGCAAGTCCCTACCTTTACTCCACCATCTTGACTCCACCTCCTATAGTCATATTTCTTAATTCATGTCTTACCCTTTTCTTTTGTAAAGTACGGATAATAGCATCTATAGCATTTACTTAAAAAAAGCTTTTTATTGATATTTTCTATTTCTTGCATTATCATAGTTTTCTAAAGTATCCCTCTTCCTTTTCCTCTCAGAGAATCATCCTGTATAACAAATTGTATCTTTAAAAAAGGAAAAAACACATCGGCATAACTGATGGATATATTGAAAAAGTCCAAAAAAGCTTGTGATATGAAACACCTGTGAACCTTCACCTTTCATGAAGACATAAGCTTGGGGTATCTTCCTATATCTCTTAATTTGCAAAACATTGCACAACTTAATGGTCTAGAACCATATCACTTAAGATAAAGAAGGAAAGAATGATGCAAGCATTTGTTAAGCATTTATTATGGGTCAGGTATCATGCTAAGCGCATTTTCTCATTGTATCTCTATAAGAACCTGAGATGTAAGTACTATTATTATTCCTGTTTTAGAATTGAGGAAACTGAGGAAGGCAGAAGCAAAGGCAGAGGTCACACAACAAATATGTGTCCAAGGCCAGACTTAAATTCAACTCTTCCAGATGCCAGGCCCAGTGGTATATCTAAGTGCCTAAACAGGAAACTATAGGAATAAATAATATTTTTTTCCTAAATAGGGAGAAAATGAAGGATGCTTTTGTCCATACTATGATAAAGAGCTAACATTTACATATATATTCATCTACATTTGTCAGTTTTGGGAAGTTACTACCAATGGACCCAGAATTACATGCAAGGAGGATCATGGCCTGTTTTATCCTTCAAAGTTCCTTTTTTGAACCAATCTATTCCCCATGAACAAAGATACATTTTTATGAACTACTATTTCACTCATATTGTTATATGTATATGAATTTTATGATTCAGTTATCTTAAAGGGCAATTGAGGAACTTGTGAAGGTGGTGGTTCTCTGTGGTGTAAATAGATCACAACATCTAACAAATAAGACACTTTATTGGAGTAATGGATCTCAACTTGATTGAAAAAGTTAGGCAGGTCACATGAGGAGAGGGAGGACTAACAAGTTGATGGTTCAAGTACTCCACTGGTGTTCTTATAATGGCAGAAAAAATAAAGAAACCACCAAGCACATTAGACAAACCTCCTGTGATAATTATATGAATGGCATGGATGAGAATACTATATAATGAACCAGAGAGTTTTAAAAATCAATAAGATCTCATATCTGTTTCAGTATTTTATTATTTCCCTCCCTGTGTCATTGTACGATAAAATGGAATATCCACTTTTTCAACCTTAAATGGTTTCAAACTTAAATGGTTGAAACAAATCTACTATAATTAGTTTTGGCTTTGCTAAAGGAATATCCTTTCTCCCCCAAATTATATTTAATATTTCTTATAGGTTCAAGGATTATAGTTGTAACATCTACAGAAAGATATGGTTTTATAGAAGATATCATTTTCATGATACTGGTTCTAATGTACTAATTATGACTAAGGTTTAATAATTGATTTGCTTTACCTGTGAAGTAAAGAGAAGACAAAAATAGTTTTCTTTGAGAATTTGAAAATGGGAAGAGATGAACTTTATGTGTCTCCAGAAGGCAGAACTAATACTGATGAGTGAAAATTACAGGGAGGAAGCTTTTTTTGGATCAATATAACTAAGACTTTTCTCAGAGTCAGAGCTGTCAGATCAAAACTTCCTAAGAATGTTTTACCCTTATATATCAATCACCGCAGTGAGGACACCAAAAGAATTTAGAAATAACCTCAGCCAGCAAAAACTTGATTTCCTTGTCAAACAGAGAAATATAGTGGCCAAGGCCAACCCTAGCTTAGGTTAGAAACTCATTTGTAAAATATTACAGAGGAGGATGTTAGAAAATCATGTACATTATCATTTCATAAAACTACAGAAACAGAGAAGGCATAAATTAGTTTAGAGAAAGCTTGATGAGAGACACAGACAAATAAGATTATCACAAGATCAGTTACAGATGAAACTCAAGGAGAAAAAAAGTGGAAAAAGATCTGTAAATATTTTATGGCAAACTATCAATGATAATGGAAATACTATAATTGGCATCTAATATGGTAGTCCTTGAAGAAGAAGTACATGAAGAAGTAGAAAGAAAACAAAGATGGGAATAGTGGCAGTACTAGGCTCAGAATACACTAAAGAGGTCTATGCCAGAAGTAACATAATTTTTAGAACATTAAGGGAGCAATTTTCAATATATCTGAAAGAAGGGAACTCAGACAAAATCATGGAATGTATGAGGGGAGAGAGACTTTGATTAAGAGAGATTTAATTTTTCAGAGACTTTGGCATTCATTACTGTAATAGGAATGGGAATTTGAAGCTCTTCCCTGCCCCTTACTAGACCTAGGGAGGAGTCTGAAGTCCTCCCCTGCTTTGAAGATAAACTCTGCCCCCTAAATAGGCTGAAGGAAGTCAAATGGAACCTGTGGTGGGAAGATTTTGCTGAAGGGAAGCAGAGCCCACAGGAAGCTGGGAGCAAGAACCAGAGAGATAGTAGGAGAGAGGTGAGGTTCAGGCAAAGAGTCACATAGGCTCCTGAGTAGATATTGATCTAATATTGCTTTGTGAGAAGGCTAAAGGATGGTATGGCTTTCACTATTATCTTTAATACTGAATCATCTTAATATCTTTGGTGCTATGATGGAATCAGCTTAGAGTTTTGGGATTTGGTTTTTTGTGTCTAAATACATTCTTTGGTTCTGTCCTCTACTTGGAGAATCTGTTATATTTTGCAATCAAGCACTGTACAGGACTATTTATAGTCATGGTGAGTGTTGTAAATATTGCACTGGCCATACAATTGCTCATAAGCATGCACTATCACCAAAAGATGATTGGTGTGTGTGTGTGTGTGTGTGTGTGTGTAAAAGAGACAGTGAGATCAATAATTTCCTTCTTTACCTCTACTTTTTTTGTAAAAGTAATCTACATATATATATCCCAAATAAATTTTCTTTGATTAAGTTATGAGAAGGGGAGAAGTAGGATTTTACAAGTTATATTTTATAGTAGATCACTCCTTAGCAGTAATACAACTGACTAAAAGGTAGAAGGAAAGATCCCACTGTGCTTATTATTTGTCCACTAAGAAAGCATAAAACAAAATGTTTGGTTTGCTATATTAAAGAACTTAAAAACTCTCCTTCAACAACAACAAAACTCTCCTTCCTATGTTTATTCCCAAATCATACACAATTATTTGATATTTTTAATGACAGGAATAGCCTTGACTTTCTATTTGTAGCAAGCATAGACTAAAACAAGGAGACTGTCATATTTGCTACTGTCATGGAAGATATTCAGTACAGAATCCAAATGGAAGAGAGAGTCCCTGGAGACAGTAAAATCCTCCAGAGGATCACTTCTGTAGTTGACAATGTGATGACTGCGCTGGGCTGTGGAACATTCCAGAGCTTCTTAAATAATGTCCAAAACAAATCACAATTTTGTACAGGCTAGCTGTCCGCATAAGAAAAGACGAATGAATGATGTGTGCTTATTATCTGGCATAAGGCATTAAATTGGATGAATAAAAGTTGTCCAGATGCATAATGATGATGATGATGATGATGATGAAAATGATAACAATTGTCATTCATATGGTGCTTTAAAGTTTGCAAAATAGTTTTACAAGCATTATCTCATTTTATCCTCTCAACAACCCTGAGGAGGGTAGGTTTATTAATATCCTCACTTTACAGATGATGAAACTGAGTCAGAGAGAAGCTATGTTACTTGCCCAGGGTCACACAACTAGAAAACGTCTGAGGCAGCATTCAACTTAGGTCTCCATTGCAGAGTGATGATAAAGTTGATTCAGTAGGAAGAGGAGGTTGGAATAGATTCCATTTGGAAAATTTTATAGTGCTTTGGAAGACTCTGATTCTCTTTCATTCTTTCTATCTGACTCTTTCATACATTCCCCTCCACTTACCCCCCACCCCCAATCATCTTACAGTTATGGTGTATACCTATGAGTAAAATCTTTAAAGAATTTTCGTTGAAAATCACACAAAGGTCAAAGGAGTCACACATAATGGGAACACAGTTTGCAACAGCTTAAAATGAGATATTATGTAAGAGAAGTAGTGTACAAAAATATTTATAGCATTGCACAAGAAAAGTGGTACACAAAATAATATTTATAGCTGCAAAATGAGGTCATGTGATGACAGTAAGGGATGTGGAGGAACTAGAGACTTTCTGCATTTTGATGAGCTATGTGGAAGAATTCTAAGAAAACACATGTAAGAGTTGCATAAGATTACTGATAGAAGGATTAAAGTAAAAATTATTTGAAAAGTGACTTGATTAACTTGTTAGGTAAAGAGTTCCCAATACATAGTATTTGACCAGAAAGTAAATTACTATCTGTTATAAATATTCTAGACAGAATCCTTGAAAGACTTGAGACTGAACTAGATAATCTTTAAATTTCATTTAGTTCTTAACATCTATCATTTTACAAGGTGAAATAATAGTGAAGGTAAAATTCTATTGATACCTAACTGATAAATAATTATTTACAATTGGTAGAGACTACAAAATACCTGATTTGCTTTGAAGTAAAAGCAATTGCACTAAGAAAAGAAATTGGTCTTATTATATCACATCTACCTGGATATGCATGTTTGCATACTTAAATAATGGGTATGTGTGTATATGGATATCTACATTATTATAATATCATAGATACACAGACACAACATGGTATATTTATATTAAACATGATTCTGCTGTTGAATATACATTTCACAGTTTTTGCTATGGAGAAATTTTAATCAAGCAAGAGATAAAATAGACAATTTTGATAACATGAAATTGAAAAACTTTTATATGAAAAAAATTGATTCCACTAGGAAAAGAAGGGAAACAGTTGACTGAAGGGGAAAAAGCACACTAAATAAACCTTTGTATCAAATGTCTCTGTTAAAGGAAATGAAATATAGGACAATTAAGAGAAATACATAACACCAAATGTCATTCATTTGGACGAACAGTTTCCAGTGGAAGAAGTACAAAGTATTAATAACCATGTGGAATAATGCTTCAAGTCAGCAATAATAAGAGAAATGAAAACCTGAGATTTCATTCATAGTCAGAAAATTGGGAAAGATGACAGAAGATGGGAGTAGTCAATTTTGGAGAGGATTTAAAAACATGAATATGTCCATTCAATATTGGTTGAGCTGTTAACTGACCCATTCATTCTTGAAAACAATCTGGAGTTATATAAAGGAATGACGAAGCTGTCCATATTCTTTTATCCAGACATTCTGCTTTTAGGCATATACTTCAAATGAGTCAGTGACAAAAAAGAAAATTCCCAAATATGCCAGATATTTTTAGTAACATTTTTTTGGAAGTAACAAAGAAATAGAAACAAAAGAGACACCCACAGATTAAAGAATTAATAAAATGCAACACATGAATGTAGTGGGATATTATTGTACTATAAGAAATTATGAAAAGCATGATAACAAAGAATCCTAGGAAGACATGAGTTGATGCGAAAGGAAGCAAATAGAACCAGGAAAATGATCTATCTAATGACTACAACAATGTACACAGAAAAAGCCCTCAATAAAATAATTCTATTCCTTTGATATTATAATGACCAAATATGTTCACAAAAAAGAGATACAATGAGACTTCTCCCTTTCTTCTTTGTAAAAGTGGGGGACTGTGGGTATTACATGTAATATATAGACTGGGAAATGTGTAGTAGGTGATGTCAAAACAAAAGATAATGGTAACATTTTATTAAAAAGACTCCTAAAGTCATTCTGTTGGGTCTGTAATTAGATTGTATTCTAAGGATTTGTTGCATTGAGAACAATTGGAAACCTCTGCAGTATTCACAGATATTCTTTTGAATTTTCCTTTAAGACTCCATGTCGACTTTTTCAAGGAGAAGACAAACAGGAAACGTTAGCTTGTGGAAAAATTTCTATCAATAGTGCTGGACTGGGAGACAGGAGACCTGTCAGGGCCTGTCTCAGCCAAGAATTATTGGTATGACCTTGGGTAAATCACTTAACCTATCTGAACCCCAGTTTCTTCTGGGCCCTTATAAAATTATTCCATTTAGTGGGTGACCTGAAAGGTTTTCTTCTAGCTCTGACTCGAGGGAAAAAAAAAACCCAAACATTTCATCTTCATTCATTTTAAGTTTTTTTCTTCCTTATACTGCTTTCTAACTCTAAAATGCATGTCTGGCTTTTTTGTGAATATTACCTATTCATGTGTTGGTTTAATATTCTGTTACTTGAATATTTATTTGTTTCTACTTCAGGATTGTTTGTCTTAAATGCTAGGCTCCAAAGGAGGAACTATATCTCTGGATCCATTGGGCTTTATTTTTTTAAACACTGAGCAATTCATCTTGTAACACTCTATTTTTAAAAATAACAGTTCTTAATGCTAGTGATAATAATAACAATAACTGTCCATTTGCATTTATTTAGTTTCCTAATGCTTACAAAATGCTTTTCTAATTCCAACCTTGTCTGCTGAGTAATAGAAGCATTATTATCCCTCCTCTCCAGACAAGGAAACTGAAATTCAAGAGAAGTGATTTGTCCAGATTGACACAGACAAAACTCAATGGTCTCTAAGGTCTCTCTGAGTTCTAAATTTCTTTTCTCTGAGTCAGAGCCTATAATTGAACCCTGGTTTTCTGGTGGATTCATGTTTTTCTTTCCCTGCATGTATCTCTTGCATAGTTGTCTCTCTCTTTTTATCATAGTCATAACAATGGCTTTCATCAAAAATAAATTTTGGGCAGATTATTTTTCAGGGCTCTTTCTTTAAGAAAATACTATTTTTTTTTGCCTCTGATCTTAGGGGCACTAATTTAAGGGCCCTCAACTTGAGTTCTGTGATTTAGAAAAATCTGTCTTTCTTTAATTATGTTTTACTACAATTGGTCTCCTTTCTAATCCTACTTATTTTATTTTATGCATTTGAAATACTATTTTGAGATGGGTTTCATAGGCTTCAGCAGATTGCCAAAGGGGTCCATTTCACAAAAATACTTAAGAACTGCTTAACTGAGGTTATTAAAATTGTTAAAATCCATTTCATTTTCTCCATCTTCAGAACCTCTCCTGTTTTTAATTAAGTTGTGCTTAAATGAATCATGTCTCATTTATTTGTCTTTAAAAACTCAGTGTAATTTAAAAAAATTATACAAAACAAAAAACAAAAACTGTTCTGGATTTATATTTTGGGTATTATTTGTAGGATTGAAATTATCCTGCAATTTCACAAAATTTTGCATTTTGTTATTTTCCTTTCTCCTTTAGATCGTTTAGAAAAGAATTAGACCACCAAAAATGAGTGGATTGCTTGCTTTCCATTTACCACCATTTTTAGTTTAATATAAATGTGTGTGGTTTCTCTCAGTCTGGAGAGCAGCTGAAGATGAATCATTTTTTCCAATAGAGGGCAGTGTGGATTTGTCAACCAGCTCAAGCTGTTTCACATCCCCAAACTCTGAAACTAGCAGAAGAGCAGAAAGGACACTAGAAAACAATCCTCCCACTGGTGTCTTCTCTGTTTCATTATTGTAGCTTAAGAATGTGAATGCCATTTTTATGAAGATTAAAAAAAGAAAATCTGCATTTTGTTCACATCAAAGAATTGGGGACAATGAAGGAACAGCCTGTCTAGAGAAATAGCAATGATCAGTTGCTCTCTGAGATATGGTGAACACCTATCAATTATTGCCCCAGTCTCTGCTTTATTAAATAGCTTTAAGATAAAATGATTTCATGTTGAGGTGGAGTGCCTTGGCTGTCCTTAGATAGAATTTGTAGAGTTGCAGCTTCCCTCAGCTACATTCCCCCAATGTGCTTGGAGGTTGGGTCATATATTGCCTATAGCTTTGCTGGTCACAGTGTTTGTCAATGCCACCTCTCATCCCCAGTTGTCTGCCCCTAAGAAGGACCACCATCCTGCCTAGGAATCCTCACAAAAATTCTGGTTGCCTAAAGTGTCATCACCTGAAATATTTTCAATACTCATTCCCTTCTCTGATTAGAATAATCAATGATGTTGGTCTAGGGAAGGAATGGTGAAGCTGTGGCCTTGAGGCCACATGTGGCCCTCTAGGTCCTCATGTGTGGCCATGGTTGCAGCTTCCACATACCTGGTTTAGGGCATTGTTCTAAAATTTATAGGGTGAATTTTTCTCCATTGTGTCAAGGCACTTCTAGTATTAATCTGAAAAATGGTCTAAGGAGTCCCCTTTCATGGAAGTGCTTGGTTTTTTCTTACCCTAATATGTATTCTTTATTTTGTTTGACTTTCTTGATGTGAGGAGATGAAAGGACCAAAGAATAATCTAGGATTGGTCACTATGTCAGAATATTTTCTCAGTCTTAGGGAATACTCTTCATCTGTTTCCTACTTTCCTTTCCCTACAAGCCTATCCATGAAGCACATTAGAAGTTGGGTAGGAAAATCTATATAATGTCAAAGGCAGGAGAATTTCAGCCTCTATAGGAAGGATAATTTTTTTTAAATTTAAAATTGTTTTTTCAACATTTGTTTTTAAAACGTTGAGTTACAGATTTTTTGTTCCCTTCTTCCCTCCTCACCCACACCCACTGGGAAGATAAGCAATTTTTTTTTTGATAGATGTCCTTTATGGAGAGTGCCAAACCAAAACAAATAAAATTAAAGGATCCAAACATGTGGAAACTGGGTGTGAGAAATAGAAACAACCAATTTAGTTCTTAGCTTCAACACAGAAGGGTGATCTCAAGGAAGCCAAATCTCTTCCTACCCACCACCCCCTAATCATGAAATAATAATTCATATCCAAATCCCTATCCTCCCACTCCTCTAGTTCTGCCTCCCCCTCACTGTCCACGTGGCAAAACCATCACAGATCCTCTCCACAAAGTACTCTCCCAGGGCCACATGGCACAAAGGCTTCTTGGGAACTCACTGTTTGTCAACATAAGGCCCCCAAACACCTCTGGACTCCTGTGGTAATTTTTCCTCTGTGATTAGTAGTAAGTTAGGTTTCTGTACAAGCAGGAATTAAAAAGGGGAAAGGAAGGGGGGAAAAGGGAAAGCTCTCCAGAAATTGTCTTCACGGGACCCCAAATTGCAGGACTGAGTTGACCTGGTTCTGAGAAAGTGTACTATAGGCATAAGCAGCTATTCTGGAGACCTGCTGCAAATCTGCAAAGGGGACAGGGTCACTGGCAAGCACTTGGTGGGGCTGGCTGGTGAGTGATGGCAGTGATGACAGTGGTGGCAGCTTCTTCCAGTGAGTCAAGCTACTGCTCAGGACAGACAGGCAGGCACTGTACTATCTCGCTCGGACCATGTCCTCGCATTGCTCCATGCCCTGGGAATCTGTTGTCGATACATCAATGATGTTGCTGGCAGCCTTGGCAAGGACAGAAGACAGCAGGGTCTGCTCATCAAACGGACTGCTGGCAGGCTGGCAGGTTGGGTTCTGGGGGACCATTTAGGGTCTGGTTCCATTTGGGTTGGGGGACTGCGGGGGTCCAGAAGTAGCTTCCTCTCCTCTCGATCCTGATCCGAGTCCTCGTTGTCACTGTTGTAGCAGCACCCATGGCCGGGCCGGCTCTGGAAGCTCAGATCTAGAGGATTCCGGTCGAACAGTGGCTCTTTCTCGTCACTTGACCCGCAACCGTGGCCAGCAGGCTCCCACCCGACCCACCGCCGCCATGCAGGAGGCAGAATCAATGGCGAACTGTTTCTGGTCCAGAAACTCGGCACCCCCCCCCCCCCCCAGCAATTCGATATAGATTGTACGTGTGTAATTATCCATATCATTTCCATAGTAGTTATATTGTGAAAGACTATATTTCCTTCCATCCTATCTCCCCCCTAATCTATTTTCTCCTTTGACCCTATCTCTTTTAAAAAATGTTTGCTTCTAACGACCCTCTCCTCAATCTGCCCTCCTTTCTATTCTC
This sequence comes from Pseudocheirus occidentalis, assembly GCA_028646575.1. Taxonomy (NCBI): domain Eukaryota; kingdom Metazoa; phylum Chordata; class Mammalia; order Diprotodontia; family Pseudocheiridae; genus Pseudocheirus; species Pseudocheirus occidentalis. The sequence continues at coordinate 157,132,589 of CM053599.1, read as the reverse complement.
CCCCCTCTTATCCCTTATCCCACACCCCTTATTTTCCTGTAGGGTAAGATACCTTAGCCTCTCAGTGGTTGCTTGGTCCATCTACAATCTGCAGGCCAGGAGCTCCAGAAGCAGCCATGAGACAGAGGCTGCAGCCACTATGCCTCTTCTGCTTCTTGCTTCTGGGGTAGCACTGGACCACACTCTTCTGTCCCCCCTGGGCCAACCAAGTTCCACATTGACCTTTTACTTTGTCTTTGGCATTTATGACTTGATAAGCCTGGAAAGTGCTACAGATGCTGGTGATTTACTCTTGTGAAGTCTGCTCTAGGCCCCACTTGTTGGGTTTAACCCTGGGTTAAAATTGCAACTCAGGAGGGACTGCCCTTGGCTCCCAGTTTACTGAGATGGACCCTTCCTGCTGGCCTTCCAGGGTTCCTTCAGCTGGAAATTTTTTCCTCTCCTTCAATTTGTGGGTTCTGTAGCTCTAAATGTGTTTAGAGTCATTTTTTTATGTGTTTTGGGAAGCCAGAGCTGCATGGAAGTCCTGTTTCTACTCCACCATCTTAGTTCCACCCATTTTGCTTTGAATATTCTTTTTTTTTTTAAGAAAAAGCTGAAACAAAATCTCAAGGACTGGAAGCTACTAGGTGATTCATCTCTAAGAGTTGTGAATACAGCATAACAGCAAAGGATAGAGAGATAAAGAAAATCAGTGTCATTCATTCATTCATTGAATTCATTTAAAAAGCAACTCTGAAATGACTGTTTTGCTCGATGTTAAGGGAAGAAGGTAAAATTACAAAATACTACAGTCTAATAAGAGGACAGGTAAGAAATATACTCATATTATGTTGATTGGACCTATAATTTTGTCAACGTAGAAAATTCTAAATGATGGATTTCTTAAGTTAACTATTCTCTAACTGGTCTTGATGGAGAATTACACTGAAAAGTTAAGCCAAGAGTCATATCTTAGGCAGGATTTGAACCCAGGTCTTCCTGACTTTTAGATCAGCTTTCTTGTCTTGCATATTCAGTAGCAATATTGCCTAACTTATTCAGATAAGCACTATTAGCCATTATAGCTGCAAATGTCTATATTTTTTATATGATCACAGTCCAATCAGAGGATACAACACAACGTACCAAGTGAGAATAATTTGTTTGTGTCTCAGAACTTCTTTATCTCCAAATCTATTGTTACAACGAGATTCTGCTTTTGAAAGAGTTATCGTCTTGGCGTGGGGAACAACTTAGTATTCTTACAAACTTATGTAATTTCTTCTAGTTTGCAGACACGGGTATGGGCCTATGCCATCAGAGGTAAAAGCAAAATGCATTGTTTTCAGTGTTTCACAGAGGTAAACTGCATTTCATATCCCAGCCTAGACCTGACAGTAGCCAGCTGTTGTGTTAGCTAAACAAAGTTCTGAAAAGCTGAGATCCAGGTGGAAGAGGGAGAAAGTGAAAATAATTCCCATCACACTGAACCTAAAATGACAGATCATTCAAAGTAACCCCTAGAGGAAGTGAACATTAATGAGCTGGAAGTCCTTGCAAATCACCACTCTCCCACCAACCTCTTGAGAAACCATAAATCAAAATGGCCTAACCTCTGTATTGTTTTAATAGCTTCTAGGTCCTACTCATCTCACAGCAAAGTTGTACATTTTCTCCTTGATTTCACTAAAAGTGGGTTTGCCCATACTCCTATACTTCCACAAAAACATTCTTACTTCTATATTCCCCAACAAAGAACTCTTCCCTTTATTTGTTTCCAAGTTCTACGTAAACATGAAAACAGTTACAATTTTCCACCATCCGGTGGGAATGGGAAACAAAGAGCATTTCAAATATTGACTCAAAGACCCAATTTCCTGTCCCCTTCACCTTCCGCCCCTCAAAAAAAATCACTAGTAAATAGATCTCCAGCAACCCAAGATAATTGTCTTTTCAAATACCAAAGGCTTTTCTAAAATGCTGTGCTTTTCAGTAAATCTATTCAATCATTCTCCCTCTTATCCAATTTTGAAATTTGTTATTGTTCTTTACAATTTATTTTTTATTTGCTTTGTATATTTGCTTTTTTTATTTTGAGCTCGGGCTGGTGGAAGGGGTCCTATTTCAGTTATAACTTGATTTTCATTCAGCTATCAGATCTCTTTGCTCTTCTGAGACTGAATCCAAATTGACTTTGGTTTTAAACTTAAGGTGATTTGTAGTTTGACTCTGCTACTCATCTTTCCAGACAGATTGACTAGCCCTTGCTTTTGCACTAGGCAGATAGAGACAAAGATAGAGTGAGTTGAGTATTTTGAATATCCTTTTGTATTTTTTGAAAAGGGAACAATTCGAGAAGGAAATAATTCGAACTGGTTACCTTTTAATTTTTTTTTCAGTCTGCTCCATCTTCATATTCTCCCTTTCTTTCCCCTTGTCTACCCTGATGCTTTTCCTATTTGCTCAAATAAAGCCTTGGTATTGTCCTTTCTGACAAGCAGAGAGGAGATGAAAGAGAACTGGTTGGAACAGCTTGGTGTCCTAATTGGCTTTCCATTTAACATTTGTTAAAGTCCCTTTTTCCATTTAAGACTTTTCTTGCTTGTATTTAATTTGCTTAATTTTGCTTTTCAGAAATTTGGCTTTGGGGCTTGAATCTCCTTCACTTTTGCCCTTTGCTACTTCTCAATTTGCTTCTGGTTGTTTTAATTCTTTTTCTCTTTGATGAAGCATTCAGCCTTAGTCTCTTAATTTTTTCCCCTTTTATCTTTGTTGTTTTTGTCTTAGCCTCCCTTTCACTTGCTTGGGGTTAACATTTCTGGGATGCTTGTGAGAATAGTTTTCAGGCACTTGTCTCACATACCTTTGTCCTGAATTCATGTTTTAGGGTTAGGGATCCTGTTTGGCTCAATTCTTAAAAGCCTTTCTAGTGTCTGTTTGCAGCTCTGTGGCATTTCTCAGCACTGGCAACTCCCTCTCATGTCAGCTTGCATCTTTGTAGCTCTGTGTATAAAGTCTGTTAATACTGTGCAATTGCAAGCCCTGTACCTACCAATGATTTTCAGAAACACTGGAATCTACCACATCGAACCTGCCCTTTCCTGGCATTGTGTGTCTAGTTATCTACCATGACTAGAGCAGAGCTACTTGTAATGCTGCAATATCCTCAGCCTTGCCTTGCCCTACCCATTCCTGTTTTCAGAGAGAGCCCAGCTACTCTGAATCTCTAACACTGAATTTCTCATTTGCCTAAATTGACCACATGAACAGCTAATATAACACCAGGGCACCAGTGGAACAATTTCTGAGAAGAGGAATTAGTTTATCACTGTTCTCTGAAGATCCTAGTTCAAATCCCAAGTAGGATAATTTTGTATGGGGGAAACCTTTAATCTGGGTATTAGAAAAAAGGGAAAAAGAGCAATGATTGTCTAAGCCTCCCAGAAGATTTTTCTAGTGGTCTGTAATCATGGAATTTGCCAATCTGCTTTGTGTCATTTAGTAATATAAACACATTGATTGATAAATACACACACACACAATAATCAATAATACTAGTGAAAGTGTTATAAAATATGTAGAATTTGAATTATTCAGATATCCTTTTAGCCTCCTGTATTTTAGGATTCTTGATGTGTGTATGGACAACAGGTGGCATTGCTCCAATTATAGCCAGGCAAAGGCTGCTCTTGCCAAGGCATGTGTTTGACCTCAGGCAGGAAGTCCCAAGTAATAGGGTCTTCTAGTTTGGTTTGTAGTCTGAAAAATGCAAGAAGTACTGATTAGATTTGAAAGTTGAGCTCTTATTTACCTGAGGCTAACCCTGAGGTTTCTACTTTAAAATTGCATCTCATTCATTTTTGAACTTCAGAAGCAAACCCAGTTTCAGAAATATTATTTCAATTTTTTTTGCAGTTCTGACAACTTGCCATATTTTGCTCAATATGAACATGATTATCGAGCTGGTGAAGAGTTTCAGCCAATTAAAATCCTAGATATTATTATACTAACCTTGTAAATTGCATAGAATGCTATATTTGCTAGATTTGTATCCAGAAACTCTGGGTTCTTGACCCAGGCATTTAACAGTTGTGTGACCTGGGGCAAGTCACTTACTCTTTCTGAGTCTCAGACAGCTAACTAGAAGTATAAGTTATTTGTTGATATAAACTGGGTACAGACATTATTTCAAATCCTTGACTTGTATAGTGTCCAGATAAACTGTGGCTAGAAAACTGGAATAGTGGAAGGAGTACCAGATTTGGAGTTATATGACCTAGGTTTGATCTTGGCTCTGCTATTTAATGTCTTTGTGATTTTGTGCAAGTAATAGCCCTTCTGGGCCTCAGTATTCTCATTCACCAAATAAAAGTATTGAACTAGATGACTTCTGATTATTTTTAATTTCTAAATCCTATGATCCAAACTTAAAACTGGCAAACCAGTGAGGCAGTGATTTTATAGAATTAAAGAAGCCCTTTTATCCTAAATGCAAGAAAGATGAAAAAAAACCTAGAGATTTATCTTAGATCTCTTTAAGGAGGTCACAGGCTTGAAAATGCAAATATTCTTTTAACTTAACCTTTAGATTTAAGGATACTTTCTCATTCTGGGAAAGGCTTGGAGTGGAGAGATTGAAATTTTAAATAAATGTGACTCTAAATTCTATTTCTTATTCTGTGTGAAATTCTAGGTACCAGGACATTTTGTGAGGAGTTACTCTGTATCTTTGACTGGAAATCACTACAGCACTAGGGTAATAAAAGAAAATTTTAATGAAGGAGAAACTTGAAAGATTCTCTCTTGATTTTTTGGGGGATTTCCATTGGCAAATCACAATTATTTCTATCGTTAACTATATCCTTTTCGGAAAATATGAATATAGGAAGACAGAAGTCTCTGAGGAGGGAGACTTCCCGCCCCCCCCCCATGGAAAGCAGTATTAATAGCTTGCATTTCTGTAAATTTTAACACTTTTATTTTTTTGCTTTTTTTTTTGGAGGGAATTTGGGGTTAAGTGACTTGCCCAAAGTCACATGGCTAGTAAATGTGTCAAGTGTCTGAGGCTGGATTTGAACTCAGGTCTTCCTGACTCCAGGGCCAGTGTTCTATTTACTGTGCCACCTAGCCGCCCTAATTTTAACACTTAAAGTATGTGGTACGTAATCACAAAGTTACAGAGGTTAGAAGGGCTCTCAGTGGCCCTTTAGTTCAAACCATAACAATGTAAATGTCAAATGCTTTATACAACCTTCACTTAAAGACCTTCACTGTGGGAAAACCCTTTATCTCCTCAGATTATTTTATTTTAATATTATCTAATTTTTATCCTAACCACAACTCTGTGAGGTAGGCATAGTAGACATTTTTATAGGTAAGGAAACTGCAGCTCCATGGGTACGAAGTCCTATAGTTGGAGGAAATGTTAAAGGTTATCTAGCCATGCTCCCTTGTTTTATAGAGGAGGGAACTGATACAGAGATGCGAGATTACTTGCCCAAGGTTTCACCACTACATTACCACAGTTAGTGGTAAGTACTGAAATTAGAATACAGATTTTATGACTCCTTTTAGCCAGGATATCACATTTCTTTTTTTTTTAAAGTTTTATTTTCTTGTTTACATCATTCATTTCCATGAGATTTTTGAGTTATAAATTTTCTCCCCATCTTTCCCCTACCCACAATCCCCAAACAGTGAACCCCTGTAAAGCCCCTCCCTCAATCTGCTTTCTCCTATGTCCTCGTCCATTGCCCCTCTAACTTTCTGGTAGGGCAGGATGGGTCTCCCTACCCCAGTGCCTGTATATCTTAATTCCTAGTTGCATGTAGTTAATAATAATAATTACTGTATATATTTTAACATTTGATTGTAGAACTTTAAATTCTAGATTCTTTTGGTTCCTTCCTCATCACCCACCCCCACTGGAAGGACAAGCAATTCCATACAGGCTGTACATGACATTTCCTTTTTAGAACAGACAAACAAAACAGGATAAAAGATTAGGATTTGAGCAGGAAAGTGCATAACAGGGTTTCTCCTATCAGTAATATTTTTTCCTCCTGCATCTCCTGATTTCATATCTTAGATAGCATCTCAGGTCCCTTTTGGATCTTAAATCTATGATAATATAAACCATTATACTATTAATCAGGCTATCTATATATCTGACTATATATCTGACTGTTTTTATTTTTATGTATCCAACAATTCATTGAACTTGGCTATATTCAAAGGCTTAATATAATCAATATTTATCTCCAAGACTGGATTCAGTCATTGGTCAGAGCCATCTTTCAAAGAAGATGGGAATAAAAAATAATGTTGATTGAAAAGTAATCTGGGTCAACAACTGTTTATCCTGCATACTCTTATATTTAGTATTAACAAGTTATGTAGTGGAAAGTGCATTGAATGTGGATTTAAAAGAACAAGTTCAAATCTCAGGCTTAGCTCTGCTTTTTATTATTTATGTGACCTTGGTCAATATGTCCAACCATTTTAGGGTGCATATTTAAAATGAGGAGATAGGACCAAAGTTCCTTTCGACTTTAAATCTCACGATATTTCTGTGTTTTCCTGCTCTCAGCCAAACAAGGCATATTTATTAAGCATCCACTATGTGAGGCACTGTGGAGATACAAAGATAAAAATGAATTCCTCTCTCTCCCTCTTCCTCTCTCTCTCTCTTCCCCCCCTCACTCTATACACACACACACACACACACACACACACACACACACACACACTTTGAAATAAGATTTATGACTTGACTCTTGACTCTTGTAACTCCAAGATATTGTCCACTAACTAACTCTATTGTCAATATTTAATACAATTGATTGCTCTTATAATTACTATTCACACTCCTTGACTTCATGTAATCCACCAAACAAGAAAAAATTGTAAGGAATTGGTAGAGTGATTGTTATTCAAGAAGAAGAGATTTTTGTTTTTAGACAGAGAAATGGGTGGAGGAAAGTAGATTGGATTTTTAAGGTCAATATCATGTCTAAAATTTGTTTATGGGTAGGGAGAAGGGTTGAGGGAAGAGCTTAGTATATAATAGTAGAAGGAAGGCACACATTAGGGACAATTTAGACCTGGCTTTAATTTTTCTCTCCATATTAAATGTGTTGAAGGATACTATAAGGTCAACAGAATTAAGTTTTTAACAGTCAGAGAGCCAGAATGTTTGCTTTAGATTTTGAGTATGAAAATCTTTTATTCTTTTTTTTTTGAGGGGAGAAGGCAAGGCAGTTGGGGTTAAGTGACAAGGTAGTAAGTGTGTCAAGTGTCTGAGGCCGGATTTGAGTCCTTCTGATTCTAAGGCTGGTGCTCTAATCACTGTGACACCTAGTTGCCTAAAAATCTTTTATTCTCTAGAAATTCCTTTGACCTGGCTAAGCTTTTGAAAAGTATCTATTGTTCTGTATTGTGTGGCTATGACATGCACTCTGAAATGTGGGGTTTGAGTATGGTAGGAAGATAGCTTTGATAAAAGGTTTCCATCTTTCTCATTTTTATGCTGTTCTAGACAAATGGTATATAATAGTCTGAAACAGATTATAATGCTGGACCTTAATAACTCCAATGCACAGTACAGGAAAAATCCTTGAATTAGCCCCTTTATTGTAGCAATTGAAAGTATTTTCCCCCCTTGACTCATTCTAGGTGAGGGATGTTTTCTCCTGCTCTAAAAACATTTATAAAAATTTTAAAAATAACAATTTTGGTTTCCCAACTGGATGTAAAAGTCAAATGAAAAAGAAATCTCAAGAACATGGTTGGCTTTTTCAACTTCTAGATCATGTCTTCTCAGGTAAGATACTTTGCTCTATTATGCTCAGACCATCATCATCATCTTATGTTTTGGAATCATTTCAGAAACAAATATTTTTAAGATTCTTTTTGTATCATGAGGAACTTTCTATCCTGAATTCTTATAAGTACTTCAAAAATTCATTTGAATAATGAATATAGGTTATCATGGTATTATTTTTTCTCTTAGGAGCACCAGTGTTTTAAAATTATTGCCGCTTCTAAACAACGACAACAATGACAAATGTGCACTTCTTCCAATACTAAATCTGTGGACCAAAATAAAACTGAGGAATTTGGGATAAACTATTATCAATATCTATGGAAACTACTGGAGCCAAGGAATCTTTATTGCTTCTTTAAGACAAGATCGAAAATCTCTCTCAGATGAATGTGTTGAAAAATCCTTATTTAAACACTGCCTTAGCATGCACTTCATCAAGGTTAAAATGGGAAGCTGAAAATGTAGAATTAATGTTGAACCTAGATCCTAGGGACTATTTTTGAGGGCAAAATGACTGGAAGTCAGTAGCATGGCAGCATGAGAAAATACTGTTGAATGAGCAAGCTTTAAAGATTCTTTCCTTTTGGTTTTGAGGGTATTTCTATTTGTAAATTCCAATGGTTTCAAAGGAACATAAATTTCCCTTCTGAGAAAGTTTCCTGTTAGAGACAGTGTATGGGTCTAGGCAGGATTCTACCCTTTTAAAATTCTGAACTATTCATTGGACTTTGATATATCAATTCTTAGACAACATTGACAGAACTGTCATTACAAAAATATTCATAGGTAACCTAGTAAGCACAAAGCATAATGTATCTTCTCATAAGAAATAGGTTGCACTCAGGAAAAGGGCAGAATTGCAAATATGTGATGTCCCTGAATGAAAATTATGGATACCATCCATAATTCAAAGTAAATGTTAGGACTTAAGGGCAGGATTTTGTTAAGCAGATTAGTAACAAAGTTGAGGCTGAAACAAGAAATAGTATAACCCACTGTTTAAGTAATTTGTTTTCAAAGCTTTCTGACAACTTTCTGACCAGACCAAAACAAGAACAAGCATTTATTTCAGCATAAAACTCTGGTATGCCCTTTCCAAACAGCTGGACTTCCATATTAAGGTGGTGAGTAAGGGGGAAGCCTTCTGTAGAAATCCCTTTAAGGAAGCAGTTCAAACCTGGATCTAAGAAAACAGGCTCTATAACAGCTCCACTTTTATTCCCCCTTTTCCACCCTCTTGAAATATTTATCTTCATCATGATATAAAGGGATTGTATTAGCTTCTACAGGAATGTGATGGGATTGAAAACCAGAAGAGGCCTTTGAAGCAGAATAAGGTGAAGAGGGAGAATTTATTTGAGAATATTTAATTTAAATTTTTATCCTACAGAAGAGAAACATGATAGTTGTCTTATAATATCCAGAGGGCTGTCATATGGAAGAGGGGTTAGATTTGTTCTCTTGGGTTCCAAAAGGCAAAGGCAGGAACTAAGGGTGGAAGTTTCAGAGAGGCAGATTTTGACTATTTGTGAGGCAAAACTTCCTAATGTTTGGAGCTGTCCACATAGCACCTCCTTATCGATACAGATTTTGAGGTAAAGAAGGGTGGATGTCCACCTGTCAAGGATTTGGGAGAGGGGATTACGCATCAAGAAGAGTTTGAGCTAGAACCTAGAGGCCCTCTGAAATCCCTTAAATCTCTGGGATTCTGTGATTTGAACACACATCAAAGCTTCAGGTATGCATCCAGATGAAACATTTTCAGCTTCCCACTTCAACCCTGATGAAGTACATGATAAGATTGTGTTTAAATAGGGAAGTATTGATTTTTTTTAACCCATTCATCTGAGAGAGGTTTTCAATCTTGTCTTGAAGCAGTTACAATTCCAGGGCTCCAATAGTTTCCATAAACATTAATGGTAGTTTGTCAAAAATGCCTCAGCTTTACTTTGGCATTTAATCTATCACGGAAGCCATTTATTGCTTCAAATTCTCACATGCCATGGACATTGTCACTTAATTAACTCACTATTCAGCTGGATGTTTAAAACCATCTAGTGGGAAGTAAATTCAGCTATGCTTTATGATTAATAAAAAGCTAAAATCTTATTTTGGGAGAGCCACATGGCTGGCACCTGAACAGGAACTGCCAAAGTTGTTGATTTTTATTTGGTTTATTATTACATGGGCTGGCAGCAAGGAAAGGATCCATTTTTACTTGTTCCTTACAACAAAAGAAACAAAAAGATGCATTTGCTTGAAGTGATTTGACATCTATTTTTAAGGTGTTGGTGTGTATAATTAAACTTGAAAACTCCGTTGTGTCACTGTTATTAATTTCTAGTATGTAGATTTTTATAATTCACTCCTTAAAAAGTTCTTATGTATTCATGCAATGTATAACTTTGGTCAAATCATTTTAAACTTTCTGGAACTTGGTTTCTACCTCTAAAAACCATGAAAGTTTGCCTCACATCAAGAAATAGTATTGGACTAGATCAGTGGTTCTCAACCTTCCTAATGCCACCACCCTTTAATACTTGTATGTTGGTGTATCTGCATGTGGTTGGACCTCCCTGGAGATGGATAGAAGAGCAGTATCTCAGTTCCTAAAACCATTGGAAATATGTGTTTTCTGTTTTCCAATGGCCTTAGGTGACCCCTGTGAAAGGGTCATTTGACCCCCAAAGAGGTTGTGACCCACAGGTTGAGAACTGCTGGATTTAATGAACTCCAATAACCTTTCTTACTTTAAATCTATGATCCCCAAAGTTATTTTATTCATGCCCTTTGACTCAAAAATTTCTGTATTGGAGTTACTCACCAGGGGAATAAGGACATCACTAAAAGATCCATCAGTATAAAAATATTCATAATAGTGTAACTTGTGACAACAAAAAATGTATCCAACAATGGGGAAATAAAAGGATAAACTAAGCTATATGAATGTAATGGGATACTGGGGAGCTACAGGGAGCAATTAATATGAAGAAGTGAGAGTTTAATATTGTTTTAGATATCCAGGAACAAAAAACAGTTGCTCTTGTTCTAAGAACCTAACTATCGGGTTTACAAATATCATACAAATATGTCATGCAAACTTATCAGTAAAAACAAAACAAAATACCACCAAAAACAAGATACAAGGAGACATGTACTTCTTCAACCAATTGTCATCCCAGTATTCTAAATCTCAGAAATGAAATTGAATTGGTAACTGAAAGTCTGGAATTTGTCCCTCCCAAGAACTATGGACCCATTTAGATTGGACTAAGAAATTTTTGGGTCTATTTGGTTTTATATTGAAATAGGTAAAAGAAACTAGACCCTTTTATGAAGATACCAAGCAAGGGTGAGTAAAGCCCTAGAGGGCCTGGAAACTTTTGAATGCATTAATTGAAATTAAGTCAGATAAGGATAAACTCAGGAGTTGGTAGACTTCATTTATATGCTCCTATGAACTTATCAATCATTTCAGTTCTTTGTAGTTAACTGTCATTTTTTCTAACTCCTAGGGGAAGTGAATTATTTTAATCAAATTGCATTATATAGGAAGCCTTATAGGAACTGATGCAGAATGTAGAAAGAACAGTAAGTATAATGAATACAGCAATGGGAATTAAGACAATTAAAAGAAGCAACAAAACAGCTATTACTTGACTACTGATCTTGCAGGGTTATGTCACCCCTCTGAGTCTCAGTTTCTCTACTTGTAAAATGAAGAGATTGTACTACATGACCTTTAAAGTTTCTTCTAGCTTCTAATCATTGATCCTGTGATCTTAAACACAATGGTTGATGTTGATAACATACTGTCAAAGTTTAAACACACATCCTTTCAAGGTAATGATGAATACACTACAAAAATTTTTTTTAAACTGAAATGTAACTCATATGTTTTTGAATAACCATTTTCAGGGAGTGTACTTATAGTAGGGTCTCAGTGCTGTTGATAAATATCAATTGTATCAGCATAGAATATGTACATTTCCCCCCTCCTCCTTTAAAGTAAGCTATTGTAATGGTAATTAATTTGTTTGATCAGATGTTAAGTAGATCCCAGTAACCTAGTGTTAAGTATAGAACTCTGTCCATTAGTGATAAGGTGTGAATTCCCAGAACTCTGTCCATTGGTGAGAAGGTGTGAATTCCCCTGTGAC
>CM053599.1:157096788-157120122 GCA_028646575.1 Pseudocheirus occidentalis | reverse complement strand
CAATATGCCCATCATGGAGATGTCCTGTGTAATTACACATGTACAGCCTGTATTGAATTGCTGCTCCTCCCAGTGGGAGTGGGTGACAAGATAGGAACCGCAAGAATTTAGTATTTAAAGCTATGCAATCAAATGTTAAAACAAACAAACAAACATGTATATATATATATACATATACATATATATGTATATGTATATATATATATATATAATTATTACTATTAACCACATGAAACTGGGAAATAAGACATACAGGGACCAGGGTACTAGAAAGTTAGAGGGGCATTGGAGGAGGACATAAAAGAGAACAGATTGTGGGAGAGGCTTTACAGTGGGATCACTGTTTTGGGCTTGGGCATAGGGGAAAGAAGGGGAAAAAAATTGTAACTCAAAACCTTGTGGAAATGAATGATGTAATCAAGAAAATACATTAAAATTAAAAAAAGAAGACATGATCACTTTATCCCAGTTTCTAATATTTACATATGACCAACCAATTCTCTTATATTTAATAAATAAAATCCCCCATAGCAATATCCTCACTTGTTTATCTGGTTTCTCCTCAAAGATAAAACTGTCAGTAAGTTACAACAAAAATGGATCTGTTTTTAGCAGAATTAAATTTTCATCAAATATTGAAGTTACTTGTCACTGCAAGAGCTTGCATGTCTCTAACTTTTTTTGTCTAAACCAACAATATCCTGTATTTTCCAGGGGGAGGGGGGAAGGTGCAGAATAATGCCAAAAGTTTATGATTGTGGTTCTTTTTCCTTTTTTCCCTCATCCAAATGTATTCCATTGTTATACTGCTAGTAAGTTCGTGATGTTCATTCATCATATATCTTAACTCACAATCAACTCATCATTTATTAGACTGCTTGGTCAAGAATTGTTACAACAATGTATTGAGTCCATTCATTCCCTTCACATTGTGGTATTCCATTCATATCCCCACCCCACATCCTTCCAAACAGGGTTCAATGTTACCTATTAAATTATATTTAACTTGACACGTTAAAATTTCAGGACTATTTCAGTATCTATATTTTCCATGTTGGGTAGTTCTGATAAAAATAGGATGTTAAATGAAATGGCAGATACTATATGTTATATAAGAAATGCCATTCAAGGTTACATAAAAGTAATTTGTGAAATAAATTTCACAACTTTTCAGTACTTGGTTATACTATAATAAGAATGTTATTGTGATGATGCTGGAGATCATAATTTCATACAAACTATAATTGTATAGACATATAAAAGCATAAAAAACCTCTTTCATTTTAGTAGGAGAGGTAGAGGAAAAATTGGAAAGAGAGATGAGAATGATGCAAGAAAGTCATGAAAAAGAGAGTCAACAGCTTGGTAAAGAAAGCATAAAATGCTGAAGAAAATAACACCTTTAAAAAACAATAGCCGAAATGGTAAAAGTTGCAGTGGTCCCAGTCTGCAACCTTCCCCATCAGTCTCCACATCAGAATTGTCATAATTCCCTGGTTTTTCCTTCTATAGGATTTGGAACTTAGGAGACTGACCCTAGATATTCTGTTGAGACGGCATAAGGACTCTGAGGAGAAAAGTAGGGTGCTATTTTCTCCTGTGTTTCTCTGTATATTATGAAGCAGCTCAGTGCAGCAGAGCACTGGGCCTAGAGTCAGGAAGATGAATTCAAATCCATCCTTAGACACTTAATTCCTATGTGAGCCTGAGCAAGACACTTAAACTCTACCTTCCTCAATATCCTCAACTATAAAATACGGATTTTAGAATCTGCTTCACAAGGTTGTTGTGAGGATCAAATAAGAAAAAATTTGTAAAAAATAAACACTTAAGCACAGTGCTTGGTGCATAGGAGTGGCTGAATAAATACTTGTTCCCTCAAACCTTTATTCCTCCCTTATGAGGGTATAGCAAGGGAGTGTTATCCTGGAAGTAAAATTGTTGAAAACATAATTATGCCTCCTCAGACTAACTGATATTTATTACCATAATAGGAATATGAACCAAAGGAGAAAGTCTAAGACTGCACAACTTTTCAGGGGGAATGCTTTTTTCCCTGCTGATGCTAGAAGTCTTCCTTTGGTAAGCTACTAAGTCTTGCTCTCCCTTACCAGCTGTAAACTTCCAGGGAATATTTTAATTTAAAAGGATCCAAATATTACTAAAACAGTCACCAACACAAATCCCTTCCCAACATTACACACACACACACACACACACACACACACACACACACACACACACTCACTCACTCACACACACACACACATTTCTCCCAAGTGCTCAGTCTGCCCAGGAACAAGCCATGCTTTCCTCACCTACTTCCTACTTGTTTCCAGGTCTATATCAGCATTGTCTGCCTTAATTGCCAAGCCCCCCCAGAGGGTAGAGATCCCATCTGGTGATGTGCTCTGTATAGCACTTAGCAAATTTAATAAATTTGGGGGTGGGATGAAAATGATGTCACAGAGGGAGATTTTATATAGTCTTTTACTCAGGACCCAATTCCATATACCCTCTGGATTCAACTTCCTCAGCAACTTGGGATTTGCCAGTTCACTATGCAGAGTTTTCTTTTTTCTTTTTTTTCAGAGTTTTCAAAGAGAAAGAAAACATCTTTTTTATTACATCAGCAATACGGCCTTCTTGACTTATTCTTCCTTGGAAGAAAAACTCATACAGAAAAACGATAGCACCTAATTTAACAATAAAGCTATTTCCTCTCAAAACAAACACATTGTCTTGAGTTCTGAACAATAAATTACCATCTAAAATATAAACAGCCCCAAACTCAAGGGTAATGCAGCAAAAGTACTCATGAAATTAAGACCACTACAAAGCATCCCTGGGTTTGCTAACCCCAGTCACTTAATGCCAAGTCTGGTCATACAAATCAGAAGGATATTGCTACAGCTGAAAGGGGTATTAAAGGGCAACCAAAAGGATTTACAATTTTAAGAGTATGAATTATGAAGAAAGATTAGCCTTGATTCAGCCTTCCTATTTTAAAAATGAGAGGATTAAGCAAGATCTCCTTGATTGCAAAGATAAGGCTTTTCAGATCCTAAAAGGCAGAACTACAGATTGATTCCAATGAACTGTTTGAGCTACAATAGAGAAAAACTAATTTAAAAACAAAAAGTCATTGACTGCAGTTGATAAGGGACTATCCCATAGATAATCAGGAATATATTTTCTATGTTAAAGAATGCTAAAATTTTGTACCAGGGAGCAAAGTGTGTGGGGAAAGGATTCATGTAGAATACTTTAAGAAGGTTCAACAGATATTTTTGAGAGGGGGAAAGTTAAAACTTCCTGAGAACAATTCTGAAACACACATACATATGTATATATGTCTGTATACATATATTATATATATATATGCATATATAATGCACACACACATATGTTGTCTGCTATCCAGAATTATAAGAGAATGATTTCAATCTATAAATGCACATTTAATTTTAAATTAAAAGTTTATTTGCAAGTGATGGGCACAAAAATATGTTAGAAACTTATCTTCCTTTAATATTCCTGGAATATTAGATCCAGAAGCTCCAATTCAACCTTCCAAGCCTACTGTACATGACTTCCCTTTATGTATACTTCACCAGCTAAACTGCCTATTTTGATGGTCTTCACAAGCTTTATACTTCCCATCTCTATATCTTAACACATGCTATTCAGCACACCCAAGGCACACTCCTTCCTCATCTCCACTTTTTAGAATTCCTATTCTTTTTCTCACAGATTAGCTCAAATGTCCCCTCCAACATGAGGCTATCCTGATTCCTCTGTTACTGTCCCCTCACCAAAAATCATCTTATCTTTATTTTGTACGAATTCTGTTTTTATTTATATGTCTGCATTATCTCTATTAATAAAATGGAGGCTCTCTGAGGGAAGAAACTATTTCATTTTTACCTTTGTAAAGATGGATGAAGCATGGGACTTGAGTTAGAAAGACCTGAGTTAGAATCCAGCCTCAAACACCTAGGCAAGTCAACAGTAAAATAGTGATCAGAATAACATTTACCTCCCAACATTATTGTGAGAATGAAATGAGATAATATTTGTCATGTGCTTAGCATGGTGCCTGTCACATACTAGGTGCTTAACAAATGCTTCTTCCCTTCTTTCCTTTGTCTCCTAGCGTATAGCACAATGCCTCAACCATAATGGACGCATAATAAATTTGTATTGTTTAATTGCTAATAGCAAGATGCCACTAATTTGGATATCCTACTTTAATTAAAAGTTGTATTTTTATATTATTTTAGAAGAAATACTGTTTTGTTGCTATGCAGTTACCAGAACTAGGTTAACAAAGTTCAGTTTAGAACCTGTGGCCTCTGGGTCACATGTGGCCCTCTATGTCCTGAAGTGTGACCCTTTGACTGTATCCAAAATTCACAGAACAAATCCCTTAATAAAAGTATTTGTTCTTTAAAACTTGGACTCAGTCAGAAAGGACATAGAAAATCACATATGGCCATGAGGCTGCCGGTTCCCCAACCTTGGTAGAATAACTACTTTATTAAACAGATAACAAATGCTTATTAATATGCAGATTATATGTTTTTGTGTATGTATATATATATTCCCTCTTACTTTCCAGTCTTCTTACATATTACTTCCCACCATATCCTCTTCAGTCCAGTGACAATGGCCTCCTCAATGTTTTATAGTCAAGACACTCTTTGGTCCAGGCATTTTCTTGCCATTTCCCATATCTCAATTTCTCTCTCTCTCTCTCTCTCTGTCTCTCTCTCTCTCTCTCTCTCTCTCTCTCTCTCTCTCTCTCTCTCTCTCTCTCTCTCTCTTTCTCTCTCTCTTTCCTCATTTCTGCCTACTGACTTCTCTGGTTTATGTTAGGTCCCATCTAAAATCTCATCTTCTATAGGAAGTCTTCCCCAACTCTTCTTAACTCTAATGTATTTCCTCTTCTAATTTTTCCTATTTCTCTTTTATATATTTTTTTACATATCTCTTTGTTTGATGTCTCTCCCATAGCTTGTTAGTTAGCTTCTTGAAGACAGGGACTATCTTCTACCTCATTAAATTTCCCCAGCACTTAGCATTTGTTGCCTGGCACATAGTAGGCACTTAATAAATGTTTGTTGAAGTCTGGGACATCTGGAACTGGGTTAGAAATAGTTACTGAAATCGATACATGCATACAGCGAAGGTTTTTGTAAAGGCATTTTTTCTTTTTCTTTTCTAGCAAATGAAAGTTTAATTAGATCAAATAATGGGTATATACATGAAAACAAAAATTAATGAATTCCACCGCAATTGGGGAAAGAATGGCAATTTGAATCCAAAATAAGCATCTACCAATAGTATTCAGGAAACCTTATAGAACTACACAGTGGAGTAACATTTGAAAGCTTTGCAAGAGTGATCAGTGTGTGGTTACACTTGGAGTGGAGACAGGGAAGGTGCTTTATATTCCACAGTATCTGAATACACACAACAAAGCTATTTACAAAACAAAGAGTACTAAATGATACTTCAAATAAATAGTTCATCACTTTGATAAATAAAGGCATATTTTCTTAAGCAGGTTAACAATTCCCCTACATTCTTTTTGATTATTTTATTGGTTTAACAAATGTTATTTACAACTGATAATACAAGGACAAAACATAACAATAGCTTATGTCTGAAAAGTTTTAATTTATGAATTTGTACAGTCTGAAATTATGTGTTTTTATTGCATTTTCATAGGATACTGCCTGTCCAAATCCTACCCAGCTCTCCTAT
The DNA here is from genome assembly GCA_028646575.1 of Pseudocheirus occidentalis. Classification (NCBI taxonomy): domain Eukaryota; kingdom Metazoa; phylum Chordata; class Mammalia; order Diprotodontia; family Pseudocheiridae; genus Pseudocheirus; species Pseudocheirus occidentalis. The sequence continues at coordinate 157,114,353 of CM053599.1, read as the reverse complement.
CACTGATTCTAACATAAGCAAACCATTATAATCTTAGATAAACAAAAGAGGGGAAAAAATCTTCCTATAAAAAAAGAATGTGTTTTGACATAATATAATGGATTGGTTATTTAAAAGCATGTAACCATGTAGGTTTCAATTCTATTTTAGACTTCTTGAGAAACTGTCTTGTGTGATAACTGCAACAAAACAATAGAGTTGGGAAGAACATGAAAACAAGCTTTCATTATTTCAGAGATACAGAACCATAGCAACAACAACAAAAAGATGAAAATTTTTCTCAAATCTAATTGATAATTACCATATTTGAGAGCTTATGTTTTACCCATGAAAAATATGCACTAGATTTGTACAGTGAGTGTCAAAGTTGTGGGCCTAAAGACAACCAAGAAATATTTATATACATATCATAACACATATATCCAGTGACCTTTCCACTTTAGCGCATTTTTTTCCATATTCCATTCTGCTCATCAGAGAATGCTTGGAGGAATGCATTAATTAATTAATGAAAAAGCATTAACAAAATACTCACTGTGTGACAAGTTCTCTAATAAGCAAGTATTGGGGATTAAAATAAAAGCAATCAAGAAAAATCCCATCTTCATGGTGTTTACATTTTAATAGATAAAGAAAATATTGATTGTAGAATAATAGCTAGAAAAGGGTGTTTTTGACAGGAAAGTAATAGAAATCATGGCTGAAGTAAAAAAAATTGTATGACATATCTTTTCAAGGAATTATGGGCAGCTAGGTAGCAGAGTAGATAGAATGCAGTTGAGGAAGGGGACACTGCAGTCAGGAAGACCCATCTGACTGAGTTCAAATCCAAACTCAGACACTAGCTGTCTGATCCTGGTCAAGTGACTTAACTTTTTTGCCTCAGTTTCCTCATCTGTAAAAAGAGTTGAAGAAAGAAATGGCAAACCATTCCGGTATCTTTGCCAAGAAAACCCCAAATGAGGTCATAAAGGGTCAGACAACTAAAAACAAACTAAATAACAACAATTTTCAAGAATTATAATATTCATTTGATTACTGTCTTTAGAGCTAAAGTTCAAAGGTAGAGTAGGGAAGAGAGGCATACAGATGACTGGGATTGGGGGAATTATGGTGTGTTTGGATTTAGGCTGGAAATGATGAATATTCACAAATCAGAAGTATAGAATACCACAGTGGGAAGTTGAGTCTTGGGACAAAGAAAGAGGTTTCAGTAGAGGAATATGGTATCTAGAAGTCTGGGACATCTGGAACTGGGTTAGAAAAAGTTACAGACTATGTACAACTTCCTGTCATTGCTCTTCACCTTAAGTGGAAATTATGCCAAAAACTGTGAAATGCTTACAACCTTGAGTGGTTTGAAAAGACTAATCAAGTTGCTCAAGATTTTTTTCAATGCTTCAGAGATCAAGAGTTAGAAAAAGGGGTCTTTATTAACTTGTGAACAAGTGAGGAGTTTCCCCTCAGTTAGAACATGCTGTTCATGTCAGAAGATAATAGAACAACAATATTTAGAGATACCACATCTAATCCTAACATTGGTGACAGATATTCTCAGAGTTAGACAATAACAGAACTCTGCTCCCTGGGTGAGGTTTTGTGTGGCCAGACATCAGCAAAAGTGGTGGGAAAGGGAAATAGCCTAAGTGAAAGCAATTACCCAGTCTGATAACTACTTCATCAGCATGGTTACTCAGGGAATAATTGCGTCTTTTGTCAGAGGAAAAAAAAATTGGAGACCTTTGTATTTGTGGTAGATGATTGGCATGAAAACAAAGGAAAAAATACACAAGCAGAAAGTTTGATCATATGACCAAAAGACAAGGTGAGAGTTGAGGAGCCCCTTCTAGGGCTACTTCTATAGTCTTTGTAGAGAGAGTGTGGAAGGGACCACAATAAAGAACAATGTCTTCTGTAAACAATTTAGTACTGCACCAGTGTCACCATGGACACCTCTGCTTACTATGAGGGAGCAGGAATCTCTCTATTCAAGAATATAACTAACTGGAAATTTACACATATCTTTGAGAGGAGCTTGTTTGAATGGTATTAATTTATTTTTAAGTTCTAGAAAATGATGTTACCTCGCAAGGTTGTTTTAAGGATAAAATGAAATAATCTTTATAAAATGTTCAGCACAGTAGTAGAAGCTATACAAATATTTATTTTCTTGCTTCCCACCTTATTTTGATTTATTAATTCTTTCTACATATTTTGTCTTCTTCAATTTTATGAACTGCATGCTTAAAGGGGAAGTCAGATTTAACATATGGAGTTGATATCATGCCCTGTTTTTCTAAGAATTTTGGTATAAGAGACTTAAAAACTTCCCAAATATATCCAGCTACTGAAATAAAAATTAACACACATTTACTGAGAAGCTAGGTAGTACAGAGGACAGAGTACTTGACCTGGAGACAAATCTGGTCTCAGACACTGACTAGCTGTATAATTCTGGGCAAGTCATTTAACCCCCTTTGCCTCAGTTTCCTCACCTGTAAAATGAGCGGCAGAAGGAAACGCAAAGCTCTCCAGTAATCATTGCCAAGAAAGCCTCACATGGGTTCGTGAAGAGTTGAACAAAACTGAAAACTGACTGAATAACAAAAAAATGATAATTGCACAAAATGACTTCTTTAGTGCTTTGATAGATTGGTATTTCCACCACCCTCTGCCAGAAAATATGATTAAAATTATTTCAGTATTTGATTCTTGTCCATGTCTTTCCTCAAACTTTCTAGCAAGAAACAACATATCATGACAAAAGCCGCCTTTGGGAGATTTTAACACTTTGTAGATATTAGTGTAACATTTGAGTTGTCCATCTGTTCCCTCAGACTGTAGTAAGTTAGACTGCCTCCTTCTCAGAACAGACATATCCTTGATGATTCTTTTCATGCCACTCCTCGTACATCAATAATTAGTAATATTCTATAATCAGATTGTGCTAGAACATGCTTAACAGTAAACTCCTCAGTGTAAAAAAAATCCATGCAAGTTGTACTTTTCAAGTTTAATCTTTATTATTAACATTTTCTTCATCACTTTCTAGACCACCACCAAACCACTAAATTAAGCCCTAATTTGCAGATTTGCTCACACTTAAATAATAGATCGGGATTAGATTGTTTGCAGAAAATAAAGTTATATATTATATATATGCATATATATTTACACATATATAAAAAGTTTTCCCTGGTGCCTTTATTTGCTTCTTTTTTAGATTAATAAAAATTTGATGGAAGGAAACACACATTTATTAAAAGTATACAATATGCCAAAAATGCTAAGCATTTACAAATATTATCTCATTTTAACCTCACAACCATTCGGGGAGGCAAGTGCTATTATTTCCATTTTATAGTTAAGGAAACTAAAAAAGACAAAGGTTTAGTGACTTGCTTGGGGTCACACAGATAATAAATGCCTGGGGTTGAATTTGACTTCAGTACTTCCTGACAACAGGCCCCATTCTTGATCCACAGTTAACACCTGAAGAAATAATTATAACATTAAATGTTAATGGCCTAAATATCATCTCCCTTTCTCTGATTCTTGTCAATGTGTTTTTCATAAATCACTTTGGTGGTCCAACCTATCTTTCCATTCTGGTTTTATTCTATTTTCTAATTTGTAATTTTTTTTAGCTTTGCTCTAATAAATCAGTGGTCTTAATTGTACATAAATGGCCATCAGAAATGAATTAGCAACCAGCCATTTCCCATCTGTTAAATCACAATCAACTTCATTTTCTATGTTACTGGAAAAAGTCATCCTATACAGGCATGATGCTTTTATATTCTACAAAAATCTTTATCCTCTATCATTTTTTTGCTCCTGAACCATGTTTTCCAAGAGCTCCCATTATAATTCTCTATGCTCTCCATTTGTCTAAAGTCGTTGAATTTTAAAATACATGCTAATATAATGTAAAGCATCTTATCATGATTTTCGTTGAATTTATTCCCTCATCCTCTGCAACAGATATTGCTTTATAGTCTGCAGTTCTTTACATAGAAGTCTTTTATAAAACATTCATAACGAACTTTGTAATGTGAGAAGACCAAGTCACCCATGGCAAAATATTTCTTATTATATAATAAAAGGACACACAGTAAAAGTCATTCTATCAATTTCTCTTCTTACCTCTCCAGTGAGAACCTGGGAGCCATCTTTCCATTTATCAGCAACTTCCTTTTGTCTTTTTTTTTATAGTGGGCAAACCAAATCAATTTCAAGAAACCTGGGTTCAAATCCTATTATTTGTCTCTTAATGCTTGTTTGTCTTGCCCAAATCACTAAACCTCTGTGGGGCTCATTTACCTCATCTTTCAAATGGATTACTTGTCCTCTAAAATTCCTTGTAGTCTGGCATTTATGATCCTATGATAAGTCCCTATGACAAGAAGAATGGTTCAATTCCTCCAGTACATGTCCACTCAGTCACATGACAAAGATTTCAAATTTAGAGTGCAAATAAGTTACATATACTGGTACTCCAAAAGTTATGTGATTCTCAGTCCCTTCTGTCCCATTCTGTCATGTTCACTTCAGAAACAGAAAAGTACATGGTTAAAGAACTTATTAGCTTATTAGTTCATCTAATGATAATGAACCTACTTAGATGCATTGGTGATTAAATTACTATATTTTGAATGCTTAGGATTCTATTTTTTTTTTGCTTTTTGGATGTGGGAAGGCAGAGCAATTGGGGTTAAGTGACTTGCCCAAGGTTACACAGCTAGTAAATATTAAGTATCTAAGTTCAGATTTGAACTCACGTCCTCCTGACTCTAGGGTCAGGTGCTCTATTCACTGCTCCACCTAGCATTGTTCTGAAAGCCATTTCAAACAACAAAAATGTGTTTTATTTCTATGAACTTTGAGGGCCTAGGGTCACCAAAATGTGTGCTCATAGTAGGATTTTATAGAGAATAAATTAGATTTAAAAAATTTATTTTGCAAAAATACAAATAATTATCATACATATAAAGAAACGTTTAAATAACTGTAGAGATATTTAGTGTTTATCCCTGGGTTGGCCTCACACATTAGCTTATTTGTACTACTGTTTGGAAGTCAAGGTTTTGAATTTCCTAGCATGCACTGTAACAAATATAAACAAACCATAAACCAAGAGGTGAGAGGGATATACTATACATTTATACATGGTTTCTAATCTCAAATTAACTACTAATGAACTGTGACCTTGAATAAATGATGTAATGTCTATTGGCCTCAGTCTCCTCACTTAGAATATAAAGGTGTTTGGCTAGATAACCTGTATTCTTCAAATTCAAGGATCCATGCTTTTGAAAGTATACTTTGTCACAAATGCAGATTCCAACAATAACTTTCAAAGATGTCAACTAAGGCACAAGGCTCTAGACTTCTACTATTTTAGTAGCTGAGAATTTCCTTGAAATAGTGAGTAAACATGAAATAAGCAAATTGATTCAGAAGTTATTTTGACAACAACAGTTCTGAAGTTTTGACTGTATGGTTGCCACTGCTTTATTATTCTTCCTTCACTCCTTCTAAGTGAACCATTTAAAAAAAGTAAAATACCAAAAACAAACTCAGATGACAAGCTGTGACTTGCCTGAGGCAGAAAAATAGTTTCTGGGGTTTTTTTGTTTGTTTATTTGTTTTTTAAACTTCCCTTCTCTTTCAACCACTTCTGTCTGTTATGGATGATGTGACAAAAGAATCTATGCTAAGTTCTATATTTTGAACCTCAAGCAAATGCACAAAAAGAGCAACCTTGTTCCTCTTGTCTCTAAATTCTCACAGCTATGTCTAATGATACTCTGCCACTTTGCCTATGAAATGTCAGGTTAGTTTGGGGACATAATTAGAGTTGGTGATTTGCCCTGAAGAATATTTTTACTTGCAACATGAAAATATGTGGGTTGTTTGTGAATTCTAAGTGGAATTATTAGAATGAGGTGACAAATTATATCCCTGAACTCAGACTCTTCCTTCACAAGAAAAAAATTGTTCCACTGATGCTATTGATGCATTTCATGATCTATTCCTAGATGGGCATAATATTAATTAATTAGTCACATAATTTATGAAAATGCATTTTCTAAGTGCTTACTATGTGTGAGACATTTTACTAAGGACTGAGTATAAAAAAATATTAAACAAAATAATGCTTGCCCTCAGAGATCTTGAAATCTAAAGGCAGACACAACATATAAAGTGAAACTAGAAACTGGGAAGTAATGAGATGGGCCATGGTTCCAAGAAAAACAAGGTGAAAGCTTACTTATCAGAATCAATACTACCAGGGTCATTTTGTATGTTGTAGTGGTAGGAGAATTTGCAGTACATGCTTTGGAATGGATGAGAGGTAAACTACTCTTAAAAACTGATTAGATTGAACCAATAATATAGCTCTTATCTAGCCCATAGAAATCTCTCTTCATCATAACACTTTCCTGATTCTTCTGGGACACTGGTTATCAAACTTCCTAATGCCACAGCCCTTTAATACTCGTATGTGAGCATATCTGCTAGTGGGCAGATTCGCCTGAAGACAGAGAGAGGAGCAGCGTCTCGCTTTCGAAGACCATCAGAAATATGTGTTTTCTGATGGTCTTAGGTGACCCCTGTGATCCCTGTGAAAGGGTTGTTCAACCCCCAAAGGGGTTGCAACCTACAGATTGAGAGCCACTGTTCTAGGAAAACATGTTTTGAAGAACATAGATTTGAAGATTCTCAGAAAAGGAAGAAGACATCCCACACTCTCTAACATTTGCCCCCTGACTATCCATCCTTTCTATGTTCTTATATCACTCCTTACCATGGGCATATATAACTCTACACTACCTTTTTCTTGTGCTTTCTCTGTTCTGAGGTTGTTGTTGCTCGGTCATTTTCAGGCGTGTCCAGCATGTCCAGTGAACCCATTTGGAGTTTTCTTGGTAAAGATACTAGACTAGTTTGGGACTTTCTTCTCTAGCTCATTTGATATGAGGAAACTGGTTTAAGTGACTTGACTAGGGTCACATATCTAGTAAGTGTCTGAGACTGGATTTGAACTCAGGAAGATGAGTCTTCCTGACTCCAGGCCTGAAACTCTATTAAATGCACCAACTAGCTGTCCATCCTTCTGTGTATCCCATCAAATTATACTTATAACATTCTTTTTTTAAAAAAAGTTTATGCATTTTGTATTTAATTTTCTATTCATATGACATTTCTCTAATAAACATAAACTCTTTGAGGGCAATTACTGTTTCTTCCCTCACTGACCATTTGCAGCTTCTAAATTATAGGTATAATTGTGAAATAACTCAGTGAACTATCCTTCCAAGTATATGTGAGAGGCATATTTTGCCCGTTTGTTGATTCCTGCATTGGTGATTAAATTACTATATTTTGAATGCTTATGATTCTTTTTTTTTTTTGCTTTTTGGATGTGGGAAGGCAGAGCAATTGGGGTTAAGTGACTTGCCCAAGGTTACACAGCTAGTAAATATTAAGTGTCTAAGTTCAGATTTGAACTCAGGTTCTCCTGACTCTAGGGTCAGGTGCTCTGTTCACTGCTCCACTTAGCCACCCCTGCTTGTGCATTTTATTAAAGAGGCCTTTTATGCAACCAGAACAAATTCATCCACACAAAGAAGCATCTGAAAGACCCCATCATCTTTAAGGAACCCCATTTTCCATTTGAAATCTGCACTGAATTCACTCCATGATAGTGGCAAACACATTTGAAGACCTATTATGAGTATCATTCAACAAAGTTTTCTAAGGTTGCATCTATCAAAAAATCTTTGGAGTAGTACTGAGTCAAATGCTTTCTAATAACCATCAGACAACTCCAAAAACAAGTGTAAATGTGAAGATAGAGTTTATTTTGGAAAATCATTTGCAAAAATCTGCCTACCCGTATGAATCAATAGTTACTGTCATTCTCTTAGAAATCTTTCTGCACTCATAAAACTTCCATGTTTTCTCATTTTTTTTAGTATCTTCCAAACTTGGAGATATCTAAAGAACTGATCCTTCGACGATTTCTAAAATGTTTCTTCTTCTTCTCCTTCTCCTCCTCCTCCTCCTCCTCCTCTTCCTCCTCCTCCTCCTCCTCTTTTTTCTCTCCTCTTCTTACTCTTCCTTTTCTTCCTTCTTTTCTTACTTTTCCTCCTCTTCTTCCTCCTCTTCATCCTCCTCCTCCTCCTTCCAAAAAACTGGGACAATTTACATTTTGCCTGCTGGATTCTCATTTTTTACATTTATTTGAAAGAATAACTCAGAATAAATGAGATTTTAAAAAGCTTATTGTATTTTAAATAGAGCTACTTGACTAAGCCTTTTAACCCAAATCATTCTGGCTTTCATTGACTGACCAATCATAGCCCCAGACCAAGTTTCTGTGGTCCATTTTTTTTTAGGTTTTGATGGTTTAGGACAACTGTATAAACAGCAGTTGCTTTCTGTTCTAACCAGAAAGTCTGACTGTCTTCCCATCCCAGACTCATTTCTTTGTGATGGTAAATTGGGCCATTTTTTGTTTCAGTTGTTACCTAGCCCATAGATATTGAAGGGACTTGGACTTAGACAAACTGAGATCTGGGAAAGACCTTAATTTGCAAAGGCCAAGGTCACTCACTTTGTGCTGGACCATGGCCAGTTGCTTGACTGCTGTCTTGTCACAGGATTTTTATGACTTTGGAGGAGAGAATGAGGCTGATTATTTTGTACAGTTCTGCCTCACTCAAATACAATTCACACAGAAGTCAAGACCTCACTCTCATCTTGTCTTTGGTCTCTTCAAGAATAAAGGATAAACAGCAACAATAAATTGCTTGCCAACCAGCATAGATTTTTTTTTTCTTTGCATATGCTGGTTTGAATGATTTTACCAACTCCAAGTGTCATTTCAATTTCCTTATAGAAGAAAATCACAGACTAAATGTTTATAGAGTATCTCTGAACCTACCTAATTTAATTGGTACCTGACCAAGTATCTCACCTCCAACATCCTCTACAAATTATTGTCCAGACTTTGTGTAAAGAAGCCCATGCAAAGAAGAGCTCACTCCTTCTGCAGCAGTCAATTATATTCTCAGAAAATTATGATGGCTAGGAAGTTTTACTCAAATCAAGATTAAATATGACTATCTGCTAATTTGATAATTTTCTTAGTCCTGTCCTCTTAAAGCAGTTTTCTTCCCATCAGAATTTATTTTCCATTGGACAATCTTTCAAATACTTAATGACTACTACTTCTCCTCACTACCACCCTCACTTAAACACTCCAATATTCTTCATGAGGCAGCTATGTGGTTCATTGGATAGAACCCTGGACCTGGAGTCAGGAAGACTATTCTTGGATTCTTACTACTCATCTGATCTCTGGCAAATTCCCTCCCATGTAAAATGGGGATAATTAGAGAACTTGTATCCCAGGGTTGTTGAGGATAAAATTTATAAAGTGATTGGTAAATCTTAAAACACTATGTAAATAATAGTTATTGTTATTATTTATATCAACTGGTCCTTGAATTGTATATTCTCTTGCTCTCAAGTCACCCTCTTCCAAATCCATCCCAATGAGTCTTTGTCACAAAATATGCTGCCCCCTACTGAATAGAGTATTCCAAGCATGGTCAATTCAGTACCAAATATAGAATCATTGTAAACTCCTTTGTTCTAGTTCCTATGTCTGTAAATTCAGGCCCTTTACTGAAACCTTTGTATTACATATGCTTAAATCCATATAATAAAGACTTCTTAATAAGCAATATTCCCTGCGGCTTCTTTCACTCTCTAGAGAGTTCATGTTCTAAACAAGATCTGGCTCATTTCAGTTACAAACAAGAGATATTTAATTACTCAAATTCATCCTTCCATTCAAATGGCTAAAGCATTTGAAAGTAGATTATTTAGAAGAGTAAGGAATAAAGGACTAGTGAATAGTTGTATATCTTGCCATTGGTAAAATGTTCTAATGTTATTTAGAGCCCCACCCCACCCATCACCACCATGGCTTAACACAGAGTTTAATCTCAGTTGCCATGAATGAATTAAGGAGAAATAGGGACAAACCCAGTAGTTCTAGTACAATTCTGGATAGGTCCTAGAGAAGCACAGGTTCTCTTGACATCATTATTATAAGATCAAGCACAACTCTATAATCCTGAAGCTATCTCTACTTTACCGACAATCCTGACACTTCATTGTACATTCTTAGGGAGATCCAATCTGCATTTATAACATTGCCTGGAATATAGCCCTCAATAGCTTTTCCCTTACCAATAATGCTTCTTATCAGTCAGTAGTTTGATTCAATTCAAACATTTAATAAGAGCATACTAATTTCAGTGTGCTATGCTAGGGATTGATAGTAGGAAGTCCTAGGTGAAGAAGCTCCTTCTAGCAAGAGCAGGTTGACATATTCTCTGAAGCAAAGTCTTAAGAGCATTGTGTAAGGCAATGAAGGAGCTAGTGTTTTGTCCAGGGTGCTATGGAGAATATGTGTCAGAGATAGGACTGAATTCAAGTTTTCTCAAGTTTTAAGCCTTAGGGTACAGACTTAGTAGTGGCATTGCTAGGTCAAGGGACATACACAGCTTTGTGGTACACTGGGCACAGTTGGAAATTGCTCTACAAAATGGTTGGATCAGTTCACAGCACCACAAACAGTGCATCAGTGTCCCAATTTTTCCACATCTCCTCCAGCATTTGTCATATCCTTTTCTGTCATCTTAGCCAATCTGATAGGTAGTATCTCAGAGTTGTTTTAATTACCATTTCTTTAATCCATAGTTATTTAAATCATTTTCATGTGAATATAGATAGCTTTGGTTTCTTCATCTAAAAGCTGCCTGTTCGTATTCTTTGACCATTTTTCAATTTGGGGAATAACTTACATTCTTATAAATTAGGCTGAGTTTTCTATATTTTTTACAAATGAGATTTTTATCAAATAAACTTCTTGTGAAATTTCCATTTACTGCTTCTACACATTTTTTTTAATTTCATGCAATCAAAATTATACATTTTATATGCCATAATGCTATCTATCTCTTTTCTGGTCATAAGTTCTTTTCCTATCCATATATCTCACAGGTAAAATATTCCATGCTCCCCTAATTTGCTTATGATATCACCCTTTATATATAAATAATGCATCCATTTTGACCTTATCTCAGTATATGGTGTAAGATGTTGGTCTATACCAAGTTACTGCCAAACTGCTTTTTCATTTTCCCAGTCATTTTTGTCAAATAATGATTTCTTGTTCCAACATCCTGGATCTTTGGGTCTGGCAAACACTAAATGACTAAGGTCATTTACTGCTGAGTATTATGTGTCTAATCTATTCCAATGATCCTCCACTCTAAATCTTATACAGTACCAGATTGTTTGGATGATGATTATTTTATAATACAGTTTGAAATCTGGTATTACTAAATCACTTTCCTTCACAATTTTAGGTTGATTCCCTTGATATTCTTGACCTTTGTTTTTCCAGATGAATTTTATTGATATTTTTTCTAGCTCTGTAAAACATTTTTGGTAATTTTCTTGGCATAGCACAAAATTAGTTTAAGTAGAATTGTCAGTTATTATATTGGCTCAGCCTACTCATGAGCAATTATTATTTTCCAGCTGTTTAGATCAGTATTTATTTTTGTGGAAAGTGTTCTTTAATTGTGTCCATGTCCCTTCATGGTTTTGTCATGGTAGGCAAATTCCTAAGAAATTTATATTGTTTACAATTATTTCAAATGGAGTTCCTCTTTCTCTCTTTTCCTGATTGATTTTGTTGGTACTGGTGGTGGTGATTTTTGTAGGTTGATTTTATATCTTGCATCTAAGTGCAATAATTTTTATTATTTCAACTAATATTTTAGTTGATTCTCTAAGTATACAATAGATTGTGGGCATGGTGCCAGTTTTATTTCTTCATTGGTTATTCTAATTCTTTCAATTTTTTCTTATTGTTATGGATAGATTTCTGAGACAAAATTGAATAATAGTGGTGAGAGTGAGCACCCTTTCTTCAACCTCTTCTTATTGGATTGACTTCTTTCTAGCCTACCCCCATTAAAGATAATGCTCACTAATGGTTTTAAATAAATACCACTTATCATTGTAAGAAACGTTTCACATGTTCCTATGCTTTTTAATATTTTAATAGAAATGGATTCTGTGTTTTGTCAAAAAGTTACTTTTGTATCTATTGAGATAATCACATTATTTCTGTTGTTTTTTATTGATATGGTCAATTATGATGATATTTTAATATGGAATTAGCCCCGCTTTTCTGGCATAATTTCTACCTGGTCAGAGTGTATGATCTTTGTGAAATATTTCTGTAACCTCTTGTAACAGCAATCAGTTTAGCAGATACTTAGCCCTTAGTGACTTAGGTCTAAGTATGGAAGGTGTGAACTTTGTCCCCTGTTGGGAGAGCATGAACTCCCCTGTTGATGTGGAAGAAGGGGATGGGCTGAGACAGGAAGCCAGTGTGTAAATAAAAAGAATTCGAGAGACAGAGAGACAGAATTGGAATGTTCCTCCTGGTGGAGGAAGCAGGATTGTCCTAGCATCTGTGTACATAAAGAACTACAGATTAATAAAATTGAAAGTTAGAAAATCATTGAACAATTAAATAAAGCTAGGAGATAGTTTTATGAAAAAAAATCAATAAAATAGATAACTTTTGAATGCTTTGTTCTAAATATTGTGGCCACTGTAGCGAAAACTGTGTGGCCATTCTAATGTTAAACTGTTATGAACACTATATTTTGATTTTCTGTGATAAGATGTAACGCTGTGAATATTATATTATGATTTGTAATAAACGTTTATCTTGATTTCTAATGGAATAAACAGAGTGTTCACTATACTGTGTAATCTGAACCTTAAAAACTGTTCACAGTAGCATTCTTTTGGGAATCTGCTGGTACATGGTGAAACACCTCTTTGAAAGTATTTCATTTAAAATTTCTGCAACAATATTCATTAGAGAAATTGGTCTATAGTTTTCTGTCTCTGCTTTTGTTCTTTCTGATTTAAGTATCAGCACCATATTTGTATCACAAAAGAAATTTTGTAGGATCCCTTCTTTGTCTATTTTTCCAAATAGTTTATATTGTATTGGAATTAATTGTTTTTTCAGTGTTTGGTAGAATTCACTTGTGAATCCATCTGATCTTAGTTATGTTTTTCTTAAGGAGCTCATTGATAACTTGTTCAATTTCATTTTCCAAGATAAGGCTATTTAGGTATTTTATTTCCTCTTCTGTTAATCTAGGCAATTTATATTTATATCTATTCATCTATTTCACTTAGGTTGTCAGATTTATTGACATAAAACTAAGCAACATAACTCATAATAATTGATTTAATTTCATCTCCACTGGTAGATAATTTACCCTGATACTAGCAATTTAGTTATCTTTCTTTTTTTAATCAAATTAATCTATGGTTACCTATTTTTTTATTTTTTTCATAAAACTAACTCTTAGCTTTATTAGTTCAATGATTTTCTTACTTTCAATTTTGTTAATCTCTCCTTTGATTTTCAGGATGTCTCTCTCTCTGTCTATCTCTCTCTCTTTCTCTCTTCCCTTGTCTGCCCTCAACAGTCTGTTTAGCTTCTGATCATGACCTTCTTCAATCCATCCTTCATTCTATCGTCCCTCCTCCTGTTCTTTTAGCTCTTTCCCTGCCTTCTTCCCTGTGGGGAAAGATAGATTTCTATACCAAACTGAAAGTATATATTTTTCACTCTTTGATCCAATTCCAATTAGAGTAAGGTTCAAGTTTTGAATGTTCACTGTCCCCCCATCTTCCATTCTGCTGCTAAACCTATTCTTTTCATGCCTCTTTTATGTGAAATAATTGTCTCATTCTGAATCTCCCTTCCCCCTTCTCCCATTGAATCCCTCTTTCTCAACCCTTATTTTTATTTTTTAATCATCCCATCATAGTCACTTCATATCCATGCCCTTTGTCTATGTATACTCCTTCTAAGTGCTATAATAATAATAATAATAATAATAATAATAATAATAACAATAATAATAATAATAATAATGTTCTTAGCAGCTGCAATTTTTTTCCATATAGGAATGTAAATATTTTAACCTTACTGATTCCCTTATGATATCTTTTTCATGTTTACCATTTTATGATTCTTTTGAGTCTTTTATTTGAAAGTTATATATTCTATTCAGCTCTGGTCTTTCCATCAGGAATCTAGAAAGTCCTCTTTTTAATAAATATACATTTTTCCCTTTAGAATTTTTCTCAGTTTTTCAAGATACCTAATTTGTGGTTGTAATCCCATCTCTTTTGCCTTCCAGAATATCATATTCCAAGCTCTCTATTACTTTAGTGTAGTAGCTGTTAAATAATGAATGAGCTTTACTGTAGCTCTAGAATAGTTGAGATTTTTCTTTGTGATGGCCTGCAATATTTTTCCTTGGCTCTGGAATTTGGCTATAATATTCCTGTGATTTTTTTTAATTTCGGAATCTTTTTTGGAATCTTGTTTCCTTACAGCTACCAATGACAGCACTCTTCTAGACAATGAGACTTTAACCAGCTCCCCAGCCCTCCTGCAGTTGCAATTCCTAGTGTTCTTTTCTGTCACAGAGTTGAGACCAGTGTTTTTCCTCCCCCTTGAGAAACCATGAGCACCCTCTCCACTGTGGACCTGAAATCTGGCCCAATTCTCTATGGTGGCTTCAAGTATTAATACTCCGTTTTGCCTGCAATCCAGAATGCAACAGAGTCCTGAACCCAGGATTAGCAAACTGTCCCCTTGCAATCTCCTTCCATCTAGTTTCTGACACTCTTCTACAAACAACTTCTGGGCTGAGAGCTCCCAAAGCTGCTGCTGTCACCACTAATGCTGCCACCACCAAGGTGTGGCCTGTGCTGACTGTGCTGAGTTCCATTCCAATGAGATAGACTTTCCTGCCTAGTTACTAAGTTATCTCAGGCAAGAAAATTGTTTCATTTGATCATTTGCTCATTCTGCTCCTCTAGAATTCTATTGGAGGCATCATTTTAAAATTGTTTAGAGGGGAATTTGGGAGAACTCAGATGAGTGTTTCTCTACTTACCTGGGCTCTGCTTCTATCATAAAATTTCTTTTCCTTTATTCCACTTAGCAATTTTTCCCCTATTGCATGTAAAAACAGATTCTAATATTTGTTTTGAAAACTTTGAATTCTAAATTCTCTCCCTGTCTCCTTCCCTCCCCATCCTTTCACTGAGAAGGCAAGCAATTCAATACAGGTTATACAAATCATACAATTTCTTAAAGACTGCTTTGCTCTTGTTCTTTTTCATGTTTCTTCATTCATTTTATGTTGCAGTCTACTGACACCTACCATGTACCCCTTCATTCCTCTCTATACAATATTCATTGTTAAATACTGAGAATTGTTTTATTCTGTGTCTTATTAACATATAAAAGCTTCAGTAGAATTTCTGTAATAAGAAAAAGGGTTTTTATTTTCATAGGAAGACAAAGTTATTTGAAGTCATTTGTAATTTCCAAAAACTACATATTCCAGAAAGAGAGGAGAGATATAAAATATCTTGAGAGAATTATAGATTGCAGTGAAGGGTTTTGTTTCATTTTTTTTCTTTTTATGGTTGGGAAAATTGGAGCACGGTTGAAAAAAAAAAGAAAGGAACAGTAGATAGGGGAAAGCTAAGGATTGGAGGGGGAGGCAAATTCAGGGGAAAATGTGCTGGAGAAGATAGGAAAGAATGGCATCAAGGAAACACAGTGATTAGACTGCACAGGAGACTGACTTAACAATCACTAACATTAATCACCAGTTGTTTTGTAATTTGTGATATAGTCAATTTCATTTTTTTGGCCACATTCCTCAGTGTTCACAGTGCTTAGTGTCTTCTGATACCCTTCTTCAGGAATGTATTCATGAAATATGGATGTGAGTTTTATGAGTAAGCTAAAGGCAATTTGCATCATTCACTTTTTAATCCTAAATTATATTTCCCAACATAGATTTTTTTCTCCATCCTCTCCCATTGTATCTATCTGTGATAGGTCCAGTGTTCTCATGGACAGCTTCCCTGACATTCCTGATGTAGCTTCTTCCTTCTCAGGCAACCTGATTGGCCCTAACTTTCCCAGTGCAGCTTCCTGGTCTGGCGGCACAAAAAGTCCTAATCAAGTATAGTGAGTCACTCAGATTTGGTGGGTGCCTAAGATCCTGCTAGGTGCCATACCCTGAAGACATACTGATGAGACAACTTTCAAAATAGAGGAGGCCCACCCATCCAGAGAAGTTAAATGCCACTTCATCCTTCTTGTATATTCATGCTTCATCATAACAAAGCAAAACTCCTTCTTTCTTAAATTTTCAGTGACTTTTGAGCACTTCATTTTATCCCAACAGAACTTAAACTGAAGGTATAGGCTTTGGACAGGGTATAGGCTTTTGAACACTAATATAACCTTTTCATTGAAATTGCTGAGGTAGGGGGCAGAGCCAAGATGGCAGCATAGAAGCAGCAAGGTCCCGCAGCTCCCACACTGCCACCCTAAACACCCATAAAATATTAGCCCAGACAAAGTCTAGGAAAGTCTAGGACTCTCAGACTCACACAAATACATAGAACACACCTCTCACTGAAGGCAGCTTGGCAGCAGGGGCTCATCGCGGGGGATCAGAGGCTGAAACGGCCTGAAGTTGAGACCACAGCCAGGCCTGTGGTGGTGGGAAGGAGCCGGGCTGAACTGATCCAAGTCCTACCACAGCCAGTCTGCAGAGGAGAGGGATTTACAGCCTCCAGAAACTCCACATCTGCCAATGCGTGAAGAATGGGGAAGAGAGAGGGGCAGTTTGCACCAGAGCAGAGACCTCTGAGCCCAAAACCGCAGCTGGGGCCAGGACAGCAGACCACGCCCCAGGGCAGACAGCAGGAGTAAGCCTCCCAAGTCACAGCTTGAGTCTACTTCAAGGAAAATCTAAAGCACCTGCCTGAGGGAATCTTTGGTCAGAGACAGTTAGTGAAAGTGAAACTTTGAAAATTAATTTGGGGGTGGTAAAGCAGTTTGGCCAATCTGCCCCCGGGGAAAGGAAGCAGTGGGGGAAGGGAACTTCTGGAACCGGCGGCAGCCCCCACCAGGCTGCTTCAGAGCCCCTGGCCTGCAGACTCTGCAGGGTGGCTGAATCAATTGATCAGGGCCAAGTGCTCTTGCATTGAGTGGCCTGGATCCAGATCGTGGTCTTGGGTGGTGGTTCTGGGGTGCACTTTCAGCAAGCCAAAGCTTGGAGGACTTGCGACACCCCACTAATAGCTCTGGCAGTTGGGAAAACCCCAGCAATTTGGAACAGAGTTTCGCCCCTTGTAAGCAGAGTTTCACAGAGCTAAAAAAAATCAACCAATTAATTGACTGGCCAACATGAGGAAAAGAAAGCAAAATAAAAACAGTAAAACTCTTGAATCCTTTTTTGTGGAAAAAAAAAGGGTCAAAGAAGGGAACGGGAGAAAGAGAGCCCAGAACTCAGAACTCCCACACCAAATGCTTCCAAAACAATTGAAGAATGC
>CM053599.1:157049187-157096288 GCA_028646575.1 Pseudocheirus occidentalis | reverse complement strand
GAATTTTTTCAAGTTCTATTTTGCCCTCTGATTCTAAAACATCAGGGCAATTTTCTTTGAGGATTTCTTAAAGGATGCTTTCCAAGTTCTTTTTCTGGTCATGGGTTTCAGGCAGACCAATAATTTTCAAATTGTCTCTCCTGGATCTATTTTCCAGGTCAGTGGTTTTTTTCAAGGACATATTTCACATTGCTTTCTCTTTTTAAAAAATTTTTTTTGTAACTGTTTAATAGTACCTTGGTTTATCATAAAGTCATTAGCTTCCACTTGCTCCACTCTAATTCTGAAGGAATTATTCTCTTCAGAATGCTTTTGAGATTCTTCCTCCATCTGGAAAATTTGACTTTTTAAGGCATTCTTCTCCTCATTGGCTTTCTGGGCCTCCTTTGCCATCTGAGTTAAGGTTTTGTTCTTTAAGGTATTATTTTCTTCAGTCAGATTGTTGACTCTTTTTTCATGACTTTTTCGCATCATTCTCATTTCTCTTTCCTACTTTTCCTCCACTTCTCTTATTTGGTTTTCAAAGTCCTTTCTAAGTTGATCCATAGCTTGTAGGCATTCTTCCAGTGTCTTGGAAGCATTTGGTGTGGGAGTTCTGACTCAATTGTATCCTCCCGCTCCATGCTTTGATCCTTTTTGTCCACAAAAAAGGATTCTAGAGTTTTGTTGCTGTTCTTACTTTGCTTCCTTTTCCTCATGTTGGCCAGTCTATTAATTGCTTGGTTTTTTAGCTCTGTGAAACTCTGCTTCCTTGGTTGGGGAGAGGGATGCTCTGTCCCAAATCTCTGGGGCCTTCACAGCTGCTGGACCTATTAGTGGGGTGCGGCAGCACCCCTCAGGTTTGGCTCACTGAAAGCACACCCCAGGACCACCACTCAAGACCACAATCCAGATCCAGGCTGCTCAATGCAAGAGTGCTTGGCCCTGATCACGTGCCTCAGCCCCACTGCTATCTGTAAGCCAGGGGCTCTGTAGAAGCCCAGTGGAGGCCACTGCTGCTTTCAGCCATTCCTGCTGCCACAGCCACCTCCCTCTGCTTCCTTGCCCTGGGAGCAGTTTGGCCAGACCACTTTTCTCCCCCAATTTAGCAAAATCCATGGACCTTTCTCTTAGCCTTTTTTTCTTCTGGCCTGATCTCCGGTGCAGCAGATTTGCTCTCCTATAGATTCGGCTCCTCCAGACTGCCTTGGGGCCTGGCCGGGCTGGGGTTTGAGGCTGAGCCAGCCACGGCTCCCAGACTGCTGCAAAGAGCCCCACCTGCTGAGCTGCCTGTTGCAACAGATGTGTTTTCTGTATTTTGGAGAATTTTGGAGCTCGAAAATTTGTTAGAGTCCCATTTTTTTAGGGTGGTTGTGTTGGAGCTGAGGAGATTTGCTGCTTCAAGAACTCCGCCATCTTGGCTCCGCCCCCCCCATGTCTTCTTGAAATGCATAATTCTGAAGGAATTGCTTCTCCTCCTGGAAAAAAAAACCTAAAAACATTTTAAAATTATACACAGTTAAGTAAAATAAATTTTCATTGACCGTGTTCAAAATACTTATTTTGGACCTTGTGTCTATCAATGTCTTAGTCAGGAGGAGAATAGCATTCTTCATCAACAGTCCTCTGAAATTATGGTTGGTGATTCCTCTGATCAGAGTTCTCAAGTATTTCAAAGTTGTTTATATTATAGTTTTATTATATTGGATAAATTGTTTTCCCTCATTGTGGTTCCTTTCTTTCTGTGTCAATTCATACAAATGCCTCAAGGTTTTGCTTTCTCTCTTGAAAAATTCTGGAGCAACATGTTGAGGCTCTATGCTTTGCTGGATTGGTGGAGGGTGGAAGGCATAATCTCACTGATGGACTTTGAACCTGACCTATGTGTATCCCTAAGCAGAGGTAAGCATGTCCCCTCCTATATATTACTTTTCTTTATCACATATGGCCAAGTTGGTGTTGGATACTTATTGCAACAGAACACTAGGGAAGAGTGGAGTTAGAATGTTCCTGAAGTAACAAGGAAATTCCTGAGAGGGTTCCCACAAACTTTCATGGAAGCTGATGGGGAGAGGTGTTGACTGAAGTTTTTACAGATTAGTGTTCTGTAGTGTTAATTCATAAGACTGTTGCCATTTGTATTTCTTGCTTTTTTTGTCCAGTGGCATTAGCTATAATTACTCTCTTTCTGGTGAATAACTTGTCTTTTTTTTTTAGAGCTATTGAAGATTAATGAAAAGATCATTTGCCAACATGTGATCCCAAAGGCACCCCCCACACTCATACACACTGATTCCTCATGTGTGAATCATGTAACACAACCTAATAAAGAATCAAAATTTTCCACGACACCTAAATGGAAAGGTAAAGATGTGTAATGGGTGTAAATTACCTGAAATTTACTAGCAATTACTGACACATCATAACTGGTACAAAAGACATCATAAAAGATATGTTTACTGGAAAAGAAGATGTCAGTGTTGTGTGAAGTGAAAAAAAAAGATCAACTGTAAGATTGCTGCACTGCTGTGCTGTAAATTTTTAAGAAGATAACTTCCTCTATGGGAAAATTTATGAAACTACATAAACAAGTAACAGAAGAGTAATATAGGAGAAGAAAGTATGAGTGCATTTCGATTTGTACTGGAAGAAGGCATACTCCACCTCCAAGTAATCACAATAAAGTAGGTGTTAAATTAGTTGTGCCTCAAATAACTTGTAGGCATCTTGAGACCACTATATGTCATGCTCCTTGAGGGCCAGCTCTGTCTTTTACCTTGTTTTGTATTCCCAGCACCCAGCATAGTGCCTGGCACATGGTAGGCACTTAATGTTTATTGAATTGAATTGCAAAATGAGATTTCAATAAACAATATTTAAGATCCTTTCCATCACCAAAATTTTATTTTTTCATGTTTTTGTTCTTCTAGACATGTGGTTTCATCTAGGTAAGGACCTCTAAATGAGGAAACTACCTTTTCTAATGCAGATAACATTTTTTCTTTAACTTATTGACTTACAGTCATTATTCTTATTTTTGAGAAAGTAGAGATAGATATGGCAGAAAACTTGAGACATGAAAATATCTCAATTCTGAAAACTCATACATTTAAAGGGTTGATTGGGGGAATTACACAATCAGTTTAGTAATTTACAGGATGGGGAGCTATTGTTTGAGACTTTTAGGTCCACCTTTAGAAGGTGTGGGCATGCCCATTATCAACTTGTTGAGAAGACTAAGAACATATTTTGGGGATGAATCAGGGAAGTGACACATTGAATTTGTGTTGTTACAGAGAGCTGTCTTTTGGGTTTTCATTTTCATCTTCCTATGAAAAATACAAATGGACATCTTGATGTCTCTTGGGAAATGAATCTTTTGAGCTGGTCCAGAAAAGGGGGACTTTATTATCAATTTCGAATTTTCCTCCTCTTTGGGACTTGTCCCCACCCCCACTTTTCCTTTTTTAGGGAAAAGAACACACAGCGATAAATTAGACTTCAGTTCAAGAACAGCTAAATGGTTGTCTTGGGGAAGAGGCATATAAGAACTCTCTGTGCTTCCATGCTCATTATGTACAAGAAAGTTGTTGGACTTTATGTTTCTTGCCCTAACCTTGCAAAAGTATTGGCATAATCTCTTAGGCCAAAATTTGTATCTTGTGGAAAGGGAAAAAATGGAACACACACACATCCCAACATCACCATTCAATCTTTATTCTGAACTTCTCCCTATTTTTGTTAAGGGTAGCAAGAGTTTTCCAATATCTGAGGTCATGTTAATAAACAAGCAGGTTCAATGCCTATTCCTTGTATATAAATATTCTTTCTCCCCTTAAAGAATTTAAACTCTGTGAAGAAAAATAATGTTTCATTTTTTTAATCTCAATTTCCCAAAAGCCTAACCCCAAACCTGGTACATAGGATGTTTTTGAATAAATGCACTCAGTATGTTCATTGATCGACTGATTGAGGATTTAATGAAAAAGTAGAAATTTTGCCTGATGGTTTCAAAATTTCATTTAGAATTTATTAATAATTTTATTATTGTAGCAGATACATTTTGGGAGACAAGAAACTAACTCCAAATATATTGGGGCGAATGTTTTTAAAATTATGAAGAAGGTGATTTGGAGTCGCCATGAAAATATGGCTAATAAATGCAAGGCATGTATTTCTTTTTCAAAGCTCTCTTAGTTTCGATACTTACTAGATAGGGAGATATTATCCTCATTTCATAGACTGGAAGTTTAAGTTAAGTTATTTAGTCACAAAATGATGAATAAAAATTAAGTAGTGAATAGAATTCAGTTCTGTAAACCTCTAGTACATTTTCCTTTCTAGCATTCCTTATTTCCTGGAATATATGTCACACCAAAATACGTGACACACACATGATATTAGACTCTTTCCTGAAATATAGCAGTGTTTCAGAATTTTATAATCATCTACTATTTCATATGTGTATATATATATGTATATATTTAAAGCTTTTTGGTATGCTCTAAAAAACACAATCACTATTGAGTCTATTTAATTGTAATAGCTATTATTTATATATCACTGTATGAAGATTATCCCCTTTGATCCTCATAAAAACCCCAGGAGGAAGATGCTGCAACTATCTCTATTTTATTTGTCCTTATTTTTTCTCCGAAGAGGACCAATAACATCATGGGGTGATGGGTGATATTTTGATTTGTGCATGAACTGGATTTAAGTGAGACAGAGTTGCACAAAATAATGAGTCTCATTCTCTTCCAGAGTCATCAAAATCAAGTAAGTTAAGATGGGCTGGGTTGTGGTGGATGACCTTGGTGTTTCAATGTCTGACCATGCTCTAAATGCTCCACAGTACCTGCTTCAGTTGTCTTCGTTGTGGTTGTAACAAATTGTTCTTATCTGCACATTCCCCAGGGGAAGTTTGCATGTTTGGGGTAGATATCCCTTTCTGAGGTGGAGCTGCTGGCATTCCACAGCTTTTTGGAGCTGCAAGCGAGAGACTATCCTTATATCACAGATTAGGAAACTGAAGCAAATATCAATTGCTTAGGGTCACACAGCTAGTAAGTGCCTAAAGTTGGATTTGAACTCAGGTTCTCCTAACTCTAGGTCCTGTGCTCTACCACTGGACTACCTAGCTATCTTATACATGCTACACATATATTCTACATTTTATAATTTCTTATTCTTTGCCAATTATATCCCTCTCCCCAACCCCAGATTAAAGTGAATTAAAAAAAATAAAAAAGAAAATTAGGTCCTTTGGAAGCTCTATGGATTTTCTTTTTAACTTAAAAAAACTACAGACAATATTATGTCCTATGGAGAAGGGCTTAGGGGAGTCAATATTTTAAGTATCTTATAAAATCTTTCATTTGACCTTTCCCATTCTCCTGTTTGTTCCCTCTAGGAAACTGGGAAGTCACTTATGATTTAGATCTTCTTGTATTTTTCAAGATAGGCTTTCCTTAATTGTCTGATGTTCTGAATTTCTGAAAGAATATATTGCTCTCTGTTTGGTCTACAGGATTAGAGAAAATTTTTGTTATTCATCTTGTCCTTTTTTCCCCCTAAGCTTAATAATCTAAACTTCAGTTGGGCTAATAACTTCATAGCTTTCTGTGTTCTTCTATATCATACATCCTAAGACATCCTATTTCAAGGGAGTTGTTCTGATGTGATAGTTTCAGTACGGATTATGAGTTATTCTTTATAGTAACATGCCACATATGCTGCCCGACACATGAAAAAGTCTGCTATTTTCTGTAGTGGGGTATTTGAAGTGCAGTGTGCATCATCACAATTAAATAGGGAAACTGAATTAAATAGTGATATGTCAGTCCCATAAATAAACCTATGAATTGAGAACTCTGGGCTCCTGATGTGCAAACTCTGAAAGGCAAAGGCACACTATTTTAGAGACTGTGCAGTCAGGAGAACATAGGACCAGAGTTCTAGAATTAGAAGGGACCTCAGAGTTCAAGTTCAACCCCATCATTTTACAGGAAACAGAGGCCCAGGGTGGTTAAGTGGTTTAGGATGACAGGATCATAGATTTATAAATAAGAAGGAACCTTAGTTGTCATCTACTCGGAGACTTTAATTTTTAAAATGAGGAAACCAAGACTCAGGCTAGTTAAGTATCTCCTCCGACACCCTTACACACACACACACACACACACACACACACACACACACACACTTTTATTCTCACTTCTTAGACAATGTTAAATCCCATTGTAACATTGTCAATGTAAAAACATAAGGATAAGCAATGGGAACATGTATTTGTCATTAGGCATCGGGAAACATAAAATTCTAATCAGTTTAGCACAGCAGTCATATGTCAATAAAAGTCTTCCTACTTCAAAAGCCTTTCCATAGACATTTCATAAGGAATTATCCATTGATCCCCTCCTTTTCTCTCAATCAAATTTTGCACAGGTAGAATTTGATTTCTTTAAATGCTCTTTCTTTGTCCAAAGAGAGATACAGGCCTTGTATTTAAACCTATTTTTTAGGCTTTGTGGTTACTTTATATAAACAAGTAGAAACATATACAAGTACTTTATTGGTATATTCTGTTATCTAGCAGTGCTAGGGAAAATATATGCTAATTAATCAAATATTTTACTTACTAGAGCTGGAAGGGGCATTAAGAGGAAATCTAACATATTCTTCATTTTGGAGATAAGGAAACTGATGTCCAATGACCCAAAATGATTTTCCCAAATTCTCATAACTAATTTCAGACTTAATTCCTTCTCTGATTATTAACCTTCAACAAGGCATTCAGATTTGTATTTGGAAAAAAATACACTTAAGAAAACAAGCAAACAGGGGTGGCTAGGTGGCGCAGTGAAGAGAGGACTGGCCCTGGAATCAGGAGGACCTGAGTTCAAGTCTGGCCTCAGACACTTGACACACTTACTAGTAGTGTGACTTTGGGCAAGTCACTTAACCCCAATTGCCCTCCAAAAAAAAAGCAAGCAAACAAACAAAAACCCCAACCATAAAAATGGTTTGCACAGCTATTTAGAAAAGTTAATTGGAAATTAAACTTCTTAGTAAAAGATTGTCCCTCTCTACATATTGTCCACAGAGACCCTTGTAACAAAAAGGATGCTGGCCTCTTGTATTGTAACCTAAGTAAGAACTCTTTATTTCTAGGATCTTTATGGTTCTTACAAAGAGGAGCCTTCAATATCGTGTTACAATGGACTAGAAAAAGCAATTTACTTGGGTTCTAAGGTGAATGAGCAAGAGAACAGAAAGCACAGAAAGCTGCTCATAAATGAATTTCTTTTGTGAGTAAAGACTTTGGTGTTTATTATGTTACAATTTTCTTTATTTCATTTCCCCAGAAGACATTTGACACCTTCTCTTTGTAGCTTTGTTGTTATGCAGCTACTTTCCAAATCCCACAATGTCTAAAGAGAAATTCTCCTATGGCTTTGACTGTTTAACACCCAGTCAATTAAATTTTTTTCATCCAAGGAAAAAAATGGAAAAATGATCAGTCAATGTATTACTTTAGGAAGCTATATACGACCACATAGGGGAAGAATGCAGTATCTGTTTACATTTCTTTTTTGATTTTTATTTACAATAAGATCAATGTAATAACATTTAAAAGGTATTATGTAGATGTCTCATCTCACAATAATCAAACTGAGTTTCCTGACTTAGAATCTAGAAAGGTTTTAAGAGGCAGAGCAAAACAGTTAAAAAAATAAAACAGTTGAAAAGACTCAGAGCGTCTGGGTTCAGACATCATCTCTGAAAATACCTGTGTGTTCATAGGTAAGTCAGTTAAATTCTACCATTGCCCTCATGTGTTTAACTGGGGCATTGAGCCAAAGGACTGATGAAGACTTTTTTAGTTCTACACTAAGATGCAAATTAGTTAGAACAAATTCTCCCTAAGCAATGGAATTAACCACTATTGGTTTAACTTTAAACCATGGCAACCTGCTAAAACATTATTTGGTTTTTTAAAAAGTATCTTTTTTATTTTTAGTTTGTGTCATTCATCTCCACAAGATTTTGAGTTACAAATTTTCTCCCCATCTTTCCCCTACCCACCACCCCCAACAAGCAATCCCACTCTATACTCCCACCCCCCGATCCACTCTCTCCTATATCCTCCCCTGTCACTCCTAACTTTCCGGTAGGGCAAGATGGATCTCACTACCCCAGTGCCTGTATATCTTATTTCCCAGTTGCGTGTGAATAGTAATAATAATAACAATAATAATAATCTTATATATTTTACACATTTGATTTTAAAAGTTTAAATTCTAGATTCTTTCTTTTCCTCCTTCATCACCCACCCCCACTGGAAAGACAAGCCATTAATACATGCTGTATATGTGTAGTTACACAAAAACATCTCCACAATGGACGTATTGTAAAAGACTGACCATATTTCTCTCCATCCTATCCTGCCCATACTTGTTCTATTCCCTACTTTTACCTGTCCCTTTACAAAAGAGTGTGCTTCTAACCCTCCACCCCAACCTGCCCTCCCCTCCATCATCTTCCCTCTCATCCCCATCCCCTCTGCTCTCCTGTAGGGCAAGATACCCAATTTAGAGTGTATGTCATTCCTTCCCTAAGCCAAATTCAATGAGAGTAAGGTTGACACATTCCCTTTGGCTTTCCTGTTCTTCCCCTCCATTGTAACAGTTATCCTTTGCCTCTTCTATATGAGATAATTAACCCCATTCTACCTCTCCCTGTCTTCTCTCATTATTTTCCTCTCCCACCTCTCAATTTCACCTTTTAAAATATCATCCTTTCCTATTCAATTGATCTTGTGCCGTCTGTCTATGTACACACATATACACATACTCATTTATGTATTCATATGCATATATCCACTCCTATATAGACATATGTGTATGTATACATTTATATTCCCTTAAACTATCCTCATACTGAGAAAAGTTTTGTAAGTTACAATTATAATTTTTCCATGTAGGTGTATAAATAGTTCAACTTTGTTAAGTTCCTTATAATTTCTTTTCCCTGTTTACCTTCTCACGCTTCTTGTACTTGAATATCAAACTTTTTATTCAGCTCTGATTTTTGTATCAACAATGCTTGGAAGTCCTCCACCTCATTGAATGACCATATTTTCCCCCAAAACATTATACTCAATTTTTCTGGGTAGAAGATTCTTAGTTTTAATCCTAGTTCCTGTAATCTCTGGAATGTCATATTCCAGGCCCTTCAATCCCTTAACGTAGAAGCTGCTAGATCCTGTGTTATCCTGATTGTGATTCCACAGTATTCAAATTGTTTCTTCTTGACAGCTTGTAATATTTTTTCCTTGATCAGTCAGATTGTTGACTCTCTTTTCATGATTTTCTTGTATCATTCTCATTTCTCTTCCTAATTTTTCTTCCACTTCTTTGGTTTTCAAAATCCTTCTTAAGCTCATCTATGGCGTGTAACAAATTCATATTGTCATTGGAAGCTTTTAGAGCAGGAGTTCTGACTGTGTTGTCTTCCTCCCATTCCATACTTTGATCCACTCTCCCGAATGCTCTAGCAGTGGCTGGTCCTGGCAGCCCTGGGGGCTCAAATTGCAGCGCTGGGCTTGGCTCCCTGTGTGCTGTGGTGAACCCTTCCTTTCTGCCTGCTGGGCTGCCTTCAGCAGGAGATTTGTCTCTCTGTCACTTTGTGGGCTTTGAAGCTCCAAAATTTGTTTAGAATCATATTTTCTAGGTATTTGAGATGGTTATGAGGGGAGCTCACTGAGTTTTCCTGCTTCTATGCTTCCATCTTGACTCTGCCCCTCCACTTCCCTCTTAATCTTGGTTACATTGGCTTTATTTCTATAGAAACTTTTCAATTTAAAGTAATCAAAATTATCCATTTTCCATTTCAAAATGCTCTCTAACTCGTGTTTGGTCATAAAATCTTTCTTTCTTCATACATCTGACAGGCAAACTATTCCTTGCTTTCCCAGATTATTTACTTAATCAGCCTTTATGCCTAGATCATGCATCCATTCTGACTTAATTTAGGTATATGGTGTAAGATATTGGTCTATACCCAGTTTTTGCCATATTATATTCCAGTTTTCCTAGCAGTCTTTGTCAAATAGTGAGTTCTTTTCCCCAAAACTGGGGTGTTTGGGTTTAACAAAGAATAGATGACTATAGTCATTGACTGCTGAGTCTTGTGTGCCCAATCTATTCCATTGATCCACTACACTGTTCATCAGTCAGGACCAAGTAGTTTTGATGACTGCTGCTTTATAATACAGATTAAAATCTAGTATGGCTAGGCCACCTTCCCTAGCATTTCTTTTAATTAATTCCCTTGATATTCTGGACATTTTGCTCTTCCAAATGAATTTTTTAGCTAGCTCTATAAAATAATTTTTGGTATCTTGATTGGTATGGCACTAAATATGTAATTTAATTTAGGTAAAATTGTCATTTTTATTACATTAGCTTGAACTAGCTATGAACAGCTGATTTTCCATTTACTTAGATCTGACTTTATTTGTGTGAAAAGTGTTTTGTAATTGTGTTCATATAGGTCTTGGATTTGTTTTGGCAGATAAATCTCCACATATTTTATAATGTCTACAATAGCTTTAAATGGAATTTCTCTTTCTGTCTCTTGCTGTTGAATTCCATTAGAGATGTATAGGAATGGCAATGATTTATGTGGGTTTATTTTATATCCTGCTACTTTGCCAAATATATATTTTTCCCCAGTAGTGTTTTACTTGATTCTTTAGGATTCTCTAAGTATGTCATCATATCATCTACAGAGTGATAGCTTAGTCTCTTCTTTGCCTAATTTGATTCCTTCGATTTCTTTTTCTTCTCTAATTGCTACCGCTAACATTTCTAGTACCAAATTGAATAAAAGGGGTGATAATGGGCATACATGGTTAACCCCTTATCTTATTGGAAATGCTTCTAGTTCATCTCCATTACATATAATATTTGCTGATGGTTTTAGGTAGATACTGCTTATTATTTAAGGAAGATACTTTTATTCCTGTACCTTCTAGCGTTTTTAGTAGGAATGGGTGCTGTATTTTGTCAAAGGCTTTTTATCCATCTGTTGAGATAATCATATGTTTTCTGCTAACTTTGTTTCTAATATGATAAGTCATACTAAAAGTTTTTCTAATGTTGAACCATCTTTTCCTTCCTGGAATAGACCCTTCCTTATCGAAGTGGGTTATTTTTCTGATGAGTTGCTGTAGTCTTTTTTCTAATATTTTATTTAAAATGTTTTCATCTATATTAATAAGAGAAATTGGTCTATAATTTTCTTTCTCCATTTTGCCCCTTCCTGATTTAGGTATCAGTACCATATTTGTGTCAAAAAAAGAATTTGGTGGAACTCTTCCAATTTTCTCAAATCATTTCTAAAGTATTAGAATCAATTATTCTTTAAATGTTTGTTATGATTCACTTGTAAATCCATCTGGCCATGTCGATTTTTTCTTATGGAGTTCATTGATCGCTTCTTTAATTTCTTTTTCTGAGATGGGGTAATTTAAATAATTTATTTCCTCTTTGGTTAATCTAGGCAGTTTATATTTGTGGAAATATTCACCTAATTCACTAAGATTGTCTTATTTATGGGCATAGAAATAGGCAAAATTATTTGGTTTTCTTCTTTTTTTATCATATTGACTAAAGGCCTATCAATTTCATTTTTTTCATAAAACAAGCTCTTAGTGTTATTTATTAATTCAACAGTTTTCTTAATTTCAGTTTTATTAATCCTCCTTTTTGTTTTCAGCATTTGTAATTTAGTATTTAATTGGTGATTTTTAATTTGTCGTTTTTCTAGATTTTTCAGTTGCATGCCCAATTTATTGAACTCAATTTTCTCTATTTTATTCATGTATGCATTCAGGAATATAAAATTTCCCATAATAACTGCTTTTGCTCGTTCCACAAGTTTTGGTATTTTGTCTCATTATCACTCTCTTAAATGAAATTATTGATTGTTTTTATTATTTCTTGTTCGACCCACTTATTCTTTAGGATTAAGTTAGTTTCCAATGAGTTTTTAGTCTATCTTTCCATGGCCCTTTATTATATATAATTTTATTGCATCATGATCTGAGAAGGATGCATTTAATAATTCTGTCATTCTGCACTAAATTGTGAGGTTTTATGCCCAGTACACAGTCAGTTTTTGTGTATGTGCCTTATACTGCCAGTAAGAAGGTATATTCCTTTTAATCCCCATTCAGTTTTCTCCAGAGGTCTATCATATCTCTCCTCTCTAAAATTCTATTCTCCTCTTTAACTTCTTTCTTGTTTATTTTGAGGTTATATTTATCAGGTTCAGATAGGGGGAGACTGAAGTCCCCCACTTGTATTGTTTTGCTATCTATTTCTATCTATAAGTCACTTCACCTCCTCTGTAGGAATTTGGCTGCTATGGTGTTTGGTGCTTATATATTAAATAATGATATTGCTTCTTTCTCAATGGTGCCTTTTAGCAGGATATAGTTTCCTTTCTTATCTCTTTTAATTAAATCTGTTTTTGATTTTGCTTTATCTGAGATAAGGATTGCTACTCCTGCTTTTTTTTTCTTTATCTGAAATATAATATATTCTATCCCAGTCTTTTACCTTTACCCTGTGAGAATGTCCTTGTTTCATATGAGTTTCTTGTAGACAGCATATTGTAGAATGATGGTTTTTTAATCCATTCTGCTTATCCACCTCCATTTTATGGGAAAGTTCCTTCCATTCACTTTTGCCATTATGGTTGCTATCTGGGTCTTTTCCTCTATCTGCAAAGCCAAGCATGAGCAGTTTTCCAGAGCAGTGAACAGCTCCAAGGTCCTGATTACATAGTATAGTGAACTCTGTATTTATTCAGAAACAAACTAAGACAAAACTTTCACAGAAATCAAAGTACTTCTTTCACAATGTTATGACATAACAATTTTATCACTAAAATTGCCACATAGTTTTCACCAAAGTGGTCACATAGTTTTAAGAAAAAGATATGATCATACAAGCCTCCTTAATACACACAAGTACAAAGGTTGAGGTTCTCCTCCTCTAGGTCACATTGGCTTAATCTCTTCAATCAAAAAGTCTTCTTTCTTCTTAATTGGAGAAGTCCTTAATTCAATCACCTAAATGTAAAGGTCAAAGTTCCCACCCCTACTTCACAGTAAATCATAATCTTCCTAGTCAGCTTCTGATACCCAAGAAGAGATCTTTTCATCTTGATTCATGGCTTACTCTCAGCTTCCATGGTTCTGCTTCCATGATTCTTCTCTTCCATGGTCCCTGCTCCTGAACAAATCTGCCCAACTGCCACCTTGATTAAAGGGCAAGCAGCTCTCAGTTGCTTGTCCAGCTCCTTGTCCAGTTCTTCATCCAGTTCCTTGTCCAGTCCCTATTCCATATTAAGGCTCACATTGTCCAGTTCACCTCAAGTCCTTCAATTGTTGTTTCTGGGAAGACAAAGGACCTTCTCCTTCACCACAAGAGCTCACTAATCACTTCTGCTCTCTCCAGCCTGGGCTTCTCCTTCTATGTAGTCATTAGCTCCTCCCCTTCCTGTTGCAGGAGTTGACAAGTTCTAGGGTTCACAAGTTGTGGGATTCACAAGTTCTGGATCTTAATACTTGATGCAATCATGAAGTGAAGCAAAGTGTTAACAATGTATTTGTTTGCCATTACACTATCCTATTCCCTCCCCTGTTCTCTTCTGCTCCTTAAAGGTTTTCCTTTTTACCAATTTTTAAAATTCCTCTTTGTGTGGCATAATTTACCCTTTTCTGCCTCCTCCTTTCTTTTTCTTCCTTTACAATCCCTTTGCATCTTTTAATAAAGTTTTTTTTTCATCAGGTTAGTACATTTATACACACACCCTCTATCTTTGCATTTCCCTTTTAAATGTTGTGATAATTATATAAATTTCAGCAGTGACAGGCATCAGCTTCCCATATAGGGATGTAAACAGTTTGCTCTTATTGAATCACAAGTTATGTGTGTTTGGGTGTGTTTTCAATGTTTACCTTTTTATGTCTCTCTTGAGTTTTGTGATTGGAAATCAAATTTTTGGTTGGTCTCTAGTTTTTTCATCAGGAAAGTCTGGAAGTCCTTTATTTCATTGAATGATTATGTCTTTGCCTGAAAGATTATGCTTAGGAGGGAGGGCTCAAGATGGTGGTGCAGAAGCAGAAGAACTCTGCACCTCCCCACAGACCACCTCAAACACCAATAAAATATGAATCTAAAGAAATTTTAGAGCTCTAGATCCCACAAAACTAGAGAAACACATCTGCCGAAGGCAGTCTGGCAGATGGATGGGCAGGGCTCATCACAAGAGTGCTGGGAGCCGAGACCAGCCAGCCCTGAAACTACAGCTTGGCTCTGGATGGCAAGGACAAGCAGCACCTGGATTCTTTGGAAGAGTGATCAGAGGCAACTCTGGGAATTTCCAGATTGATAAACCCATAAGAAACAAGGACAAAGAGAAAGGTCAGTGGAGCTCAGCTAAATTTGGGTGAGAGAAGTGGTCCTGCTGTCTTCCCCCCGGCAAGAAAGTGGCAGCCACCTCCATGTGGCTGCTCCAGAGTTCATGGCCTGCAGATTGCAGAGGGGAGGGGGCAAGCTACCATTCAGAGGCTAAGTGCTCTTGCCTTAAGCTGCCTGGATCAGGATCTTGGTCTTGGGTGGTGGTCTTGAGGTGTAATACCAATGAGTCAAAGCTGGTGGGGGCTTCAGAGACGGCAGCCTCCTAATAGCTCTGGTAGCTGCAAAAATGCCAACAATTTGGGACAAAGCTCTCTCCCCTGGGAAGCAGTGGTCTACTGTGGCTCAAAAATCAACCTAATTGACTGGCATCAGGAGCAGGCAAAGGAAGCAAACCAAGCTCAGAAATCATACTCTAGAATCCTTTTTTGGGGACAAAAAGAATAAAATCATTGAGCAGAAGGAAGACAACGCAGTCAGTATTCCCACACCAAAAGCTCCCAAGAAAAATGTAAACTGATTACAAGCCATAGAGGAGCTGAAGAAGGGTTTTGAAAACCAAATAAGAGAAGTGGAGGAAAAGTTGGGAAGAGAAATGAGAATGATGCAAGAAAATAATGAAAAGAGAGTCAAGAACCTGAATGAAGAAAGTAGCACCTTAAAAACAGATTAACTCAAACGGCAAAAGAAGCCCAAAAAGCCAATGAAGAGAAGAATGCCTTAAAAAGCTGAATTTGCCAGATGGAAAAAGAATCTCAAAAGCTTTCTGAAGAAAATAATTCCTTCAGAATTAGGGTGGAGCAAATGGAAGCAAATGACTTTATGGATGCTATTAAATACTATTATAAAAGGTACTACTAAACAGATTCAAACAAATTAAAAACTAGAAGGCAATGTGAAATATCTCCTTGAAAAAGCCACTGACCTGGAAAATAGAACTAGGAGAGACAATTTAAAGATTATTGGACTACATAACAGCCATCATCAGAAAAAGAACGTAGAAATCATCCTTCAAGAAATTCTCAAGGAAAATTACCCTGATGTTTTAGAATCAGAGGACAAAATAGAACTTGAAAGAATTCACCAATCACATCTTGAAAAAGATCCCCAAAAGAAAACTCCTAGAAATGTTATAACCAGGTTCCAGAATCCCCATATCAAGGAGAAAATATTACAGACTGCCAAGAGAAAACTATTTAAATACTGTGGAAACACAATTAGGATAATCCAGGATCTGGCAGCTTCTACACTGAGGGATTGAAAGGCCTGGGATATGAGATTCTGGAGATCAAGGGAGCTCAGATTAAAATAAAGAATCACCTCCCATCAAAATTAAGTATAATGTTTCAGCAGGAAATATGGTCATTCAATGAGGTGGAGTACTTTCAAGCTGAAAAAACGAGAACTGAATAGAAAATTTGACGTTCAAATACAAGAAGCATGAGAAGGTAAACAAGGAAAAGAAATCATAAGGAACTTATCAAAGTTGAACTATTTACATGCCAACACGGATAAACAATAATTGTAACTTATGAAACTTCTCTCAGTATGAGGATAGGTGAAGGGAATATAAATGTATATTTATCTCTACATACACATATGTCCATATAGGAGGGTATATGTGCATATGAATACATATTTGCGTGTGTGTATATATGTGTACATAGACGGAGAACACAGGATCAATTGAATAAGAAGGGGTGATGTTTTAATAGGTGAAATTAAGAAGCGGGAGAGTAATAGAATAAGAGGAGATGTGGAGAGACAGAATGGGGTTAATTATCTCATATAGGAGAGGCAAGGGATAACTGTTATAGTGGAGGGGAAGAACAGGAAGGCCAAAGGGAATGGGTCAATTTTACTCTCGTTGAATTTGGCTTAGGGAAGGAATGACATACACTGTAAATTTCGTATCTTGCCCTACAGTGGAGTAAGGAAGATGGGGATGAGAATGGGGATGATACAGGGGAGGGCTGGTTGGGGGGAGGGTCGGAAGAAGCACACACTTTTCACACTTTTGTAAAGGGACAGGGACAAAGTAGAGAATGGAACAGGGGAGGCAGGGCAGGAGAGGAATGAGGGAAATACAGTCAGCCTTTCACAATATGTCCATTGTGGAGATGTTCTGCATAATATCACATGTACAGCTTGTACTGAATTGCTTGACTTTCCAGTGGGGGTGGGGAAAGAGGAGGGAAGGGTAAGAATATAGAACTTAAAGTTTTATAATCAAATGTTAAAAAGATATTTAGTATTATTTTAGTACTGAGTGTAATTATATGCAATTGGTAATTAAGATATATAGGCACTGGGGTAGGGAGATACATCTTGCCCTACTGGAAATTCCAAGGAGTGATGTGGCAGGGCATAGTAAGGAACAGATTGGGGGATGATGTATGCAGTGGGATCACTGCTTTGGGGTGGTGGGTTGGGGAAAGATGGGGAGAAAAATTGTATCTCATGGAAATGAATGATGTAAGCTAAAAATAAACAAAAAATTAACAATAAAAAAGAAAGACTACGCCCAGTTTTGCTGGGTAGTTGATCCTTGGTTGCAGTCCAAGCTCAGCCTTATGAAATACCATATTCAAATCCCTCTGATCTTTTAATGCAAAAGCTTCTAGGTCTTGTGTGATCCTAAGTGTAGTTCTATGATATTTGTATTGTTTCTTTCTGGTTGGTTGCAGTAGTTTCTACTTGACCTTATAATTTTGGAATCTGGCTATTATGTTTCTTGGAGTTTTCAATTTGGGATCTCTTTCAGGAGGAGTCCAGTGAATTCTTTCAATAAGTATTTTACCATTTGATTCTAGGACTTCAAAATAGTTTTCTTTATAAT
Source organism: Pseudocheirus occidentalis (assembly GCA_028646575.1). NCBI lineage: Eukaryota > Metazoa > Chordata > Mammalia > Diprotodontia > Pseudocheiridae > Pseudocheirus > Pseudocheirus occidentalis. Next base: position 157,078,975 of record CM053599.1, on the reverse strand, counting down.
TTTTTGGAGAATGTTGTCCAGGCCATTTTTTTTCATCATGGCTTTACAGTAGACCAATAATTCTTAGATTATCTGCCTTGGGTCTGTTATCCAGGTCAGTTGTTTTTCCAATGAGATATTTTACATTTTATTCTAATTTTTCAATCTTTAGGCTTTGTTTGACTGCTTCTTGATGTATCATTGGGTCACTAGCTTCAATTTGAAGATTTTAGCGAAATTTTTTCCTCATTTTTTGAAATTCTTTTTTTTTCATGTGTTCAGATTTCATTTTCAGGGAGGTATTTGCTCAATTTAGATTTTGAACATCCCTTCCAAGTTCAGAAATTTTACTTTTAAGGATTTGTTTTCTTCAATGAGATTTTTTTCCCAATTTGACAATTTCTATTTTAAAAGAATTGGTAAATATATCTTCTGCCTCTCTAATCTGCCACACTCTGTCTCCCAATGGATTCTGTTGCTCTAAAATTCATTCATATTGACTTTTTAGAGGTTACTGATGGAATTCATGGAGGAGCTCAGATGAGTTCCTTCTTCCACTCTACCATCTTGGCTACCCCTAGGCCAGTGGTTCTCAATCTTCCTAATGTCATGACCCTTTAATACAGTTCCTCATGTTGTGGTGACCCCCAATCATAAAATTAATTTTGTTGCTACTTCATAACTATAATTTTGCTACTGTTTTGAATCGTAATGTAAATATCTGATATGCAGGATGTATTTTCATTGTTACAAAATGAACATAACTCACAGGTTAAGAACCGCTGATCTAAGCTATGCTCTTAATAAATGGTTACAGATTTCTACCAGTTGGCTTAGCAATTTATCAGGATTTGTTGTGTTATGCCATAAATCAAGTTCTGAGGCACCTGCCCACTACCTGAGTGTGGCCCACCTGTGTCCCACCGTTAAAGCCCCTTTTATATTTTTGCCTTTCTGCCCCTACGTCTCTGTCATAGCCTGTAATTGCTTAAGGCAAGTCTGGGCAAGTCACCGCTTAAGGCACCCCAACTTCCTCAAATTAGCATTCTGTATTTTTCCAAGGACTATCCTGGAGTGCAAGATTAGAGATCACCTCATCCTGTTCCACTACCTAATCAGGGTCCCCACACCCCTTGCCCAGAACATGACCCTGGTCTATTCTGGGACTTTACATTCCCCATGATCCAGCATCTGGACCCCACACCCCCTGCCCAGAACATGACCCTGGGACTTTCCAGTCCCCCTCCTCGTGATCATGCACCCCACCTCCTTGTGATCATGCACCCCACTTGTTCTGGGAAGGCACACTTATGTCATTGGGGGTTGGACTCTAATGCTCGTGTACCCCTGAGCTGTATTCCCAAAATAGCTAACCAATCCGCTCTTCTAGCTTCTGTAAAAGTCATAGCTTCGGCTAGCCCCTTCCTCTAGTTGTGGTTCCCCTTTTTGATCCATATAATCAAGTCTGTAAGATCCATTAGGGACTGCCAATTTGAGTGAGAACTCTGGCAGTCGCACGCACTTGATCAATAAATCCACTCCTAAATTTACGTTGACCCCAGGTCTTGGCTTGCTCTTATTCTCGGCACAACAGTTGTATGTCATGAATAGGGAATCAGAAAGAACTCTGTTCATATTCTGTCTCTGAAACATGATGTCTGTGGCCTTGGGCAAATTACTTGTTTTTTCAGTGCCCCAAGTAACTCTCTAAGACTAAGTTGCAGAACAGATATGGATTTACAGAAGCAGTTTCTTTCTGGGATTTCTATACACCATTGAAATCACAGGAATGGCCTCTGTCCTCCCTTCCCATTTATTTCCCAAATCTATCAGTCAATCAATCAAGCTAGGTAAGAAAGCAACGGTTGCATGAGAGCCAAATGGATGCTTATTATTTTTCTTAATTAAAACAGTAATTCATATTAACTGTTTGATAAACTATTACCTTAAAGATGTCTTGTTTTCAAGTGCTTAAGAAAATAACTTAGACTCTTCTAAGGGGAAGGGCATGAGTTTACTGAGGAATACATGATATTGAAAAATTATGCAGAATATAAATGTAACAGATGAACAACACCTTTTCTTTTTTGAAAGAGCTGGCATGTGACAAACTGATTTTTTTTGCTTGAGATTAATAAGTTTGCACAACCAACTGTTGACCTTCAACCAGATCTTTCTGGGCTGTGTTTTGGAAAGCTCTCATTGTCCTGCTTGCTGCTTCATTAGGAAATGCAATCCAACTTTGCCATCAATGAAAAAGCAAGGCATCAGATGTCTGTATGCAGAGGAGTGAACGGCATGTTTCAACATCTTAATGAGACCAATGTTATATTTTCTAAGATCATTAATTCTTTATCTGGTATGTGTATGCTTGCTAACCAGCTTTTTAAAAACTTTACTTTTATCAGTTCAGTTCTTTGCTGTATTCTCTTCTTATAGATTAAAAATAGACTATTTATAGAAAAAGGAAAACATCTTTCCTTTTAGAGAGAAGGAAGCTACATAGAATTTATTAAACATTTAAAAATTCAACTGTTGAAAACTGAGAACTTTGAACTTTATTCCACTGTCATTAACCATTCATTAAATCAGTCAATCAAATACCTGCCTGATTCATCAAATACTTACTCTACCAGGTGATAGGTATACAAAGACAAATTTAAAAGTTTCTATTTCCAGGTCCTTATATTCTATAAGGAAGGCAACACAAACATATTGTATAAAAATAAATATACTGGGGCAGCTAGGTGGTGCAGTGAATAGAGCACCAACCCTGGAGTCAGGAGGACCCGAGTTCAAATCTGACTTCAGACACTTGACACACCCTACTAGTTGTGTGACCTTAGGCAAGTCACTTAACCCCAATTGTCTTGCATTCCCCCCCTAAAAAGTAAATATACAAGGTGCAGACAAATAATCAAGTCAAGATGTATTTATTAAATACCTCCTAGGTGCCAGTCACTGTGCACTGAATGCACTGGATGATCATATTATTATCTCTTTTTTTTTGAAGGGCAGTTGGGGTTAAGTGACTTGCCCAAGGTCACATGGCTAATGTTTTGTGTTAAGTGTCTGAGGCCGGATTTGAACTCAGGTACTGCTGACTCCAGGGCCGGTGCTCTATTCCGTGTGCCACCTAGCCTCCCTCATATTATTATCTCAGTAAGTATAGGTCTAGAATGCATTAAGACCTAGATACATTTGGAAAGTTATCATGTAGAAGGTGGTACTTGATCTGAGCTTTGAAGGAAACTACCTATTACTGTTTTTAAGATTGCTATAAATCTATGAGGGAAAAGAACTCCATGATACTTTTGCATTAAAACCAGCTTAATATGGGGTTGTAGGTTCCCCAAGTAGCCAGATGACCGAGTAGTGTTTATCATATTCAACTCCAGCTGCATAAAAGTAGAATAGTTAATAAAATACAGGTTATAAGCATTTACTGCTCCACTCCTGGGGGAAGGGAGGAACATCCATCTTCAGAGCACACCTTAAGATATTCACAAGGCTGATTTAAAGTTGTGTCTTATTAAGATAGAAACCTGAAAGGCACTAAGCAATTCACTAATGTAATGGCAGTTACAGTGGTATTTTATGAATCTGATGCCACAGGAAGGATGGGTAGGGGGGAATGTGACCAGTTAGTGAACTGAGCCAAATTGTGGAGTTTTAGAATAGTCAGAAATTTTTTAACTCCAGGTCCACCTGAAGAGTGGGACATACAGGAATACTTAAAGACACCCCCCCCCCACCCCTTACCCTTGCTATGAGACATCCAATGGCAGTTTTGATTTAGTTAATTTTACTGATAGTCATTCATTTATGATTAGGATGGATCAACTGTAATGGTATTAGGAATTTGAAAATCTTTCCTGTCCCTTAATATGCCTAAGGGTACCTCTTTCTGGAGGCAGAAGGGATTTAGAAGAAGAAATATCTATTACAGGTTGGAAAGATTTGCCTTGTTTCTCCCTAGCAAAGGAGTAGTCTAAAAGTACTAGGTGGAAGTAGTCAATATGCTGAATTTATGGCAGTATATCAAGCCATCAAAACAAAATGCGGTGGACAGTGTCATATATTTACTGATTCATGGGCAGTACCTAATGGGTTAGCTACATGGATGCCCATGTGGATAAATCAAAATTGGGAAATTCATGGTAAACAAGTCTAGGGTAAAGAATTATGGGAAGATATATGGAACATGTCTTTGGTTACTAATTTGTAAATTTTTCATGTAGATTCTCACATGGCCCTCAGTATTCCAGAATATGAGCACAAGGCACATGCTGATTAACTGGCAAAGTCTGCTATTTAGCATATAGTCTCTGTTCTGACACCAAATGATGATCCTGTACTAGCAAAATGGGTCCACCGAATGTTTGGCCATTTAGGAGTTCAGGTCACAGACCAATGGGCACAAGATCAAGATATTAGTATCTATCATTCATTGTTAAAAAAAAAAGGAACAGAGGAATGTCATATTTGTCAATTGGAAAAGGGATGAACTCTTCTTCAGGTCGTAACTGGAGAGATAGCAAGGGGAAATGTTTTAGTCCAAATTTAGCAAATAGATTATACTGGTCCTCTATCACAAGATAAAGGATGCAAATTTATATGTGCTTTTGTTGACACCTATTCAAATATTCTAGAGCAGTGGTTCTCAATCTTCCTAATGCCACAACCCTTTAATACAGTTCCTCATGTTATAGTGACCCCCATTCATAAAATTATTTTTATTGCTACTTCATAACTGTAATTTTGCTACTGTTGTGAATTGTAATGTAGATATTAGATATACAGGATATATTTTCATTGTTACAAATTGAACATAAAGCATAGTGATTAATCACAAAACAATATTGTAAATATATATTGTGAAATATTTATTTCTAATTAAAAATACATGAAATTTTGTCTTGAAGCATGGTGTAGCATGGGTAACAGTCTTAATATAACAACAGTAAACTGCATTGCTACATTTTGCGACAGTTTGCATAAAAAGTCAACATCTGTGTGAAGGTTGAGATTGCTTCTTTCTCACCAGATCAAAAATTCTCTGGGGAGTCTTTGCAAGAGCACAATGAAGATCATCTTCCACAACAAGTCTCCTTCTATATTTAGACATGATAACCAACAAGCTGGAAAACCCTGTTTCACAAAGATATGTTGTTGGAAATGGAAGAAGAAGGTGCAACACAGTCTCAGACAGAACAGGGTATGACTGCAAACACGTGATCCAGAATTTTGTAACTGACATTGTGGAGATGTCAGTTCTTGCTGCATCGTTGTTAATAAGTTCAATGAACTCCTCTTGTGCTACCTCAGGAACATCTTCAACTGTGACTGTGAATGGACTTCTGGCAAGTGCAAATTGGGTGTCAGGTAGATTTGGGAAGTCCAATGAAATTTCATCTGCAAGCATGTGCAAGTGTTCTTTCACAGAAATTCTCAGTGTAATCCTTTTGTCTTGTTCAATGCCATGTTCCTCAAAGAAAGCAGATAAAGTAGGCAACATGTAAATTTTATTTTCATCCTATTTTTTATTTTGCCAAACCTGAAGTTTCATTTGGAAAGATCAGATCTTTTCAGAAAAATCAAGGCATGTTGCATTTGGTCTTTGCAGTGAAAAATTTAACTCATTCAAAATGGCAAAGGTGTCAACCAAGTAAGCTATTTTCTGCAGTTCACTTTTGTCACTGAAAAGTGCTTCAAACTGTGGTCTTGCTTTCTGATTAAAAAAAACTTTTTGAGTTTATCATGAAGCTCAAAACACATTTTAAAACTTTTCCTCTGTGAAATAGCAGAGCATTGTTCAGCATATCCAACTCGTTGCACAGTTGCAAAAACAGTCAACTGTTTAAAGTGCTCGCCTTTACAAAACTGACAGAAATTATGACACTTTTCATTACTTCTTGTAACTCTTGTGGCAGTGTCTTTGTTGCTAATATTTCCCAATGAATCATACAGTGAGTTCTGATGACTTTTGTTGACTCATTCAGTATCAAACGTTGAAATCCAGATAGACATCCTAGCATAGCTGGAGCACCATCTGTGCAAATACCACAAACCTTTTCCCAAGAGATCTTAAGCTCTTTCAGAAATGAATCTACTGTGTCAAATACATCACATGCAGTAGTTTTTGTTTCAAGAGGTTTGCAAAAAAGAAACTCATTTTTAAAGTCACCATCATTAACATACCTCATGTAAACCAGTAACTGTGAGCAGTTTATAACATCTGTAGATTCATCAAGCCGGATACTAAATCTTGGAAGTAGAGCAGATTTAATTTCCTGGATTACTTGATCAAGAATATCAGCAGACATGCCATCTATTCTTCTGTGGACAGTGTTGTTAGAAAAGGAAATTGCACTCAATTTCGTAACAAATTTGTCTCTGATCATAACTTGAACAATCTTTGGCTGCTGGCGACAGTAAATCCTCAGCAATAGTATGAGGTTTCATAGCTCTGGTGATTCTGAGTGCCACCAAATATGAAGCTTCAACAGCTGCTACATAATGTTTGTGGTACTTGCCACCAGTGTTAAGTTTGGCTTTCTGGAGTCCATCAGCTTTGCTTCTAAAATAGTTGGTATCCTTGCCAGCAAAGCTCAGATGCTTGCTATCAAAATGGTGTTTTAGTTTGTTCGGCTTCATGGATTTGGCTGATACAACTTCACAACAAATAACACATTGCGGTTTCTCAATTCCTGCTGTAATTATTAAGGTAAAACCATACTGTAAAATATCCTCACTATATTTTCTTTTCTTAATGTTCTTCTCTACGTTATCCATTGTCATGGGATGATTTGCTAATTAAAATAATATATAACAATAGTTTAATAATACAAAAGATGATATATGGCATAGTTCAGTCAATTCAGTTCATTAAAGTTTCCTATGATTTACCATTCTGTGTTGTTTTTATTACATACCTGTTACTATCAAAAGGGGGCAGTATTCATATCAACCACAGATGAATATCAAAAGACCAATCAGCATCCAGATTAAATTCTAATGGTACAGATACTTTATTTTTTGCAGTAGTTGATGATTTTACAATACATAATTTTACATTTATCCAGTCATTATGATTCATGAAGTGTTGTTTTACCTCCAATAATTCTGCTTCCAACACAGTTGCTGCTTTTAACAGAGTAGCTGCTTTCAACACAGCAGCTACTGTCTACTGGTCTGCATGAGTACATTATTGCACCAACCCTGTCACATAAACCTGTCTTTGAATGGGGTGTATGTGATAGGGTTGGTGCAATGATGGTAGCATGCCCGGTACTCATATGTGGGCATATCTGCATGTGGGAGGACCCACCTGGAGATGGATAGAGGAGTGGTGTCTCAGTACCTAAGACCATTGGAAATATGTGTTTTCCAATGCTCTTAGGTGAGAACCGCTGTTCTAGAGACTTGTCTTTATAAGTATATGACCCAGAAAAATACCTGTAAAACTCTAGATCTCGTAAGTCTATATTATTGAACCCCAATGCAGAATCAAAGTGACAGTTCCTTTTACATCCTGACTCTAACATACCTTGTATTAGTTGGTCCTTCTAGTTTTATGTAATCTATAAATCTGAACTGGATAACATCTATGCCTTTATCCAAGTCCTTGATAAACAGCACTAAGCCAAGGAACATATCCTTGGGGTATTTCTGTTGGAAATTTCCTGCCATATAAGCATTAAACTTTCAAGAGCTAATCTTTTATTCTACTTTCTGATCAGTTTTGAATTAATCTAATTGCATTATCATTCAATATAGGAGCTAGCAAGCTGTGGCAAAAAAGTCAAATCCAGTCTGCAATTTTGTTTTGTGTAGCTTTTAAGCTAAGAATTGCTTTTATCCTTTTAAAGCACTTTTAAAATTTTCCATATATTTAAAACCTTTTAAACAAAACATTTCTTAAAGTATAAAAGAGTCATTCTTATCTCATGGGGTTGTCCAAAAACAAGTAGCCAGGATTTGGTCCATGAACTATAGTTTGTTTATCCTGATTCACCAAAAACTTTGCTAAATTCTAGATAAACTGTATCTATAATGTTTCCCACATCTACTAGTTTAATAATCATCTTGTTCATCCTTTGTTTTAGAAGAGGACAAATAGCATCATGAAGTATATCTTGATTTGTGAGTAAATTAGATTTAAGTGAGGCAGAGTTGCACAGTCGTGAGCCTCATTCTCTCTTCCTGAGTCACCAAAATTCAGTGAAAAAGCAAAAATCAGGATGACTGGCTATGGCCCAGAATGCGGGGGATGACCTTGGTGTCTTCAAGGTCTGACCAAGCTCTAAGGACTACCTATCACCTGATTCATGACTGTCTTGTAAGGGAAAAGAAAAAGTTAGTCTCGTATAAACTGTTTTTCAATCTTTTAAATAATTAGCTCCATTTCTAGATGTTCACAACATATTAAAGTTGGCTTGTAGTAGGCAGACTCTGATTTTGTCACTTTAAAAAAATGGGACATTTGTCCTCCAATCTTGTAGAAATTCCTTTATATTACACGATTTTTCAAATATCACTAAGCATAACTCAGCAATCATATCTGCCTGTTCTTTTGGTACCCAAGCATGTCATTCAGCTAGACCAGGTGGCTTTATTTTATCAAGGACAGTTATGTGATGCTGTTGGTAAGTCTTTTTAGTCATGTCAGATTCTTTGGGGCCTCATTTTGGAATTTTCTTGACAAAGATGCTAGGATGGTTGGTCATTTCTTTCTTAAGGTCATTTTACAGATTAGTAAATTGAGGCAAATGGGGTTGTGATTTTCCCAGTGCTACACTACTAATGTATGACGTGAGATTTGAATTCTAGTCTTTTGTTCTCCAGGTCTTGGGCTTTTTCAACTGTATCACCTAGCATATAAGCATAGATATAAGCTCTCTTACTATTTCCTTCCTATTAGTCACTCTTCTTTCCTGCCCAGTATCTCATTGCTAGAGAAAAACAAGCGAAATTAGAACAAAGTTAGACTAGCAGGGCCTCATTTTGTTGTCACATCTTATTAGCCTCATCCCATTCTGAGTATTATAATTCTTGACATTGCTTTTATACTACCATGTCCCACACTTATTATATATGTATGTATATATTTACATATATGTGTGTGTTATCTGCACTTCTTTCTATGTTCTGTACATGCAGATCTAGTCTTAGGCTCACCCACACTGTTCTATTAAGACAAGTTATAATTTTCTTTGCATCATAGATTTAGAGCTAGGAACAATTTAAAAAACTACATAGTCCTACCCCTTTATTTTTCAAATGAAGAATTGGAGCTCAAAGAGCGTAAATGACTTGCTCTTGGTCACATAGTTAGTAAGCAGTCAATGCAAGATTTGAATCCAAGTCCTTCTAGACTGCAAATTGAATGCTCTCTCTCCAACACCACATTGTTTATTCATTTATGTATTCAAAATTTCATTCTTAAGATCTCTTATCCCTCATGGGATAATTTTCTCCTCTAGCAGTTTTGTTCAGTGTATCCTACCTATCTTTATTTGAAAGTCTTTGGAATTTACTCTCTGCACTCTCTGTTATCAAAACTCTGTGAGAATTGGCTACTTTCTCCTAGGTTTTCCATAATTTCAACTCCAATTCCCTTCCTGGGAATAAGGCAAGTCTATCAACCTTGAGTTTGTTCTGCAAAAGTTATTGTATTTTTTGTAATCCAAATTTTTTTATTTTATTTTTGATGTTCCTTTTTATAATCCATTTAGTTAAGAGTTTTCCTGAAGCTATACTTGTTTGTACATTCTGTTGTTCCTCCATTCAAGAAACTTAATATTCTACTGGGGAAGAAAAAAACATAGAATCTTAAGATCACAGATTTAAAGTTCAAGGAGAACATGTAAACAGGCAAAGAAATTCTGAGTTTATATGTATTTACACAAAGTAATTTCAAGGAAAGAAAGAAATTGCTTCATTCTATTTAAAAAAAATACAATGATATAACTTATCACTCCCTTTCCCTTTCCCAAGGTTAAGTGCCTCTTATATAAAAAAGCATATATTCTTTTTGTTTGTAGATGGGTGGGAAGCAAGGCAATTGGGAGTAAGTGACTCACGCAAGGTCACATAGCTAATAAGTGTCAAGTGAGACCAGTTTTGAACTCAGGTCCTCCTGACTCTGGTGTTGGTGCCCTACTGACTGCACCACCTAACTACCCCTAAAAATAGTGTTTATTCTTAGGTCATTATTTATGCGACATCTTTACTCTTAGATATTTAAGTAGTAGCATAGGTATGCATATACCATGGTCTTGGTGGAGTGGTATACCTGTCTTATTCTTTCTGCATAGCTGTGATGTGTAGATACTTAACATGGCATTTAAGAATCATTTTCAGCAATATTACTTTCTCCCACATTCCTTTTGTGACTTGTATAGACTGAGATTTCTCCTCCTACATCAACTATTTATCAGATGTTAGAGGAACTGACGTAATGTCAGGGAATGTCACAGATTTGGATCATCCCTTTTCTAGTACCAGAGGCTCTTTTGCCACTTGCCTGGCATGATTTGGAAAAGGGTAGGTGGAAGAGTGGGCTGTAACATTCAAAACAAGATATAATGTTGCTCAGATTAAATTAATGTCTGAGAAGGTTTTTTTCCCTTGTTTCTTTTTATTTTTTTCTGTCTTATGTGATTTTTAAACCGTGTTATCCAGTCTTTTGCGAGTAACCATAACAAGACAGGATGGATAGCCTCCATTTAAGGTCAAAGGCTGAAGACAAGTCTAGATAATTACAGGAAACTTTATATTCTATGGTACATGACATTTTTCCATGATAACACTAAAACAACCAAATTCATTAATTACCTTTCAGGGTTTAGCACTTACCATTTGAAGTACAATATTCTTTATTTTAAAAAAATGGCATTTGAAAAAATTAGTAGAAATTACGTGACTTGTGCAATGATAAACCAAGAAGAAAAAAAACACCTTCAATCTGTTTACTCTTTTTCTATCTGTTGCTGTTTAGCTCATTGAACTGCCTTTGTTATAAGGCCCCTCGGTTTTGCCCTGGGTGTCTGGTAAATATTTAGTTAGGCTTAATGTCACAAACAGATCAGTGGTACTGTCATGCCCATAGATTCTATTGACAGGCATTTATGATGAAGAATAGTGAGTAGAAAAAAGAAAGAGAGGGCTGATTATAGAAAAGGTAGAATCATCCATAAAGGGAAAAGAGAATGAATTAAAAGAAATGAAAATATTGTGGAGAGGGGGAAAACTTTTATCCACACATGCCTCTGATTCCATTTCCTGACTCTTTTTTTATATTTTAGTTTTCTGTTGGATATGGGGGCAAGAGGGCTCAGTAAAGACCAGCCACAAACAATGTTTCTATGTCATCTAATAATTAAATTATAATAACAATTCATAACCCTTAATTTGTACACATAAATCTAGTCTTAGGCTCTTTTTAATATTTAAGTGAGTTGGTGTGTTCGCTATTCACCCACACTGTTATATTAAGACAAGTTATATTTTTGGAGGACCAGAAGGAGGAGCAAAATACTCTTCCTCAAGCCCTTCATTTAAAGAGTGCTTGGAAGATTAGATAACTCTTCATTTCCTATAAGCTTTTCAGGATCTACTTCATCATCATCCACCATCATCACACCCTTTCTCCCCGAACACCCATACTTTTTTTTAGCTTCCTTTTGTGTGTTGCCTTCCTCAACTAGATTGTAAGCTCCAGATGGAAGGGATTATTTTTCTTCTTATTATTTACATCCCCAGATCTTATCACACTGCCTGGCCTGTATTAGGTGTTTGCTAAATGTCTATTTGGCAGAATTGTAATTATATAGGTCATGGATAGAACTGGAAGAGAACTCAGAAGTCATCTAATCTAAACCCTTCATTTTGCATATGAGGCAACAGAATCCTGGAGTGGTTAACCTACTTGTACAGTATCACTACTGGGGGTAAGTAACAAAGAGAATATTCAAAGCCATGTCCTCTAACTATAAATCTAGTACTCTTTCCACTACAAGACACCATCTTCCTTTTTTAAGTTAATTTTTTACTTTTAGTTTTCAACATTCACTTACATAAGTTTTAAATTTTCTGCCTCTCTTTCTCCTTGAGCCTCCACTGGACATCATGCAATGTGATATAGAATCAACATATACATTCCTATTAAACATATTTCCACTTTAGTCATGTTGTATAGAAGAATCAAGAATGAATATGAAGAACAATGAGAAAGAAAAAAATCTAAGAAAAAAAAAGAAAATAATTTGCTTCACTCTGCATTCAGGCTCCATAGGTATTTCTCTAGATGTGAATGGTATTTTTCATCATGAGTATTTTGGAATTGTTTTAGGTCCTTGCATTTCTGAGAGGGTTCAGTCTATCAAAGTCACTCATCACACGCTGTGGTTATTACTGTGTACAATGCTCTCCTGATTCTGCTCATTACACTAAGCCTCAGTTTGGATAAATCTTTCCATGTTTTTCTGAAGCCCATCTATTCATCATTTCTTATTGCAAAATAGTATTTCATTACATTCATATACCACAACTTGTTCATGCATTCCGCAGTTGATGGGCATCACCTCTGTTTCCAAGTATTGTTCACCATAGAAAGAGCTGATATAAATATTTCTCAACACGTGGGTCCTTTTCCCATTTTTATGATCACTTAGGGATACAGCCATAGAAGAGAGATTGCTGGGTCAAAGGATATGCACATTTTTACAACCATTTGGGCATAGTTCCAAATTGCTCTCCAGAATGGATGAATCACCTCACAACTCCACCAGCAATGAATTAGTGTTACAAGTTTTCCACATCTTCTCCAACATTTATCATATTTGTGTTTTGTTATGTTAGCCAATCTGATAGATGTGATGTGATCTCTCTAATTAAAAGTCATTCACAGAATTTTTTCTTATGACTATTGATAGCTTTAATTTTTTCATCTGAAAACTGCCTGTTCATGTCATTTGACTATCATTTGGGGAACGGCTTGTATTCTTGAAAATTTGATTCAATTCTCTGTATATTTTAGAAATGAGGTCCTTATCAGAGACACTAGTTGTTAAATTTCATTGCAGTTTTCTGCTTCCTTCCTAATGTTGGCTACATCAGCACGGTTTGTGCAAAAATGGTGTCAGATGCTGGTCTATGCCCAGTTTCTGCCATACTGTCTTCCAGTTTTCCCAGCAGTTTTTGTCAAATGGTGAGATCCAGAAACTGAGGTCTTTAGGTTTATCATACAGTAGATCGTTACGATCATTGACTATTGGGTCTTGTGTACTTTATCTATTCCATTGGTCTACTCCTCTACTTCTTAGCAAGTATCAATTAGGTTTGATGATTGCTGCTTTATAATACAATTTAAGATATGGTATGACTAGACCACATTCCTTAGTATTTCTTTCCATTAATTCCCTTGATACTCTGGACCTTTTATTCTTCCAGATGAATTTTTATATTATTTCTTCTAGCCCTATGAAATAATTGTTTTGGTAATTTTATTGGTATGTCACTGAATAAATAAATTAATTTAGATAGAATTGTTACTTTTATTATATTAGTTCTACCTACCCTTGAGCAAGTGATGCTTTTCCAGTTATTTAGATCTGACTTTATTTGTTTGAAAAGTGTTTTGTAATTGTGTTCATATAGTTCATAGGTTCATTTTGACAGGTAGACTTCAAAGTATTTTACAATATTTACAGTAACTTTAAATGAAATTTTTCTTTTTATCTCATTATGTTTGGCTTTGTTGGCAATATACTGAAATGCTAAGGATTTATGTGGGTTTATTTTATATCCTGCAACTTTGCAAAAGTTTATTATTTTAAGTAGATTTTTACTTAATTCTCTAGGATTCTCTAAGCGTATCAACATATCATTTGAAAAGAGTGATTATTTAGTTTATTTTCTTATTCTGACTCCTCCAATTTTGTTTTTCTTCTCTTATTGCTAAAACTTACATTTCTAGTACTGTATTGAAAAACAGTGGTGATAATGGATTTCCTTGTTACACCCCCCCCATCTTATGGGAATTTCATCTAGCTTATCTCTCTTACATATAATGCCTGCTGATAGTTTTAGGTAGATGCTACTTATTGTTTTAGGAAAGGCCCTATTTATCCCAATGCTCTCTAATGTTTTTAATAGGAATAGGTGTTATGTTTTATAAAAAGCTTTTCCCACGTCTATTGAGATAGCATGTGGTTTTTATTAATTTTGTTATTGATATGGTCAATTATGCTGATAGTTTTCTTAATATTGAACCAGCTCTGCATTACTGGTATAAATCCCAAATTATCAAAGTGTTTTATTCTAGTGATAATTTGTGGTAATATTTTTGCTAATATTTTATTTCAAATGTTTATATCTATATTCATTAGGGAAATTGATCTATAATTTCTTTACCTGTTTTGACTCTTCCTGTAAAGCCAAGCACGCTCAGCTTTCCAGAAGATTCCAGAGGATACACACACACACACACACACAGTACATATTTGTATATACATATACATATATACACAAACACATATATGTACATATACACAGATACATATGCATACATACACAGATACATATACATACATATCTACACACACATATATATGCATATATTTGACTACAAACACTGGCAACAATTTTTTAAAAATGATTGCACTTTTCTTTGTATTACATTGTTTTCTTATGTATCTCAGAGCATCACAGAAACTCATACTTGGAAAGGACCTAAAACATAATTTAATTTAACCCATATCACATCAGAAATCTCTACAATATTTCCAAAAGTAACTATTTAGTCTCACCTAGGAAACTTCTATAATTCAGAACACATTGCCTCTTGAGTCAGCCATTTCAGTTTTGAACAGCTGTAAACATTAGGAAGGTTTTCCTCGTTGTGGAATAGCCTCTTAATGTATCTTTCTGCCTCCATTCTCTATCCTCTCCGATCTGTAAGCTGTCAAGATAATTTCCTAAAGTTTTGGTTCTGACTATCCCAATATACTACTCAGCAAACTTCAGTGGTTCCCTAATGCATCTTTGTTAAAATACAATTTCTTCAGCTTGGCATATTAATGCTTTTACCATCTGTTTCTGACTTATTTTTCTAGTCTTACTAACCATTAATACTTTTTCAGTATTGCATAGAATTAATAAAAATAAATGCCTAAGAATTGTTTCCCTGAACTCTACATTCTGTGCCCCATATTTGTACATCAGTAAAGACTACCTGTTCTCCTTGTTTCTAATTCCCTACTAACTCTGCCTTTCATAAACCTTCCTTTCCCTCAAGAATCAGATCATTTGACCATTTACCATCTCTTCTGTGAAATTTTTCTTGACCGACATCTATAATCTACCACCTTTTGTAAGAATGTATTCCTTAAATTTTTCTTTGCATATATTCTTTGACCCTATTATACCCAAATCTGTATATTTATTTATGTACATATCATATTTCTACAAGTATAATTGATGTACCTTTGTAGCAGGAACTATGCCATATTTTACCTTTTATCTATAGTACTTATGTAAAGCCAATCATGCACAGCTCTTTCCAAGAACTGCAGCTGTGAATAACTTTAAGGATCTAATAGTGAACTCTGTATTTATTCAGCAATAAACTAAAGTAAAACATTAAAGAAACTAAAGCACTACATTCACAACAATATAACATAACAACTTATTACTAAGGTGGCCACATAGTCTTAAACAAAACATATCATTCAGTAAGTTGCAATCTCCTCAATCAATATAGAATACCCAAGTCAAGTCTTTTTTCATCTTGACTCCAGGTTGGCTTCCAATCATGCTTCCAATTATCCTTAAAGGTTAGTAGAAAGTACAAACACCATCCACCCTTAGGCCATAGTAAGTTACAATATCATCAGGTAGCACGGAATGCCCAAGTAAAGTCTTCTTTCATCTTAACTTGAAGCTAACTTCCACACCCCACATCTTGTCTTCCATATGCTGACCAATTCCCAGTTCTTTTCTGGATTCACCCAACTCTTGCCTGAATTCACAGGTAGGCAGCTCTTCTAGCTCTTGCCTGGATTTACAAGTAGGCAAATATCTGCTCTGGTTCTACAACCCAACTTATTCCTCTACTCCAAACTCTTCAGTGTCTGTTTCTAGGAAGACAAAGGTTAACAGAGGTACGATATTTATATACATTGCCTGCCCTATGATCTCAATTCACTGTCTGTCTGACAAAGCAATACAAACCAACAGAGAAGTGTTTGTCTGAGAAATTAAACAAATTGGCAATAAAGTCCCAGGACTTCTGTAAACAGCAGTAAAGTCCTCTTACAGGGCTTCTGTATCAGTAGTAAAATCTTCTTTCAACAGACAGAATTCTCTGTTCTGACAAAGTAACATCAAAACCCACAGAACAGAGTGCTGAAATCATGTTCTCTCTCTCAATTTTGCTTGATCCCAGTTTATGCTTGAGCTTTTCTCTGCTGTGCCCCTTCCCATTACACACTTCCTTTTCTGCCCTTCCTTTTCTGCTCTTTCAGCAAGCTCCTCCCACCATGGGCTCCATGTGATAATGTTAGAACTATTAAGTATCGGGAAAGTCTCCAAACTCCCTTAGGCCTATTAAGGGAAACACAATGTATACTGTTTTCAACAAAGACTTGATACAATCAAAGGTAAAGTTCAAAAGGCACTTGAATACCTGAAACAAGCAGCAAAATATTACTTTACTTGCCATTAGAACTTAGTATAGTATCACTCACACAGTAAGTAATTAGTATATGTATGTTGAAGTTGACAGAGGTTAAGTGACTTGTTCAGTTTCATGTACCTGACAAGTTTGAAAGGCTAGATTTAAATTTAGGTCTTACTAACAGGAAGACTTCATCTCTGCTGTGTCATCTTACAGCTTCTCAGTATTTCCAAATCTACTCCCTGTTGCCAAACAGAATTCACTTAATTACTCCTTCCCCATGATTATCCTTCAAATACTTGGGAAGAGTTATCCAAGGTTGGGGAACCTGCAGAATTGAGGCCACATGTGACTCTCTAGGTCTTCAAGTGTGGCCCTTCAACTGAATTCAAAATTCACAGAACAAATCCACTTTAAAAAAGGATTTTTTCTGTAAAACTTGGACTAAGTCAAAATGCTGCACACATAGACTTAAAAAGCCACATGTGGCCTCTAGGCCTTGGGTTCCCCACTTCTGTTATATACCTTTAAGTCTTCTCTATTTCAGGCTGAACATCCCAAATTCCTCCACCTGATTCTGCACATCATGTTTTCTAGTTCTCTCATAATAATGATTTCCCTCACTGCAATACACGTGAAAAATGACTAAACAAATTTTAGATCTACCCAATCCATAAAATGACTAAGAGAAATAAATCTCCCACTGACAGCTGCCCAGCAGCCCAGTAGCCCAGCAACCCAGCAGGAAGAGGCTAGTGTGCTAAACTGAGAGCCTAGCACAGCCCTGTGTGAGCCCTGCAGTTTTGCCCCAGGGTAGCCCCTACCAGCAGCGGCCAGAGCAGATATCCAGAGAATGCAACACATGCAGCTGTGGTGGTTTCCGGACTTCTCAACCCATAAACACCAAAGACAAAATAAAAAGTCAATGTGGAACTCTATTGGAATAGGATTGACAAAAGAGCACAGTTCAGCCTCTGACCCCAGGGCGAGAAGTGGCAGAGGTGTGATGGCTGCACCATGTGGCTGGCTCAGGAGCTCCTGGACTGTTACTGGTTTCTTATTCAGGTGAGGGTTATCTTTTTGGGTCAGGATGTATAGGGCTTACCTATACCCACCTCAACAGGCCTCGGGCATCCCTGGCTCCCGGTCCACTCCGGGAGAAACAGCTGCACAGAGAAACTCAGGACACAGGACTTGCTTCTAGCTTTTATTGAGAGTTCATCCTCTATCTTAGTGTGGCTGGACTGGACTGGCCTGGCTGGACTCGACTGGCCTGGCTCCACTGAACTGCCCCTGCCTCCGAGTAGCCTGTATTTAAGTCCTTTCTCCAGGGCCCCTTAAGGCCCCTCCCCTGGCCATGCCCTTGCTACAGCAAGCCAATGTGTATCACCCCGAAGGTGGAGAGATTATCCTGCTTATTGTAAGCAGGTGCAGCTGCCTCCAGGTGATCGACCACATGCACTCCTGTTAGCTGAGGACCGGTTCATCCCGTCCATCTCACGTGGAGTATCAATGACCCTCTTTAGGAGTCTCCTTCCCACGTGAGGTATCAGAGAGCTAACACTGGACTGTAGATTTCAGAGGGACCAAGAGACCACCCAGAGGATAATTGCTCTTGTTTTAACCTGTTTGGATCTGGATCATAGTCTTGAGTGGAGGTCCTGGGGTGTGCGGCCAGGTGCCAGAGCCTGTGGGGGATGCAGAGAGGGTGCCCTCCTATTTGTTCAAGCACTTGCAAAAACCCCAGCAATTGGGACAAAGATCTTTCCATTCTGAAAGCAGAGTTCTAACATGGAGAATATTTCAAAACACAAGTAACTGACTGGCAACATGGGTAAGCAGAGGAAATAAAATCTACCATAGATTCCTTTTTTCAGGGGCAAAAGGATCAAGGCATGGAATGGGAGAAAGATAATGAAGTCAGAACTCCTGCACCAAAAACTCCCAAGAAAGATATGAACTGGATAAAAGCCATTGAGGAGATCAAGAAGGATTTTGAAAACCAAACAAGAGAAATGAAGGAAAAATTGGGAAGAGAAATTAGAATGATGCAAGAAAATCATGAAAAGCAAATCAACAGCCTGAGTGAAGAAAATAACACCTTAAAAATAAACTAACTCAAATGGCAAAAGAAGTCCAAAAAGCCAATGAGGAGAAGAATGTCTTAAAAAGCCAAATTGCCCAGATGGCAAAGAAGTTTCAAAAACTCACTGAAGAGAATAACTCCTTCAAAATTAAATTTATGAAAAAGCAAGATAGTATGAAACAAATCCAAAAAATAAAAGAATAAAAGGAAATGTGAAATATCTCATTGGAAAAACCACTGACCCGGATAATAGGTCCAGGAGAGATAATTTAAAAATTATTGGACTACCTGAAAGCCATGATCAAAAAAAGAGACTAGACACCATCTTTCAAGAAATTATCAGGCAAAATTTCCCTGATATTCTAGAACCAGAGGGCAAACTAGAAATTGAAAGAATTCACCAATCACCTCTTTAAAAAGATCCCCAAAAGTAAAGTCCTAGAAATATTATAGCCAAAATCCAGAGTTCCCAGGTCCAGAAGAAAATACTGTAAGCAGTCAGGAAGAAACAATTTGAGTATTGTGGAAACACAATCAGGATAACACAGGACCTAGCAGCTTCTCCATTAAGGGACTGAAGGGCTTGGAATATGATATTCTGGAGGTCAAAGGTGCTAGGATTAAAACCAAGAATCATCTACCCATCAAAACTGAGTAAAATGCCTGAGAGGAAAATATGATCATTCAATGATATAGAGGATTTTCAAGCAATCTTGATGAAAAAAAATGAGAGCTGAACAGAAAATTTGATTTTTAAATACAAGGAGCAAGAGAAGCATGAGACAGTAAACAAGGAAAAGAAATCATACGGAACTTATTAAAGGTGAACTATTTTCATTCCTATATGGAAAAAATGATAATTTTAACTCATAAGACTTTTCTCAGTATGAGGACAGTTGAAGAGAATATATATGTTTAAATATGTATACTTACATATATATATAAGTATAGTAGGGTGTAGGCATGTATGAATATATATGTGAAGGTGTGCATATGTATGTACATATATACATAGAAGGCACAGGACAAGTTGAATATAAAGGGAGGATATCTAAAAAATAAAATTAGGAGGTAAGAGAGGAATATATTGGGAGAAGGAGAAAGGGAGAGATAGATTAGGGTAAATTTTCTCTAATAAAAGAGGCAAGTGAAATCTGTTACAGTGGAAAGGAAGAGCAGAAAGGTAAAAGGGAATGGGACAACCTTATTCTCATTGAACTTGGCTTAAGAAGGGAATAACATACACACTCAATTGGGTATCTTACCTTACAAGGAAATAGGAGGAAGAGAATAAGAGGGGGCATGATAAAACAGAGGGCAGATTGGGGGAGAGGGTAGTTAGAAGCAAACACTTTTAAAAAGGGACAGGGTCAAGGGAGAAAATAGAGTAAGTGATGGGTGGGACAGGATGGAGGGCAATATAGTCAGTCTCATAATAAACCTACTATGGAAATGGTTTGCATAACTACACATGTACAGCCTATATTGAATTGTTTATCTTCCTAGTGTGGGTGGGTGAGGAGGGAAGAAGAAAAAAAATCTGGAAGACATCAATAAAATATATGTTTTTAAAAATCATCTTTATGATTGCAAGATGGGGAAGGAATGACTAAGTAAGAATTTGGAGGAAAAATCAACAGAATTTTAGTGGGCTGAGGCTTCAATATGAGTCAATTATATGATATAGCAGCAAAACTAGCTATTGAAATCTGAGGAGGCATTGAGAGGTCTTGTTTCCAATGCTACATATGTAGTTCACACTTAAATGCTTGCTGAATTAAAGTGATCCTAGCACTGTTGTACTAGTCAGATCACATATGGATTACTATGTTCAGCTGAGATAATAAATGGAAAGGTATTGAAAAACCTTTAAAAAAGTGGTTTCTCTCGTTTAGGTAGATGCACTCAGCTTCAGTTATACACCTCCTATAACATAGCAAATTTGATTCTCATGGACAGTGTCTCAGAAAATAATAAAAACTGTGTATCCTCAACTTTTTCCCCATATGTCCCTTAAAGCAGCTGGATTTCTTCTTCCCAAAGTCCCATTCATGTGAATTGTCTTCTTAAGACATTGTGTTGGTGGCTAGGTGGTGCAGTAAATAGAGCCCTGGCCCTGGAGTCAGAAGGACCTGAGTTCAAATCTGGCCTCAGACCCCTAACACTTCCTAGCCCTGTGACCATGGGCAAGTCACTTAATCCCAGTTGCCCTGCTTTCCCCTCTCCAAAAAAGACATCTTGAAACCAAAAAGATTTCCTTCTATCACCACAAAACTGAAGTAGTTCCCTGTTTCTATCCAGCATGGCTACCAACAAGACTGATCCCAACCAAGTTTTCCATTTGGTTTCTATCCAGAAGCAATGAGTTTCAACTCATACCAAAGTCACATTTGCAAAACCTATTAAATCAACCATTTTTATCTCTGAAAGGAAAAAATAAAAAATAAAGATCTCTAATATGTGAATTCTCTAAAATAAAAGACCAAGGACATAAAAATTGCTTTAGAAATTCATGTTGAAGACACAACAGAATGAAAAGAAGAAACATCAAATGATAAATAAGACACTAAATATAATAAGAGGCAATGACAGTTCATATTTTTAAATGATTGAAATAAAGAAATAATAAAGAAAAATAAGATGTTAAATTCATGGACTAAACACAATGAAACCAACAAAATTCTTGAATAAATGAAGTTGAATAAAGATCAACTGACAACAAAAACGAAGTATAGGTTAGGGATATATCCAAACTGAAAATGCATTTAGTGGATCTATATGAAGAAGTTGAAAACTTTTAATATAAGCTAAGAAATATAGATATCCAATTATTTAGGATGCTGGAAGAGAAAAAAAAAGGAAAACAGCATATTTATTCTATTTGAGAATCTAATATGATAACACTTCCAGAGTAAACATGATTAGCCAATACTCTGGCAAAGAAAACACATAAGGAACTCAGAATGGGAAAAAATATTTACTAAAATTTACAATAATTAGAAATTGATCCTGAAATGTATAAATGAATCTGTAATATCATCAATTTGGCAATTCCCTCCAGTCATTCAGGTGCCAAATGCATTGTTGGTGGAGTTATGGACTGATCTATGTCCAAAGGACAACCAAACTGTGCACACCCTTTGATCCAGCAATACTACCCTGAGGTTTTTATCCCAAAGAGACCATAAAAAAGGGGAAGGACCTATATATTGTAAAGCCAAGCATGAACAGCTTCCCAGAGGACTGCTGCTGAGAATATCTTCAGCTTTATGATTACACAGCATAGTGAACTCTATTTATTCAGTAACAAATTAAGACAAAACATTCATAGAAATCAAAGCACAGCATTCACAATGTTATAACTTAGCAACTTATGACTAAAGTGACCACATAGTTTTCACCACAGTGGTCAATTAGTTTTAAGCAAAATATAACATTCATTTCATAACTCAATCTTTAGTAACTCAATCATTTAGTAAGTCCTTAGTTCAATCATCCTTAAGGAGGCAAGCCTCCTCAATGAACAAAAAATACAAAGGTCAAAGTTCTCTGCCCCTTTGTCACATTGCCTTAATCGCTTCAATCAAAAAGCCTTCTTTCTTCTTAATTGGAGAAGTCCTTACCTCAATTATCTAAACGTAAAGGTCAAAGTAAACCGTGATTTTCTCAGTCTGCTTTATGTACCCAAGGAGATGTCTTTTCATCTTGACTCGAGTCAGGCTTTCAGTTTCCATGGTTCTGTATTGAAGCTCACAGTGTCTAGTCCACTTCATGTCCTTCACAGTTTCTGTCCCTGGGAATACAAACCTTAACAAAGCCACAATAACATTCATATTCAGGACTTGGATACTGTGTACTGACTGAGAAGACTGTGATTCACTTGTGATGGATGGATTGATTGCCTGTGTATTTTCTGATGATTGAATAGTGAATGACTGAATAGTTACTGATTTGTAACTTAGTGTGCCCCATGAGTGGAGAACTTTGACTTTTTTTTTATTATTTTGTGACCCTTAAGGAGGGAAGCCTTCTTAAGGATGATTGAATGATTGAGTTGATTGAATGATTGAGTTACTAAATGATTGACTGACTAAATTATTGTACTTTGTTCAAAACTATGTGACCACTGTGGTAAAAACTATGTGGCCATTTTAGTGATAAGTTGTGAATGCTGTGCCTTGATTTTCTGTGAATGTTTTGCCATGATTTGTTATTGAATAAATGGAGTGTTCACTATGCTGTGTAACCAGAACCTTAAAAACTGTTCACAGCAGCCATCCTCTGCAAAGCTGCTTCTATGTGGTGTTACAGCAAGCCATCAATGAAATCCCTAGGAAAAAACCTCCAGGGACAGATGAATTTGCAATTGAATTCTACCAAACATTTAAAGAACCACTAATTTTAAAACTATACAAACTATTTGGGGAAATAGCCAAAGAAGGAGTCCTACAATTTTTTTAATGATATAGATATGGTGCTGATACCTAAACCAGAAGAGCTAAAACAGAGAAGGAAAATAATAGATCAATTTCTCCAATTTGTGGATGGAGTTGTCACCTTATCCTTTCATTTTGGAGAGCAATTCATTACTATTCTTAAAGGGTTATAAAACTGTGCATACCCTGACCCAAAAATAAAACTTCTTAGGTTGTAACACAAAGAGATCATAAAAATGTGTAAAGGACCCACATGTACAAAATATTTATAACAGCTTTTTTTTGTTCTGGCCAAGTACTGGAAATTGACAGGTTGTCCATGTCTGATTAGAATATATGTAAGTGGGAAGGAAGCCAGAGACAACAGAGTAAAGGCTTAGGAATAGCAAAATAAGAGCAACTATGATATATATAAAATGTATGCATACATACATATATATACATACATATCCACAATAATCACCAATGTGGGGAAGCACCACCACCTGACCACCTTTCAGGGTCCTGCTTAGGACAGGCAAGACTCCAATTCTATAGTAGAATCTATCTATACATATTTACAGTCATCACTGATGTGGAGAAGCACCAACACCTGACCATACAAGCTGGGGAATCCCAGGTACAGCCATCAGGGTTCCGCTCAGAAGGGTCCCAGGTAGGACGTCTCCTCCATGGGTGAGATTCCAATTTGGGGTCTTAATCTTACAGTTTAAGTAATGCTGAGAACAATGAAGGCATACTGCCAGATGCTTTTTAGCAAGCATCATCTTGTGTGAGGCCAGGGAGGGACTCCAATCCCTCCATACCCCCTCCCTTCCCCAACAATGTTTCCTTGGAATGGCTAGTTCCAGGTGTTGGGCAGTTAACCATATCTCTTCTCAAGGTCCTAACCAGGGTCCCAGGAGAAGCATAGCCCTCATGTTCCCAGGATTTTCTGTTCTAAAACAACTCAGGGTAATAGAAAGGTCTTATTGAATTGGGGCCTTGGTTTGTATAATCTTATTCCTTACAGAGGGGCGTACCTTGCCCCTTCAGGTCATCAATTGGGGAATGGCTGAACAAGTTGTGGTATATGAATGGAATGGAACTCTTTTGTTCCATTAGAAATGATGAGCAGGTAGACTTCAGAAAAACCTGGTAAAAACATATAGAAGTGATACTAAATGAAGTGAGCAGTGTTAAAAGAACATTGTATGCAGTAACAGCCACAATGCGTGATGGTTCTTCTCAGCATTGCAGATCTAAGACAGTTCCAAAAGACTTATGATGGAAAATGCAGTTTACATCCAGAGAAAGAGCTATGGAATCTGAATGCAGATTGAATCACAATATTTACTCTTTGTTGTTGTTTTCTTTTGTTTTTTGTGTCTTATGGTTCCTTTCATTTGTCTTAATTCTTCTTTACCACATGACTACAGTGAAAAAAAAGAGAAAAATTCTAACAAAACATCCTAATAGCTACTAATAAAAAAGATGACAGTATATAAAAATATTTAATACAATATCATAATATAAAGCTTGACAGTGAAAATAAATGGTGTTTATTTTTCTTTGTTTCTCACTCTCTGAACCTATTTCACTTTTTGCTGGTCGGCAGGCTACCCTAATGCTGTGTTTCAGGACTTCTTCAGTCTACTTCATTTGGCAATATGTGATTCTCCAGTCTGATTCCTTTCTGTCAGTGACCTCTGGGGAAGAGGCTTCCAAGCTGCATTTTCATACTTATTTTCCTCAGGACCGGTTCAGGGATCTGAACCTTCCTATTTCCTTCCTTCTACTCTGCTATTTTCCTTTTTTCTTTGCATAATTGGATAGAAACAGACTTTGAGACTTCTTGTGGGGTCAGGAATAGATCATTACTTAGATGTGAGAAGTCTCTGTCTCAAAGAGGGGTACAGGGGAAAAAGTACTTTCACTGGAATAAGAAAACATAGACTTAAATCCTCCCTTTGATATTTACTATTTGTGTGACTGGATTAGACCAGTCAAGAGTGGGGAACTTGTGGCCCTGAGGCCACATGTGGCCTTCTAGGTATTTGGATGTGGTCTTTTATCAAGTCCAAGTTGTACAGAATAAATGCGAAGTTTGGATTCAGTCAAAGGGCCACACTAGAGAACCTAGAGCAGTGGTTCTCAACTTTCTTAATGCTGCTACCCTTTAATACTGGTATGTGAGCATATCTGCATGTGGGTGGACACACCTGGAGATGGATAGAGGAGCAGTGTCTCGGTTCCTAAGACCATCGAAAATATGTGTTTTCCTATAATCTTAGATGACCCCTGTGAAAGGGTTGTTCTCCTCCCAAAGGGGTTGCAACCTACAGGTTGAGAACTGCTTACCTAGAAGGTCACATGTGACATTGAATTTTCAGGTTCCCCAGCCCTGGACTAGATGTTCTCTGAGATCTCTTCCAGCTCCATAGCTATGATCCTGTGTGACCCTTTGAGATAGTAGGACTGGTTTGAACAAATTTTCTTTTTTCCTTGCTTTTAGGCAGCCATTCAGTCCACCTTATTCTTCTCCTTACATTCACATGACTAGGTAGAATTAGAACCTGGAGCAAGTGGAGAAGAGATATTTTCAAGTAGAATCCCTAAGAAGTAGTGATGTGTTGGAACCTGTTGAGGAGAACTAATAGTTAAATTTTCATTATGATTATTTACACCTTAGAAATTATCAAATGCTACAAATTATGACTTGATTTATCATGTTGTTGACTTAAAAAAAGTGGTGGGAAAATAGAAATAATTCAAATTAAACTCAAAAGGGTGTCATGTATAAATTTTCATTGTGGAGAGCTGATGGTAAAATATTTATCAGCACATTATTGTTTAGGAGGTTACTCTAGGAGCACAGACTAAGCTTTCTAAGATTTAATACTCTTGGGGAGGAACTAAGATGGCAGAGTAAAAACACAAACCTGGCATTTGCCTCTGGCTCCAACCACTTCCATGTAACAAAAAATTACTCTAAATAAATTTAAAAGCTACTGAACCCACAAAGAGACAGAGAGAAACAAATCTCACACTGAAGGCATCCTGGCAAGCTGACAGGAAAGATCTATCACAGGATGCTGGGAGCTAAGCACAGTCCCCTGTGAGCTGCAAGTTCCAGCCTCAGGGCAGCCCAGACAGGGCAGAGTAGACTTCAGGAGAGTGAATCACAAGCAGGTCTGGCAGTTTCCAGACTTCTCAACCCATAAATGCCAAAGACAAAGTAAAAGGTCAGTGGAGCACTCTGTCAGAAACAGGAGGACAGAAGAGCATGGTCTTGCCCCTGCCCCTGGGGCAAGAAGTGGTGGAGGTGCAGCAGCTGCACCTGCTGTCACATGGCTGCAGATCATAGAGGGATGAAGAGATCATTCAGAGAGTAATCACTCTTGCTTTAACCTGCTTGGATCTGGGTTGCAGGCTTGGTTGGTAGTCCTGGGGTGTGTGGCTAGTGGCCAGAGCTTTGGGGGGCTGCAGAGAGATCAGCTAATTAATAGCTCCAGAAGCTGCAGAAGGATGAGCAATTTTGGACAAAGCTCTCTCCATTTTGTAAGCAGAGTTCTACCATGGTAAAGAGCTCGAAAGTTAAATAATCGGCTGGCAATATGAGAAAGCAGAGGAAATACAATCAGACCATACAATCCTTTTTTGGGGGACAAAAAGAATCAAAACATGGAACTGGAGGAGCACAGCAAAGTCAGAACTCCTGCATCAAAAACTTCAAAGAACAGTATGAACTGGGCACAGGCCAAGGAAGAACTCAAGAAGGATTTTGAAAAATTCAAGTAAGAGAAGTAGAGAAAAAACAGGGAAGAGAAATGAGAATGATGCAAGAAAATCATGAAAAGCAAGTCAACAGCCTGCTAAAGGAGACCCAAAAAATACTAAAGGACATAACACCTTAAAAGGAGATTAACTCAAATGGCAAAAGAGGTCCAAAAAGCCAATGAGGAGAAGAGTGCCTTAAAAAGTCAAATTACCCAGTCGGAAAATGAATTACAAAAACTCACCAAAGAGAATAATTCCTTCAAAATTAGATTTGAGCAAATGGAAGCTAACGAATTAATGAGAAATCAAGATACCATAAAAAAGATCCAAACAAAAGAGAAGGCAATGTGAAATATCTCATTGGAATAACCACTGACCTGGAAAATAGATCCAGGAGACACCATTTAAGAATTATTGGACTACCTGAAAACCATGATCAGAAGGAGCCTAGAAATCACCCTTCAAGAAATTCTCAAGAAAAATTGCCCTGATATTCTAGAACCAGAGGGCAAAATAGAAATGGAAAGAATTCACCAATCACCTCTTGAAAAAGATCCCCAAAAGAAAACTCTTAGGGATATTATAGCCAAATTCCAGAATTCCCAGATCGAGGAGTAAATACTGCAAGTAACTGGGAAGAAAAAATTTGAGTATTGTGGAAACACAATCACGATAACAGAAGACCTAGCAGCTTCTCCATTAAGGGATTGAAGGGCTTGGAATAATATGATATGCTGGAGGTCAAAGGAGCTAGGATTAAAACCAAGAATCACCCACCCAACAAAACTGAGTATAATACTTCAGGAGAAAATATGCTCCTTCAAAGAAATAAAAGATTTTCAAACAACAACAACAGAGCTGAACAGAAAATTTGACTTTCAAATAGAAGCATGAGAAGGTAAACAGGGAAAAGAAATCATAAGGAACTTATTAAAGTTGAACTATTGTAATACCATGCACAAGTAGCTTCCCAAAAGAATGCTACTGTGAACAGTTTTTAAGGTTCTGATTACACAGTATAGTGGGCACTCCATTTATTCCATTACAAATCAAAGCAAACATTCACAACAAATCACAACATAATATCCATAACATTACATCTTATAGCAGAAAGTTACAATATAGTGTTCACAATAGCTTAACATCAGAAAGGCCACACAGTTTTCACTATAGTGGCCACAATATTTAGAGCAAAGAACAAAAGAATAATCATCTGGTTTCCCTAAGGGGGAAACCCTTCTTACTTAATGATTCAGTCATTTTATAATACAATAATCAATACTTAATCATTCAATCAATTCAAAATGCAATAACCAATCTTCCACTAATGGGGCAAGTATAGATTAACTTAATCAGTTACTTATCTAGCAATCAGTTTCTAAAAACAATCATTAGAAAACCACAGAAACCTTCCACCCCATGGTGTCCAACAAACTTCAATTTTATCATGCTTCCAAGGGGAGGCCTTTTCTTGATCTTGTTCAGGGGTGATCTCTCTGATTCCTTGGATCCCCTTCCATGGTCCCAGCTCCTACTTGAATCCACCAGTCACCTGGATTCAGAGGCAGATAGCTCTCAGTTTCTTGTCCAGTCCTCCTGGGAGTTCCTGGTCCACACTGAAGTTCACAGGGTCTGGCACATCTCAAACCCTTCACCATTTCTGTTGCTTGGAACTCAAGGATCCATCAAGCCACAAACATTTTTTTTGTTTTTTAATCTTTTTTAGAGGGGGAATGCCAGGCAATTGGGGTTAAGTGACTTGCCCAAGCTCACACAGCTAGCTTAATAAGTGTCAAGTGTCTGAGGCCAGATTTGAACTCAGGTCCTCCTGACGCCAGGGTCATGCTTCTTCAGTCCTCCAGCAGTTCAGCTTGTTGTAGAAATACCAGCCAGCTGCCATTTCACCCTTCACCAAATTCTTGTCTCAAGAAAACTCCAACTTGGTTCTCAGTCAGCTTCTAGATGCTGGGAGAGCAGCTCTCTCTTTCTCTGTCTCTCTGTCTCTCCCTGTCTCTCTGTCTCTCTGTCTCTGTCTCTGTCTCTATCTCTGTCTCTCTCTGTCTCTGTCTCTGTCTCTGTCTCTGTCTCTGTCTCTGTCTCTCTCTCTGTCTCTCTCTCTGTCTCTCTCTCTCTCTGTCTCTCTGTCTCTCTCTCTCTCTCTAACTCCAACTCAGTACTCAGTCCAGCAGCCCAGCTCCCAGATGCTGGGACAATTCTGCTCCCTCCACCAGGGGACACCAGGAACATTTTTGACTCTGATCTGGAGGGCTAATTTTGTCTCTGGAATTCTTCTTATATACACACACACTGGCCTCCTGTCTCAGCTAACCCCCTCCTGCCACATCAGCAACAGGAGACAGAGTTCAAACTCTCTGTTCACATGGGAGACTGAGTTCATACCTTCTACCTCTTTCACACAAGAGACAGAGCTCACCCTTCTGTACTTAGTCCTTACCAAGGGCTAAATTAATTACCGTTGCAACTATTTACATTCCTACATGGAAAAAAATGATAGCTGTAACTCATGAGACTTTTCTCAAAATGAAGATAGTTGAGGGAATATGTGTGTATGTATATGAGGGTATATGTGTAGATAAATATATATGTGAGTGTGTGCATATGTGTGTACATGTATACATAGACAGAGAGCACAGGATGAGTTGAACATGAAGGGATAATATCTAAAAACGAAATTAAGAGGTGAGAGTGGAATATATCAGGAGAAGTAGAAAGGGGAGAAAGAACAGGATAAATTTTCTTGTATAAAAGATGCAAGGGAACAGACCAGGAAGGTGAAAGAAAATGGGTCAATCTTACTCTCATTGAATTTGCCTTAAGGAAGGAATA
>CM053599.1:157032991-157049087 GCA_028646575.1 Pseudocheirus occidentalis | reverse complement strand
GCAGGGGGGAAGGGGATAAGACGGAAGATGAAAGAAGAGAGGGAAATTTGGGGGGAGAGGGTAGTTAGAAGCAAACACTTTTGAAAAGGGCCTGGGTCAAAGGAGAAAATAGAATAATTGGGGGGCAGTATAGGATGGAGGGAAATATAGTTAATCTTTCACAATAAAGCAACTATAGAAATGTTTTGCATAACGACACATGTGCAACCTATATCCAATTGCTTGTCTTCCCAGGGAGAGTGGATGAGGAGAGAAGGATGGAAAGATTCTGGAACTCAAAGTTTCAAAAACAAATGTTAAAAAAAGAATTAATGTTCTCTGATATTAATTTGTACAATTAAAAAAATCAAAATCTTGGTATTCTTTTTTAATCTCCTGTAGATTTAAGTATATTCATTCTGCATCTGATAAAAACTCAATTCTTGGAAGGCCAAAGATTTTGGAGTTTTTCACAATTTTGATTTCACTGTTTTGCCAGTCATACCTTTTCTAGGAAGAGTTTGTCAATTTGGTCTTTGAAAAGGGAAGAGTTTCAGTAGCATGGTTGGGCAGACAACCGCTTAGAAGAGACAAAGAATGAATTAGAATGAAAAAAGAAAAATGAACAGGTGGAGCCATTATTGTACACTGAAAATGTTTTCAGAAAGTATAAGGGCAAGAGAGTTGAAGGGAGTTGGATGGGTTAAAAGTATCAAGGAATTATATGTGTGTGTATGTGTAAATATATAGATATAGCTATCAATATAGATAGATAAAGATACATAGATATATATTAAGAATTGATGAGAACAAGAGATGTTTATAGGCAGTTGGAGGGGATCAAAAAAGAAAGACATTGAAGATACATGAAAGAAGACTGATTTCCAAACAAAGTCATGGATAAGGCAAGAGTCAACCATATTTGCTGAAATTTTATATCTCTTTTGCATCATTTACTATCCTCTATCAATTGTATTATATATTTACCCTTTGTCAGCAGAATAACAAAATAATTTAGCAATCAAATAAAAATTTATTTCATAAAATTGATAAAAGAAGTAGGTAGTTTGGGCATTACAGAAAGAAAACAGTTCCATAACCAACCATTGATTGCACATGAAATATTTTTGCACCCTAATTGAGAACATATAATCTATCACACACATAAAGCTCTGTTTGTTGCAGAACTCTGTCCTGTTTACATTAATGATTAATACTATACCAGTTATAAACTAATCTCCTTAATGAAACAGGATTTTTCTGATGTCATTTGGTCAAATGAAACCATGAATTCTGCTATATAGCTATATAATGCCTCCCTTTTCCAGATATACACACTTCCTGCTGTTAGAACTTTTAAATTCACTGGACAGAAATGGTCATTTTTTTTTATCCTGAGTTAAGGTGTCTTTTAATTTTGCCTAAATCAAGTGATTTAAGGATCTTAGAATTATACTTTGGGAGCTCAAAATAACTTCACAGATCATCTCTTTCAATGTCCCTCATTTTATATATCAAGAAACCCAAAAGGTTGAGTAGTTTTTTCCAAGTATTCATTGCATTTAAAGTGAAGACCTCTGGCACCAAATGGAGAACTCTTTCTATTACGCCATGCTTATTTAAAGAAAATACTAATGATCACTTGGGGATATTACACACGATAAATATTTTCAGGAAAAAAGAAAAAAACAGGATGGAAGCAATTTAAGGCATCAGTACATCTAAGCATACCCAAACCACAAAATTTTCTCACTTACAAGCTGATATTTCTAGGATTATGATTAATTTAGTGCCATCCAATTTTAGTAACAACAATAACAGTAGTTTACATTTCTACAGAACTTTAAAATATGTAAAGTCTTTTACATACATTATTACATTTAATCTTTACATCAACCCTGTAAGATTGGTGGTCTTGTTATGATGATTTTATAGGCAGAGGCTCAGAGGATTCTACTCAAATAGTTATTCTCTAACCATAATTAGGATGATAATTGTGGATAACAAGGAGTCATGAAGAAACTATTCAGGTAACTTAGAGAAAACACTTTTACATTCTGTATGGAAAAATAATTTAAAGAATATTTTAATCATCAAGATTTTCTCATTTTAATTAGCTAATTAGTTATTCATCCCCTATTATTTACCTATGTATGCACCACAATTCTTAAATTATTCATGTTTTTTATATTAATCACCTAGTCAATTATTCAACTCTACTATTTGTCTCTGTAGACACAGACTCAAGAGCTAAATAAAGAAACTATATCCTACAAAGCAGTCATTTCCCATATCTAGACCTCCTTCAAATGAGGAATTGAGACTTTGGTTTTTTTTGGGGGGGGGACAGTTTATTTTATCTTATTATTGGCTTTCTTTGCATCCCCAGTGCTTACCACCATACCTAGTAGGTACTTAAAAATTCTTATTTACCAGCTGATGGGAATATTGATAAAAAAGTTGAATTGAGTTGTGAACAGCTTGATTCAACAAAAAACAAACTACTTAGTTTAGAAAAAGAGGAATAAAAGTAATCAAAGTGGTTAAGGGAATTAAAAAGGAAGATTAAGTAAACTGTAATTATAATTTTGATGAGTCATTAGAAATTTATTGCTTAATAATAGAGGGGACATAGAGTAGTCCATATGTATTTGCAATGTATAAGCATCCAAAATGGGTAGTTGTGGAAGACTTAATTAGAAGGGGAAAAACCATAAATAAAAGTAAGGAGAATTTAGGCCTAATACTAGAAAATTCTCAGGCAAGATTCTCTATGCTGAGAACAGAAAAGGAAGCTCTATCACTAAAGACATTTAGATGACAAAGGGAGAAAACTTAGAACATGTGATACATAACCCCTGGAAATAGTACAAAGCCCCAAATTTCTTTTCATCTCATATGTGTATTGCACTCATGTTATTATTTATAGTATGATTTATAGATCTTATTCATAGTATGATGAAAACTTTTTTTTCCTCACTGGTTTGAAACAATTTGATTTATTCCAAGGAAGAAAGACCAGTGTTTGGTTTTTAATTTTATGACTAAAGTTATATTTTAGAATTTCCTTTGAAATCTTACAGTTAAATTGGTGATATTTTGAAATGCAAAATCTTTCTTAGCTGAGTGAGATTCATCATTTAAAGAAGAATGGGATATGTGAATTTTACCCCAGGGAATGAGAGTTCCTGCCCCCCTCCAATTTGGTACCTTATATTCTCTGCAAGGTACTAATGTACTGCATACTTTTGAGACCAAGATATTTGACTTTTTAAAAAAGCATACATAGCAATATGGAGCCCTATATCAACCACTCTCTACAGAATAATAAAGGTTTACTATAGTTAATGTTAATTTTTCTTTTTCTCTAACACACAACATAGAGAAGATTCCTTTTTCAAAACTGACTTTTATTTAAAGTAATCATATTCTTTTCATCAGCACTGGGCTTTGGTGACAAACATTGAATATATCTGTCTCTATTAAATGACTCATAACTGTTGAATAGGGGCAAAATAATTTTAAAATTCTACTTAGTTAAAATAAATCATTTTTATATTGCATGTTTATGGCCTGGAAGGTATTAAATGAACTCTGGGAAAATTAAGTCTAAACATTTTGTGGTTTTTGCCTCATTTGATCATGTCACTAATGAACTCCCCATAAAAGAATGAAGACATAAAACAATATTTTAGGATTGAAGATCTACAAAGTGCCATTTCAATTGACTTTTTAGTTTAATTTAAAATTTTAAGCAATATAATTATGAGGATGAAATCAACTAAAGTTAAATTTAAATATGATATAAAAGTTTTCTGGAATAATGAGCACTGATGACATATAACGAATTGGATGAAGAATAGGAATTACTGAAAACAATTTCATGGAATGATTTTTTTTCTTTTAAACTGAACTTCAGGCCATAACTAATGAAACTTTCAGTACTTGGGGAAGATCTTTAATGGAGAATTTAATGGAGAATTTCTGGGATGATATAGTCAAGAAACATGTGAAATGAGAAATTATAGACTGGTTAAAGAATCTGCATTCATGGAGGAATACTCATACCACTATGATGACAATTCCATTAAAGTACTAATAAAATTACACATATTGCTTTTACCACCAGAAATATTATTACTTGCTAAATTTTATTTATGATATATATGATAAATATGATATATAAATATAATCACAATAAAAGCCTTATTTAACAAAAAAATTCTAATTACTATCTCACTGATGGTTTTTTCCATGCAATATTTAATACAAAACAATGGACAATCCCTAAGAATTCCTTAATAATGTAATTTGACCTGTAATATCATGTCTTCTCAATTTAGAGTCAATCAGTAAGCCTTAATTAGGTGCCTCCTATGTGCTTTGTGCTAGAGAGACAAGGAAAGGAAAAATATTGTCTGCTCTCAACGAGCTCACAATTCAGTGAGGGACACAACACACAAACAAACGTGTACAAACACAGATAAGCATGATAAATTGGTCATGACAGAGGGAAGAGATTAGACCTAAGGGGGTTTTGGAAAGGCTTTCTCTAGAAGGTATAAATTATCATCTTGATATCTCCAAAGGAAAATGGTGAAATTTGATTTATAGTTTCTTTGAATTTGTAAAGAAAATATATGAAATATAATAGAAAATAATGATATGATTAGAATGGATTTTATAAGAAATATAGACCAAGAATTTTAAATAACATTTGTGAACTTTTTTTTACTCTTAGAAAATTTGTTTTTGAACAAATGAGGTAACTGGGAATCCTTTGGATGTGTTCTTCATATGAGCTATCAGAACAAAATTTCAACAAAGCCAATAAGAAGATAGAAAATATCCCCATTTCAAATCATTATAAACATTAATTCATGACCAACTATTTTGTAAGGCAATGTACTAGGTACCCAGGATAAAAACAGAAAATTGAAAACAATACTAGTATTTAAGGTGCCTACATTCTACTGGGGAGATACAACAAGTAAATCAATCAATATATGCAAATTATCTACAATGGAGTATCAAGAGCAAGAGAGAACTGACAACTTGTTTACATCATTCATTTCTACGAGATTTTGAGTTACAAATTTTCATCCCATCTTTCCCCTACCCAATACCTCAAAACAGCCATCCTACTGTATAACCATTCCCCCATTCTGGTCTCTCCTCTGTCCTCCCCTATAACCCTCTGACTTTCCAGTAGGGCAGGATGGTTCTCCCTACCCCAGTGCCTGTATATCTTAATTCCCAGTTGGATTTAGATAACAACAACAACAACAACAACAACAATAAAAATAATAATTGATGCATATATATTTTTAACATTTGATTATAGAACTTTAAATTCTAGATTCTTTTCCTTCCCACCTCATCACTCACCCCCACTAGAAGGAAAAGCAATTAAATACAAGCTGTACATGTGTAATTATGCAGAACATCTCCACAGTGAGAGACTGATTATATGTCCCTCCTTCCTATCTGCTCCCCCCCATTCTATTTTCTACCCTTTTCCTGTCCCTTTACAGAAGTGTGTACTTCCAACAACCCTTCCCTCCACCCTTCCCTCACCTATGTCATCCCACCTCTCATCCCCATCTCTCCTACTCGCCTGTGTGGCACCCAGTTTAAAGTTTATGTCATTCCTTCCTTAAGCCAAATTCAATGAGAGTAATGTTGAGTCCCTTTTGCCTTCCTGTTCTTCCCCTCCATTGCAACAATTATTCCTTGTCTCTTCTATATGAGATGATTAACCCTATTCTGTCTCTCTCTGTCTTCTCTCATTCTAGTCCTCTCCCACCTCAGAATTTCACCTTTTAAAATGTCATCTCTTCCTATTCAATTGATCGTGTGCCCTCTATGTACTATATATACACATACTCAGTTGTGTGTTTGTATGCATATATAAACTTTCCTATGTAGACATATGTGTATGTATATGTCTATATACATTTGTATTCCCTTCACCTATTCTCTTACTGAGAAAAGTTTCATAAATTACAATTATCATTTTTCCATGTTGGTATGTAAATAGTTTGACTTTGATAAGTTCCTTATGATTTCTTTTCCATGTTTACCTTCTCATGCTTCTTGGATTTGAGTTTCAAATTTTCTTTTCAATTCTGGTTTTTTCAGCAAGAATGTTTCAAAGTTGTCCACCTCACTGAATGACCATATTTTCCCCTGGAACATTATTCTCAGTTTTGCTGGGTAGGTGATTCTTGGTTTTAATCCTAGCTCCCTTGATCTCTAGAATATCATATTCCAGGCCCTTCAGTCCCTTAACATAGAAGCTGTTAGATCCTGGTTATCCTAATCGTGTTTTCATCGTATTCAAATTGTTTCTTCTTGGTAGCTTGTAATATTTTCTTCTTGATCTGGGGAGTCCGGAACTTGGCTATACCATTCCTAGGAGTTTTTTGTAGAATCTTTTTCAAGGGGTGATTGGTGAATTCTTTCAAATTCTATTTTGCCCTTTGGTTCTAACATATTAAGGCAATTTTTCTTTGAGAATTTCTTGAAGGATGATTTCTAGGTTTTTTTTTATCACGGCTTTCAGGTAGTCTAATAATTTTAAAATTATCTGTCCTGGATCTATTTTCCAGGTTAGTCTTTTTTTTCAATGAGATATTTCACATTGCCTTCTATTTTTTCATTGTTTGGATCTGTTTAATAGTATCTTGATTTCTCATAAAGTCATTTGCTTCCATTTGCTCCACTCTAATTCTGAAGGAATCATTCTCTTCAGTGAACTTTTGAGATTCTTTTTCCACCTGGCAAATTTGATTCTTTAAGGCATTCTTCTCCTCATTGGCTTTTTGAGCCTCTTTTGCCATTTGACTTATTTATTTTTTAAGGTGTTATTTTCTTCAGTCAGGTTGTTGATTCTGTTTTCATGATTTTCTTGCCTCATTCTCATTTTTCTTTCCAATTTTTCCTCCACTTCTCTTATTTGGTTTTCAAAATCCTTATTAAGCTGCTCTATGGCTTGTAATCATTCTATATTTTTCTGGAAAATTTTGGTGTGGGAGTTCTGTCTGTGTTGTCTTTTTCCCATTCCATCCTTTGATCGTTTTTGTCCGCAAAAAAGGAATCTAAAGTTGGAGTGCTGTGCTTGCTTTGGTTCCTTTGCCTGCTCCTGTTGCCAGTCAATTAACTTGACTTTTGAACACTTTGCCACAGTAGATCTCTGCTTCCTGAGGGGAGAGTTTTTTCCAAAATTGCTAGGGTTTTTGTAGCTGCCAGACCTATTAGGATGCCACCATCTCTACAGCCTCTACCAGCTTTGGGTCACTTGTCATATACCTCAGGACCACCACCTAATACCATGATCCCGATCCAGGCAGGTTAAGGCAAGAGCCCTTAGCCTCTGACTTGTTGCTTGGCTCCCTGCATTCTGTGGGCTGGGACCTCTGAAGTAGCCATGTGGAAGCGGCTGCATGGCTTCCACTGCCACCACTTCTGGCTCTGGGGCCAGAGGGCCAGACCTGATCCTCTTTCCACCCCACCCCCCCAAATTCAGCCAAGTTCCGCTGACCTTTCACTTTGTTTTTGGCATTTATGGGTTGATAATTCTGGGAACCCCCACAGCTGCTGGTGATCCACTCTCCCAAATGCTCCAGCCAGCCACCCTGGGGCTAAAACCGCCTCTCACACTGGGTTGGGCTTAGTTTCCAGCACACTGTAACGAATCCTTCCTGTCAGCTGCCAGGTTGCCTGCTGTGGGAGATTTATTTCTCTGTCACTTTGTGGGTTCTGGACCTATAAAATTTGTTTAGAGTCATATTTTTTAGGTATTTGAGGTATTTATGATGGGAGTCATGGAGTTTTCCTACTTCTAAACCAT
Source organism: Pseudocheirus occidentalis (assembly GCA_028646575.1). NCBI lineage: Eukaryota > Metazoa > Chordata > Mammalia > Diprotodontia > Pseudocheiridae > Pseudocheirus > Pseudocheirus occidentalis. Next base: position 157,041,256 of record CM053599.1, on the reverse strand, counting down.
CATCCTGACTCTACCCCCTCTTCACTGCACTATTGCCATATTCCTATCTCAACCTCAAGTTTCTCTGCTTGTCAAACTTTTCTCATCAAAGGTACCAAACTGATGATTTACCATATCACCGTCATACTCAAAAAACTTCATCAAATCCCTTCTTCCCTCTAGGACAAGACATCTATTTCTTTGGCATTTAAAATGCTTCACAGCCTGGCTCCAGGGCATCTTTCTAGATATAACTCTCCTTCACACGATGTGTTCCAGCCTAATTTGCCTGCTTCCTCCCTGCCCCCACATGTCCTATCTCCCTTAGTCACATTTGTGTCCCAGAATCTTTATCTTTCTTTAAAGTTTAACTCAAATATTTTACTTATAGAAGCCTCTCTGATGGCCCAGCTCTATCACAAATGACCAAACCATTGGAAACAGTCTTGCACTTCATTTGCATGCATTTTTGAATTTACTTCCTTATATTCAGGTTGTTCTCTCCACCTTACCAACCCCCATTTGATGCAAATTCTTTAAGAGCAGATGTGGTTTCATTTATGTCTTTTCCTCAGTGCCCAGAAAAAAGACTGGCATATTGTAGGTGTTAAACAAATATCTGTTAAATGAATGAAGAATGGTCACCAGTTGATGTTTGCTTCTTTTGCCACAGCCATTCAAGAAAATGGTCTACTCAGTCATGGAGTACTTGAAGTAAATATTGAGGGAGGTAATAAAAATAAGTAATAAGAAATCTCACTGGTGAAATCATGAATCTGTCAAAAATCATCAAATAAGAAGTGACTGCAAAAGGCAAGATTTCATTTTATTTTTATGATATTTTCAAAATGAATGTGTTCAATGATGAAAATAGTGTCTTGTTATCACATCATGGGATTTGTTACACTTAGATGTTCATTTATTCTATAAGCTTTAGCATCTTCCCCATGGAACCTTTGCAGCTAGAACAAGAGAAATGTGGAAAACAGATCTTAATATTTCTCTCTGAAAACAAGTTTGTAGCTGATTTAAGGTGAAGGAGGTAAAGAAAGCTAGTGTTCTTTTTCCATTAATCCCAGGAGGGCTGCAACCCATGCTTTCTTCTCCTTTTCAATTTTCTGCAAGCCATTTGAGTGAAGATGGGGAGAGGGGAGAGGAGACAGCTCTATCCTGACTATCCTGACATTTCTTTTGTGGGACAGTCTGTAAGCTATGGGGAACACAATGTAGTGAAGGCAGCTCCAGGGTTGTGACTCAGAAAAATAAATGTATGTTTGAGCTTAATCTGTTTTACTGACATTTTTTTCATTACTTTCTTAAGTCTAGACAATCAAAACAATAAATCAGGTGCTGATTTGTAGAGTTTGTGGAATTTCTGAGGTCTAAATACTCACATTTAATATTTAACCATCCAGTCACAGCGTATCACTGGCAATCTGTCCTGTGCCACAGACTAGAGATCAGCAGGGTAAATTTTGTACTCCAACCAACAGCTCTTCATTAAACTAGTTATGACTGAGTTGGAAGGATTTTTTTGTTTCTAGAATAGTTTTTTTTTTACAGTGCCAGCAGAATGAAAGTGAATTCTTTGATTCTGAATGTATTAACTGGTATTCTCAAGGTAAAAGGCCTTTGTAAAGAGACCAAGGGGCACACTGACTCCTAGGAAGTGATTTGTGGGTACAGCTGACATATTGACTGTGAGATTGATAGTGGAGTTAATCTGCCAGTGTAGGTCTGGGCATGCCTTCCAACTCAAAACTGGTGAAAAAGACAATCCATATCTCATCTAGTGGAGTGGTGGGCAGAAAGGGGAAAAAGACTATATCTGTGATGCTGAGACCCCTCGGTTTGCACAAATGACAATAAAACATATTTGAGGTATTCAAGTCAATTCAACCACTTGTGCTTAATCATCTACAAGAGATGAGCATTTCTCATTTGTGAACTTACATTCCTGGAGAGTGTTTCGCTAAACCTAGGATTAGGCACATTTCTGACATTTACTATTTTGATCTTTCAAATGTAATTTAATTAATTGATTTCTGGTATTTAATATCTTGATCAGTCTTTCATCATTCAACAAACCACTGTTCTGTAAAGATGGTCTTTCTTTGCTTCATACCCAGTATACCCAGTGAAACAGAAACATAGTGATATTACATCAGATTTATCTTAAAAAGTAGAGAATTAGAAATAAGTCCAGTGAGTCAACTTTTTTCTTTAGGATCACAGTACTTTTTAAATAAATGATGGTTTGGTGTGGGTGGAAGTGAGAAGTAGGAGGGGAAGGTGGACTTGCTCAGGAAATGGTAACTAGTCCATTTGGTTGGTTTAAAGCAAACATAAGGGAGTAAGAGGAGCTATGTCTGAGAAGAGATAATCATACACTAAAGAGGAGCATGTTAAGCTAACATTGTGAAACTTCAGATTTTGACTATTGCCTTATTCACACTAAATAAAATGTCTACATCAGGGTTTTGTCATGAAGCTTGTGGGATTTCTATTTTTGGTTTTGTTTTGTTGCACTATTTTGATAAGTATTTTAACATATTTTTTCCCTTTGTAATCCTATGTATTTTATTTTCTGTATGTAACAGCATAATTCTGAGAAATAGTCCACATACTTCATTGTACAAACAGAAAGATTCATGACACAAAAATGTTTAGAACACTTAGTCGAGACTGTCTAGAAATGTCCCAGAGAATAGAAACATTTTAAAGATCTTAGTAGTGAGGGGTCTGGGGACTAAGGCTAGAGATATACCTTCTGCCTCTCTTGAAGCCATATGACAACACTCCCAGGCTGCATGACATCTCTGTGTGTGTGTGTGTGCGTGTGTGTGTGTGTGTGTGTGTGTGTGTGTGTGTGTTTGTGTGAAAAGGTAAGGGGAACTTGAAGATCTTTACTGTGCCTTAATATGCCAAATGTAATCATATGGTCCATGGGGGGAGAAGCTTACTGAAAGGGTGGAACAGGAAGGGTGGAGCAGGAAGGAGAAGGAGAAAGAGCCAGAACAGCTGGGAGCAACCAGCATGGAGGCTGAGAAGCTAGCGTAAGAAAGGGATATTTTTGTTAAGGAGCAAAGGAAGCCTGTTTTATTTTGAAGGCCTGATGGAGGTAAGGCTTGGAAATGTTGGGGTTTGTTGCATTGGTTATGTGTGCCAACTTCTTGATTGGTATGATGGATTTGGCTTTCTGGTTTTGGGATTCAGCTTTCTGGCATTTGAATAAATGTTTTGGTTCTGTCTTCCATGTGGAGAGTTTGTTACATTTTTCTGATTCACAACTACACCAGCAGCATATTCATAACTGCCATAGGTGCTGTGAATACCACATTGTCATTATAGTGTGTGTATGTGTGTGTGTGTGTGTGTTGAAATGAGAAGATATATATATATATATATATATATATATATATATATATAATTCTCATAAACTAGAGTGAGATCTCTGACAGAAGGATCCAAGTTTCTGGACTAGGAAGAAAAGGAGTTCAGAGGGAAACAAACAAAGAAACAAAACAACAACAGCAACAAAAAACTCAGCTTAAGACAATTGGCCAGCTTGGAGAATCCAGCTTTTTGTATTAAATGAAACCTGAGTCTGAGATCGTCTTGTTGGGGAGATGAGTAAATCTTAGTCAAGATACTGAATGAATTCAGACCTCAGAAACTGTAGAAGATATTTTGCAAATACCATACAAGATTTTCTGCTTTTTCTGAAAACAACCAAAAAACAAAACAAACAAATGAAAACAACAAGGGCTTTAAGGTAAAGGACAGGGACCATTCCTTCTTTTCTTTTGAGAAAAAGAAACCCAAAGATTTTAGCCGGTCCAGAAGCTGTAGACATCAGAATCCTGGGTCTGTCTTAGAATATCCAGTACAGACTATAGCAGAGTAACATCTGGTGATGTAAACCACATGTAGGGGTGTGCTTGAGTCAGTTTATACTGACTTGAAAACTAATTGTGAAATATTTAGTGATTCAGTATAAGTGTGTACTCCTTGGAAATTAGCTAGTACTACAAATCAGGACTTGATTTTTTTTTTGCTTTTTTTTGAAGGGGGGAAGGTAGGTAATTGGGGTTAAGTGACTTTCCCAAGGCTACACAGCTAATTTTGTGTTAAGTGTCTGAGGCCAGATTTGAATGTAGGTCCTCCTGACTCCAGGGCCAGTGCTCTATTCACTGCTCCACCTAGATGCCCTATGATATTTTGTTGTTGATTGTTTAAACTTAGAAAGTGATGGGGAAAATGTTAACAATGTGTATTAAACTTGTATCTCTGTTTTGTGATTTTGTAGAGTCAGTGGTTAAATATTTATCACCACATTCCTGTTCATATGCCTTTACCTAAGATTTCAAAAAGAAAAATTACCCCATATCCCACTTAAATAAATGTCAGTGAGTATTAACTGTCTATCTCAAACAAGATTACTGCATCTGTGCAATAGTACCTCTTCATTCCCTTTCCTCAGCTCATTCAATTCAAATAAATTTACTAAGCACTCATTAAGTGCCTACTGTGTGTATAGTACTTAGTAAGAGGCTAGACAAAAAGGAAACAACCCTTGCTCTCAATGATCTTACACTTTACTTGGGACAATATCACAAACGTTGCACAAACTAGCACAGATCTTAGAGTTCATCTAGTCTAATTTCATTGTGCAGATGAAGAAATTCAAGATCAGAAACTTGCTGAAGGTCTCAAAGCTAGCTAGCTATAGATGTTAGTCATTCAAATAGCATTTATTAAGTACCTACTATGTGTTAGGCATATAGTTATAAATCAATGAAGCTTCCATTGCTGTATTCCCTGATTTCCTAGAATTGGAGGCTAATATTCAGGTATATAACTCTATCATGTATGGCCAGACTTAGGTTTTGTATCTCTTTTGCTTCCAAAAAATACCCTTTCCCACTCTGAACAAGAAAATAGAAAGCATAAATGAATAGTGCATCTCATCATCATCTTTCTCCAAATGTACTTAGAAGTAATGGAGGCCTAACTTTGATAGTAGTTTAACTCACAGAAGGCAATTATAAGCACAAATATTAATAAAAGCCTCTTTCAAAGGAAAAGTGGTCTGTAGATTTTAATATATTCATAATTTAATCATAATATTAGAGTATATTTCATAACTATAGTACTTTGAACATATAATCAGATCAAACATGTACTCCCTTAGCCGTATATCTCAGGGGAGTTAAAGTAAATTTTGAGTCAAGAGATAAAAGGAAGGTGCTCATTCAGTTTACTTCTTCTTTCCTTTCTAAGGAGCCAGAGAGAGGTGATGTTGGTGAATGACAAAAACAAAACACAACAAAACAATTTACGTGCCATATAAAATATGCTGTTACTTAGGTGTCCAAATTCCAATGCATGGATTCCCACATGCATAGTAAGCTGATGCAGTAAGAAGAATGGTTTCAAAGGAAAAAAAGGAACATTATTTCCAAATATGAAATGTGATCATGAGATGTGTTTTTAAACCTCTGAAAATCATTATACCTTAATATTATGTCTGAATATTCTGGATAGCCTCCAACTAAAATAAGAAGTCAGTTTCCCTAATTGAGATGCTTTTCCCCCAAGTACTTTCAACTCTAATTTTTATTGAAAAAATTGTAAAACTCCTGGTTCATTGCTTCTAATAAAATAAATTTAATATGAATACTTGAGAATTTAATCAGATGATAGCATTTTAACTGTTTTACTAATATGTCCATAAAATAAATAAGTGAGCACTAAAAATAATAATAAAAACACTCCACCATACAAACAAATCTTATCCCTCACTTACTGCCTTATTTATCTTCCCTTGCCATCTCTATGCTGTCAGCATTCTTTGCTATATGCTCTGGGTTGCTCCTCCAGTGATTTTTCACCCATCCTTCACAGCTGTCTTGTTACCTTCCAGTTTAATGTATAGAGATATGAAGAATCCTTTGTACCCCATTTATATGCCGTTAGTTTTCAGTCTCTCAATCTGTCACCTGACAGTCCTGGCTATTCCATTTTAGCCCTGCTCATTAGATCAGGTGCTAATGCGTGAAAATGGATGTTTTTCATATTGATGTTTCTGAACAATTGGTCTTTAAATTCCTTTGACCTTTGCAAGGTGAAAGTAGTGTTTGGGCACCTTCCCTAATGGGAAATTAAAGATATAACAAACTTTATAGGATGCTAACTGAAAAAGCTGAGAGACTAGAAATGATTGGTTATATTTGAAAACTAGGAATTCCCTCTAGAAATGCTTAGAAACACATTAAATGACATGAGACAATCAGAATATTTCAGTAAGATATAGAATGTTATTCCTTTTTTACCTCAGGAAAAAATTTGTAGTTATTTACAAAAGCAAAGTTAAAAAAATACAACTATGACACATTGCCTATAATGCCAGATTGATTTTTTCCCCCTGTGTGGATTAATTTTAGCTCTTTCTTCCTTTTATTCTTTTTATTTCTTTGAAAAAATATGTTCTACAAATAACTTTTTTGGAAGAGGAGAGACAGAGACAGAAACAGAGTGAGTGAGCCAGGAGAAATGTAGATGATATAAATATAAATTTATAAATATAAAAAAAGCGAGAAAATAACTTTAAAAAATTAAACATATACATTTCCTTATATGTCAAGTAGTCCGATTTTGATAATATCCAGATTTGCCCCCAGCCCTAACAGATTCTGATCTAAAGATTATTTAAATTAATTTATATGCAATACTATGTATTTTATTAAAAGAAAGATTAAATCCAAAGATAGTCATAGCATTGCCTGAAAGACACAGAAACTGTATTCAATAATTAAATTTCATGTCCCTTAATAAATAAATTAATATTAATGTGAAAAAAATTCATACTTTTTTTTTTACTAGATTTTAAGTGACTTTTTTTCAATTCATTCATGCCTCTTGGACATTTGATTCCAAAGACGAGTTGTAGCTTTCATTATTGACCTCTGTTTTCATATAAAATGAGACTTATTCAATCATCATAAATGTGTTCTCATCCATTAAGATTTGAGATAAATTTTCCTTTAGTTTCCTTAGTTATAAAATAAGGGAGAATGTGTTAAATAGCCTCTAAAGTTAATTCCAATTCTAAATCTATTTTCCTATAGTTAGTAGCTTCCTGGATTGACTATCCACGTTAACATTGTGTAGGCTCAGGCACTGTTAGCATTTAGTAATAATCAATGTCACTTGATTAAAAAATGAAATTAACATAGTATGAAACAATAAATATACCTCACTGTGCAACTTTTCTTAAAATTATAGGATAGACCTGAAAGTCACTTTAGAAATAATTCAACCTAGTCTTCTAATTTTACAGATAATGAAAATGAGACTAAGAGAACCCAATTTTCTCAAATATATCTAAGTAATAAGTAGTATAACAGATCTTCTGATCTTCCACATCTTCCAGATCTTCCAAAGCTATGATTCTTTCTAGTGGAACTTAATGAATCATCTATCTTACACATAATTCAATTCAACAAAGTTGGCTGGTAGAACAGAAATAGATTGTGGTCATGGGAGAATAAAACGAAGTGGCCCAAGCAGGACTGAACGCAGCACCTTAGATTTCTATTACTGAGATCTATCTAGCTGAGTAATCAGGCATTACTGATTAATTTACTGATTATTACTTATTAATTAATTAATTACTGATTACTGAGTAATCAGGCACAAGACAGATTCAGAGTATAATTATTTGAAGAGGTCCATAAATGCCAGTCTTACCCTAATTGTATCTGTGGTTGTTCTTTGCTAAGGCAGAGATGATCTTCTTAAATATTGCTCATCCCTGGCAAGCCTTTAACTTACTATTTCTTGTTGACTTATTCTTTAAAATCAATACACTACCTCATTAGCTGATGATCTTAGCTTTTTAAAAATTCTTTCTGGAAACTTTTCTCTGAAAGTCTACATCTGCAGTATACTAATGTAATGGTAATTAATTTGTTTGATCAGATGTTAAGTAGATCCTAGTAACCTAATGTTAAGTATAGAACTCTGTCCATTGGTGATAAGGTGTGAATTCTCAGAACTCTGTCCATTGGTGAGAAGGTGTGAATTTCCCTGTGACTTGGAAGAATGCTATTGGCTGAGACACTCCCTTGAACCATGTTGACTTGGGAGAAGGCCAGTTCTTATAAGTAGGAGAATTTCAGAGACAAGACAGACCTTGGATTTGGTTCCTGAGTGGCTGACTGCAGATATGAACAGGATGGGACTTTGTTTGTTGGTGGCCTGGCTGATCCTTGAGTTCCAGGT
>CM053599.1:156992395-157032491 GCA_028646575.1 Pseudocheirus occidentalis | reverse complement strand
GAGAATTTCTTGAAGGATGCTTTCCAAGTTCTTTTTCTGTTAATGGGTTTCAGGTAGACCAATAATTTTCAAATTGTCTCTCCTGGATCTATTTTCCAGGTCAGTGGTTTATTCAAGGAGATATTTCACATTGCTTTGTATTTTTTTCATTTCTTTGTAACTGTTTAATAGTATCTTGGTTTCTCATAAAGTCATTAGCTTCCACTTGCTCCATTCTAATTCTGAAGGAATTATTCTCTTCAGAATGCTTTTGAGATTCTTTTTCCATCTGGCAAATTCGCCTTTTTAAGGCATTCTTCTCCTCATTGCCTTTTGGTGTCTCTTTTGCCATTTGAGTTAATCTATTTTTTAAAGTGTTGTTTTCTTCAGTCAGGTTGTTGACTCTCTTTTTGTGGTTTTCTCACATCATTCTCATTTTGCTTCCCAGTTTTTCCTCCACTTCTCTTATTTGTTTTTCAAAGTCCTTTTTCAGATTTTTCTATAGCTACTAGGCATTCTTCAAGTGTCTTGGAAGCAGTTGGTGTCAGAGTTTTGTCTGTGTTGTCTTCCTCTTGTTCCATGCTTTCATCCTTTTTGTCCCCAAAAAAGGATTCTAAAGTTTTATTGCTGTTCTTATTTTGCTTCTTTTTCCTCATGTTGGCCAATTAATTTTTTTTTTAGTTTTGTGAAACTCTGCTTTCAGGGAGGAAAGCTCTGTTCCAAATTGCTGGGGTTTTCCTAGCTGCCGGAGCTATTAGGAGGGTGTTGCAGCCTCCCCTAGCTTTGGCTTGCTGAAAGCACACGCCAGGACCACCACATGAGACCACGATCTGGATCCAGGCTGCTCAATGCAAGAGCACTTGGCTCTGATCAATCGACTCAATCCCCCCTGTGGGATCCACAGGCCAGGGGCTCTGAAGCAGCCCAGTGGGTGCATCTGCCAGTTACAGCAGTTTCTGCCCTTCTCCCACTACTTCCTTGACCAGGGGGTAGATTGGCTGAACTGCTTTTCTTCCCCAAATTTAGCTTGAAAGCTTCACTCACTTTCACTGACCTTTAATCATGGCTTATGCAGATTGCTCCAGGTACTTTAGATCTTCTCTGAAGTAGACTCACGCTGTGGCTTGGGAGGCTTGGCTCTTCCCAGCCACCCTGGAGCTTGGCCACATGGCATTTTCAGGCTGGGCTGGTCTCAGCTCCTGGCCTGGGATGAGCCCCTCCTGCCAGCTGCCTTTCTCTAATCCCTATTTTTTCACACCTTTCTTTAATCCCTATTTTTCATACCTTGGTAGATGTGGAGTTGCTAGAGGCTGTATCTCTTCTCTCTCACACACTGCCTGTGGCTTGGCTTGGCTCCTTCCTCCTGCCCTCGGGCCTGGCACCAGTTTTGGCTTCAAGGTGCGGCAGCCTTGGGCTTGTTACCTCCTGAGATGATCCCCTGCTGCCGAGCTGCCTTCCGTGAGAGATGTGTTTTCTGTATTTTTTGAGTTTGAGAGTCCTAGAATTTGTCCAGTGTCATATTTTTATGGGTGTTTAGGGTGGCTGCAGGGGAGCTGTGGGATACTGCTGCTTCTATGCCGCCATCTTGGCTCTGCCCCCAGAAGTCTGTCCAAAAACTTTTTGACCAAATATAATAAAAATCATCCATTTTTCATTTCCTGATGCTCTCTATCTCTTGTTTGATAATAAATTCTTCCCTTCTCTATAAATCTGACAAGAAAACTGTTCTTTGCTCTCCCAGATTGCTAATGGTATCAGCCTTTGTATCTAAATTGTGAACCCATTTAGACTTTATTTTGGCATACAGTATAAGATATTGGTCTAGGCCCAGTTTCTCCCATACTATTTTCCAGTTTTCCTGGCAGTTTTTGTCAAATAGTGAGTTGTTATTCCAGAAGCTGAAGTCTTTGAGTTTATCCAACAGTTGATTGCTATAGTCATAGACTACTGTTTCTCGTGTACCTATCCTATTCCATTGATCCACCACCCTGTTTCTTAGCTGGTACCAAGTAGTTTTGATGATTGCTGCTTTATAATACAATTGATCCTCTGGTTTGGCTAAGCCAGATCGCCTAGCATATCTTTTCACCAATTCCCTTGATATTCTGCTCCTTTTGTTCTTCTTGATGAATTTTTTTCTTTTTTTCTAGCTCTAAAAATACTTTTTTGGTAGTTTCAATAGTATGGCACTAAATAGGCAACTAATTTTGGTAAAATTGTCATTTTTCTTATGTTATCTCTGCATAAATGTGAGCGACTTGTGTTTTTTTCTGGTTATTTAGATTTGTCTTTATTTTGTGTGTAAAGTGTTTTGTAACTGTGTTCATATAGTTCCTGGATTTGTTTTGGCAGGTAGACTCTCAAATAGTTTATAATATCTACAGTAGCTTGCTGCCAGACTTCATTATAAATATATAGGAATGCCAAAGATTTATGGGTATGTATTTTATATCCTGCAATTTTGTCCAAGTCGTTCATTATTTCAAGTAGTTTTTCACTTGATTCTCTAGGATTGTCTAAGTATATCATATCACCTGCAAAGAATTCTACCAAGAGTCATTTTTCCTATTCTAATTCTTTCAATTTCTTTTTCTTCTCTTATTGCTAAAGCTAACATTTCTAATACCAAATTGTGTAAGAGCAGTGGACATCCTTGTTTAAGCCATGATCTTATTAGAAATGCTTCTAGCTTATATTCATACTATTTGCTGATGGCTTTAGATAGATGTTAGATATGATTTTAAGGAAGACTCAATTGATTTCTTTGTTTTCCCAAAAGTTTATTTTGGACTCAAATGTGAGAACACAAATACAAAATAGAGAAAAATACCTGAAATTTGTTTTGATTTGCATTTCTTGAATCAATAGTGATTTAGAGCATTTTTTCATATGCTTATAGATATCTTTAATTTCTACCTCTGAAAATTGCCTGTTCATATTCTTTGTCAGAAAGGGAAAAAAACATATTGTGTACATAGCAGAACATAAGCGAGAATTCAAAATATATAAAAATAAACTTTCATTTTAAGAAAGCCTATATGATAAATTATACTCATATTTAAAATTCTCCATCTTTTCTTTGCTTCCTTGTAAGTTTTATTATCTGGTCTGCACTTTTTACTTTGTTCTTTTTTCCCTCCTTCCCCACTGCCAAGGTCACAATAAATTTAGATATGTTTCTCTATAGCTATAAATATGGACATACCCTTCCCACCACTCTGAAGGCTACCATAACATTTAGATGTTCCTCTATGGTTACAGATATATACATACACATATACATATATACATACATATATAGACATATACTTTTCCAAACCTATGCTACTCCTGATCATTATTTTTGTGAATGTGCATAACTCTTGTTTCCTATCCCTTTTGTCTCCTCTACTTTATTTTTACCCTCTGCCTTGCCCTCTTATGACTTGCTTATCCCCCTCCAAGAATTCGTCTCCTATCCTCTCATTTCCACAAGTCTAAACACCCTTTTATACCATCCTATTTCACCTATGTCCCTCCCTTCCCCTTCCCTCCCCTCTAAAGATCCATCCCTTGTCTTCTCCCTACTCCCTATGACCCTGTCATTTTAATTCTTCTGAATTTAGGAGAATTTTATAACCTTCTAAATATATATGTTTTATTTCCTCTTAAATCCATTTGAGGAAAGTAGGTTACCAGAACTATCCGACATCCTCTGGCATCTAATTCCTCTGTATCAGTTCTTTCTCTTGCACTGTGTTTGCATAAAAAATACTCTTTTAAGATGTTTCTAAATGGTTACATTGATTTCTGTACTCTCTAGTGTTTTTAATAGGAATGGGTATTTTATTTTGTCAAATGTTTTTTTCTGTATCTATTGAGATATTCATATGATTTTCATTTCAATGTTGATATTATCAATTATGCTGCTAGTTTTCCTAACATTAAATCAGCCCTGCATTCCTGTTATAAACCCCATCTGACCATAATGTTTTATCCTTGTGATAAGTTGCTGTTATATATTTGTAAATATTGTATTTAATTTTTTTCATCTATATTCATTAGGGTAATTGGTCCATAATTGTCTTTCCATTTTAGTTCCACCCAGTTTAGGTATCAGCACTATATTTGTATCATAAAAAAAAATTTGGTAGGACTCCTTTCTCTATAGTGGGTATTATTTTATTATCAGTATATCTGAATTATACATCTGCACATCTTGATGAAAATCATTTTACCTTCAGAATTTTTGGATGATTTGTTTTTCTCCCACCCTTCTTCAAATGAGCTTCTACAGTTTCTTTAAAATCTTTCAAGTTTTAGACATTCTTATAATTGAACTACTCAATCCATATGATATTGCCATGAATTGGATCAGAAAATAGAGGCTTCTACAAAAGGCAAGACTTTTTGTCTTTGTGATTGTTGCATGATGGTTTTAGATAGAAATGGCTTATCATTTTGAGGAAAACTCCATTTATTCCTATGTTCTAGTGTTTTTTTTAAATAAGAATGTATGCTGTATTTTTTCAAAAGCTTTTTCTGTGTCGAGATAATCATATGATTGCTGTTGGTTTTCTTACTGATAAGGCCAACTATGTTGATAATTTTCCTAATATTGAACCAACACTGAATTTCTGTATAAACCCTACCTGGTCATCATGTGTTATCTTTGTTGTATATTGCTGTAATTACCTAGCTTGTATTTTGTTCAAAATGTATTCATTGATATCATTAGGAAAATTGGTCCATACTTTTCTTTCTCTATTTTTACTCTTCCTACTTTAGGTATCCTCACTATATTTGTTTCATAAAAGGAATTTGGTAGGACTCCACCTATTTTTAATAAATAATTTATATAATATTGGAATTAATTGTTCTTCAAATGTGGTGTAGAATTCACTTAATTTTTTTTTTTGGAGGGCAATTGGGGTTAAGTGACTTGCCCAAAGTCACACAGCTAGTTCTTTGTGTTAAGTGTCTGAGGTCAGATTTGAACTCAGGTCCTCCTGACTCCAGGGCCAGTGCTCTATTCACTGAGCCACATAGCTGCTGCTAGCATTCACTTTCTGAACCCCTCTGGACCTTGAGATTTTTTCCTATGGCATTCATTAATGATGTGTTCAATTTCTTTTTCAGTGCTGGGGTGATATAAGCATTCTATTTAATGATCTGTTAATCTGGGCAATTTATATTTTATTTTTAAAATTGATCTGTTTATTTACTTTTAGTTTACAAGATTCAGTTCCATAATCTCTTGAGTTTCAAATTTTCGGCCCTCCCTCTCCCCTCCCCCCTACCATAGCAGCATGCAATCAAGTATAGGATCTGCAAATACTTTCACACTGAACATTAGTCTGGTTGTATTGAAGGATTGTAAACAATGGAGTGAACAATGGGAAAAAAAAGAAAGAAAACCAAACACTGGAAAGAACTATAGCATGTAGATTGCTTCAGTCCCCATTTAAACTCTGTTCTTTCTAGATCTTTTTCTGAATGTAGATATCTCCTTCCATCCTGAGACATGTAGAGTTGTCTCATAATTTAACTGTGTGTTGCTGAGAAGAGTCCAGTTTATCAAAGTTGGTCATCACACATACAGTGTGTCTGTGATTGTGTACAAATTTTTCCTGGTTCTGCTCTTCTCACTTACTATCAGTTTGTATAAGCTTCTCCAGGTGAATATGAAGACTGTCTGTTCCCCATTCATTATTGCACAATAGTATTCCATATTCATTTACCACAACTGGTTTAGCCATTCCCCAATTGATGGGCATCCCCTTAATTTCCAGTTTTTTTGCCACCGCAAAAAGAGCTGCAATAAATATTTTGTACATATGGGTCTTCCTCCCACTTCTATGATCTCTTTGGGATACAACACCAAAAGAGGTATTACTGGGTTGAAGGGTATACAATTATTTATAGCCTTTTGGTCATAGTTCCAGATTGCCCTCCAAAATGGTTGTATCAGTTCACAGCTCCACCAACAATGCATTAGTGTTTCAATTTTTCCACATCCTTTCCAACATTTCTCATTTTCCTGTTTTGTCATCTTAGTCAATCTGACTGGTGAGATGTGGTACCTCAAATTTGTTTTCATTTGCATTTCTTGAATCAATAGTGATTTAGAGCAATTTTTCATATCCTTATTGATATCTTTAATTTCTGCCTCTGAAAATTTCCTGTTCATATCCTTTGACTATTTATCAATTGGGGAATGACAGGTAAAATCTTATAGATTTTATTGATTCCCTGTATATTTTAGAAATGAGGCCTTTATCAGAGACACTGGTTATAAAAATTATTTTCCAACTCCCCACTTCCCTTTTAATCTTGGTTACATTGGCTTTGTTTGTACAGAAACTTTTCAATTTAATATAATCAACATGATCCATTTTGCATTTTATAATGCTCTCCAACTCTTCTTTGGTCATAAAGTCTTCCCTACTCCATAAATCTGACAGGTATACTATTCCTTGCTTCCCCAGATTATTTACGGTATCAACGTTTATACCTAGATTATACACCCATTTAGACTTGACTTTGGTGTATGGTGTTATATGATGATCTATGCCCAGTGTCTGCCATACAATATTCCAATTTTCCCAGACGTTTTTGTCAAATAGTGAGTTCTTGTCCCCAAAACTTGTGTCTTTGGGCTTATCAAACAGTGTATTACTATAATTGTTGACTACTGAGGTTTTTGAACCCAATCTATTCCATTGATCCACTACTCTATTCCTCAGCCAGTACCAAGCAGTTTTGATGACTGCTGCTTTATAATACAGATTTAAATCAGTATAGCTAGGCAACTTTCCCTAGCATTTTTTTTCATTAATTGCCTTCACAGTTTGGACTTTTTGGTTTTCCAAATGAATTTTGTCACTATTTTTTCTAGTTATATAAAGTAATTTTTTGGTAGATTGATTGGTTATGGCACTGAATATATGATTTAATTTAGTTAAAATTGTCATTTTTATTATATTAGCTTGACCCAGCCATGAACAATTGATGTTTTTCCAACTAGTTATATCTGATTTTATTCATGTGAAAAGTGTTTTGTAGTTGTGCTTGTAAAGGTACTTGGTTTGTTTTGGCAGGTAGATTCCATTATAATGTCTACAGTAACTTTAAATGGGGTTTCTCTTACTATCTCTTGCTGTTGGACTTTATTGGAAATATATAGGAATGTTGAGGATGTATGTGGGTTTATTTTATATCCTGCAGATTTGTCAAATTTGTTTATTGCCTCAAGAAGTTTTTTAGTTGCTTCTCTAGGATTCTCCAAGTATATCATCATGTCATATGCAAAGAGTGATAGCTTAGTCTCTTCTTTGCCTAATTTGATTCCTTTGATTTCTTTTTCTTCCCTAATTGCTACTGCTAACATTTCTAGTACAAGATTGAATAAGAGGGGTGATAGAGGACATCTTTGTTTCACCCCTGATCTTGTTTGAAATGCTTCTAGTTTATTCCCATTGCATACAATACTTGCTGATGGGTTTAAGTAGATGCTACCTATTGTTCTAAGAAAAAAAAATCCATTTATTCCTATATTTTCTAGTGTTTTTAATAGGAATGGATGTTTGTATCAGCAAGCACCCTGGCATACCTAGGGCAGCTGCTAGCACAGGTTCTTAGATCTGCTTTTCTAAAGGAAAGCAACTCAAAATGGGTTAACAGTCTTTCTTTAATCAAACAAACATATCATTTACCTAGTTCAGGGGAAAAAGTCAGCACCCTGAACTCCAGAGATTACAAACACAAGTTACAAGCACAAGTTACAAAGACAAGTTACAAGCATACCAAGAAAAAGATGAGCAGATGGGCTTCCAACCATCTAACCATCACATCCATTACCTATTCAAGTTACCAGAGAGGGAAGCATCAACATCTGGGTTTTTCAAAGCCAGGGCCTCAATGGCTTTGCAGAGTCTCTTCTGACCAAATCACATAACTCTTATCAAAGTGAGCCCTAAAACAAACCTCACATCATATATAGACTTCTCCTGGGTCAGAGAATTTCACAGCCCTCTTGACCCACTGTCCAATTATAAAGTAACAAAGTGTGACCATTCCCAAATAACAAGCCTCCTGATACAGGCTCCATGTACCACATTCAGCCTATTAGGGAGCAGAGTATACTTTCAAATTAGGGAACATTCTTATAGCCACTTAAGCCTATCAAAGGGTCTAGAGGCAGGAAAGATCTTCAGATTCTCATTACAATGTTGTATTTTGTCAAAGGCTTTTTCTGCATCTATTGAGATGATCATATGGTTTCTGCTAATTTTATTGTTGATATGATCAATGATACTGATGGTTTTCCTAATATTGAACCATCCTCATATTCCTGGAATAAATCCAACTTGATCAAAGTGTATTATTCTTGTTTTAAGTTGCTGTAGACTTTTTGATAATATTTTATTTAAAAATTTTGCATCTATATTCATGGGAGAGATTGGTCTATAATTTTCTTTCTTCATTGTGTCTTTCCCTGATTTAGGTATCAGTACCATATTTGTGTCATAAAAAGAATTTGGTAGGACTCCTTCCTCACCAATTTTCCCTAATAGTTTGTAGAGTATTGGGATGAATTGATCTTTAAATGTTTGATAGAATTCACTAGTAAATCCATCTGGCCCTGGGGATATTTTCCTATTGAAGGATTGCTACCCCTGCTTTTTTTTTTTTTACTTTTGCTGAGGCATAATATATTCGACTCCATATGTTTTCCTTTACCCTGTTTCAAATGGGTTTCTTTTAGACAGCATATTGTAGGATTGTAGTTTTTAATCCATTCTGCTGTCTGCCACTGTTTTGTGGGAGAGTTCATCCCTTTCACATTCACATTTATGATTACTGTCTGTGACTTTCCATCCTCCCTCCTGTTTGTATCACTGTATCTTCCCTTTCCCTTTCCCTCCGTAAGAGTTTTCCTTTTGACCGACGCCTCCCTCAGTATTCCTTCCCTGTGTCTGCCCTCTTTACCTACCCTTTCCCTTTGCTACTCTTTCCCTCCCTTCTGACCACTGTCCCCCTTCTTAGACGCCCCAACCTTATCCCTCCTCTTGCCTGTAGGGCCCAATATATTTTTATTCTTAACAGGGTATGTTATGCCCTCCTTGAACCCAAACCAATTCTGGTAAATTTTGTACAGTGCTCTTCTCCCACCCTCTTTTCCCTCTATTGTTTTGAGTTTTTGTGTGTTTTCATGTTAGAATCTAAACTTAACAGCTTGTATTGATCCCTCATTAAATCAGAACCAGTAAGAGTAATGATCCTTTCCTTTTCTACCATTACAATCCCTTCCTTCCCCTTAATTGTCATTTTTTATTAAATCTTCAGATTAGTTCACTTATACCCACAACCTCCATCTATGTACATATCTTTTAAATGTTGCAATACTTATTCAAATTTCAATATTTTCAGGTATCAACATCTCAATGTAAACAGTTCATTTTTATTGAGTCCCAATTTATGTGCATGTGTGAGCATCTGTGTGTATATGTGTATGTGTGAGTGCGTGTTTTCCTTGTTTACCTTTTTATTTCTTTCTTGGGTCTTGTAAATGGAAATCACATTTTCCATTGAGCTCTGTTTTTTTCATCAGAAAAGTCTGAAAATCTTTTATTTCATTTAATGACCATCTCCTTGCCTGAAAGATTATGCTCAGTCTTGCCAGGTAGTTGATTTTTCATTGCAGTCCTAGCTCTTTTGTTTTATGAAATATCAAATTCCAATCCCTCCGATCTTTTAATGTAGCAGCTGCTAAGCCCTGTGTAATCCTGAATGTAGTTCCATGATATTTGAATTGTTTCTTTTTAGTTGCATGCGGTATTTTCTCCTTGACATTGTAGCTTTGGAATTTGGCTAGTATATTTCTTGGAGCTTTCAATTTGGGATCTCTTTTAGGAGGTGATTGGTGAATTATTTCAATAACTATTTTACCCTCTGATTCTAGGACCTCAGGACAGTTTTCTTTGATAATCTCTTAGAGGATGCTGTCCAGGTTGCTTTTTTATCATGGCTTTCTGGTAGGCTGATAATTCTTAGGTTATATCTCCTGGATCTCTTTTCCAGGTCAGTTGTTTTTCCAGTGAGATATTTTTCATTTTCTTCTAATTTTTCACTCTTTATGTTTCATTTGACTGATTCATGCTGTATCATAGAGTCCTTAGCTTCAATTTGACTGAATCTAATTTTTAGTGAATTATTTTCCTCAATTAGTTTTTGAAGCTCCTTTTCCATATGTTCAGTTTTCATTTTTAGGGAAGTATTTACTCCAGTTATATTTTGAACCTCCCATCCCAGTTCTTCAATTTTACTTTTTAAAGATTTGTTTTGTTCGGTTAGGTTGATTTTTTCCAATTTGGTCACTGTACATTTAAATTTATCTCCTACCTCTCTAAATTCATTTTTAAAATCCCTCTTGAAGTCCTCCTAGAATGCTTTTTGGGCTTGATACCAATTCACATTTCCTTCTGTGGTCTCCAGTGTGAGTATAGAGTCTGTGTCACCTTCTGAAGTTGGTTTTTCTTGCTCACTATAAAAAGATTTGATGGTTCTAACGTTTGGCAGTTTCCTTCTTGCCTGTCGTTATTGCCTATATCCTAGATTTTTAAAATGGCTTCTGGGGTGTAGAAGTATTGAGCTTCTCCGGCTGGGAGGTAGGGGTTTGGTTGTTCACTTCTTGAGCTGTAGCAACTGAGTGTGTGGGCTGAGGGCAAGGCCAGGACTCTCAGTGTTTCCTCTGAGTTACCCTGAGGCTTACAGTGTAACCCATGGGGGCAGGGTAGTCTGGCTCCTTCACGTTTCCACTTCTGTCTCTGGGCTATAGCTCCTGTAGGCTCAGTATCAGGAGGCCAGCAACAGGGCAGGGATGCACAACTGAGCTTTTGTTGTTATTGTTTGCTGGCTCCACCCTACTGTGCTTAGACTCTGTACTGTCTCACTTCCCCCTTCCTCAGTGACACCCAAACCTGAGGCTGTTTCCACTAATTCCGGATTTTACTCTGGGTGCAGGATTTAACTCTGGACTTTTCTGGGTCAGGGAGGGGAGATCAAAGCAACTAAGTTTTATTCCTCCATCTTGACTTCTGGAAGTTAGAACATGTAATTTTAAACATCCAGGCTATAGGCTGGTAGCCCAAGTCGAAGCTGATGACCCTGCTGTGGGCCCTGCATTTTCTCTTACCCAGCTCTGATGATCCCTTGGGGTGAGTGAGTCTGCTGGCTGGCTGAAGCTTCTTCTCGGTATGTCATACTCTGTTCTCAGATCCATGTTGGTGCAGCTCCTGTGTGCTCTGCATTTTCCCTCTCCAAACCTGAGCAGGCACTTTTTAGCTTTTAGCAACAGAATTCTTGGAGGAGCTTGGAAAAGCTACTGCTTCCTTTCTGCCATCTTAGCTCTGCCCCCAATTTATAGCTTTTCTTAAATCTCCACCAATTACATTCAGATTATCAGATTTAGTGGTATATAATTGGGCAAAATATATCCTAATGAGTGCTTTAATTTCTCCTTCATTGATAGTGACTTCACCCTTTTCATTTTGGTTGTTGGTTTTATCTTATCTAACTTTTATCTAACGTCTTATCAATATGTTATATTTTTTCCATAAAGGAATGTCCTAGATTTAATTTTTAGCTAAATGGTTTTTTAAAAGTTCAATCTTATGACCTTTACAGGATTTCTGGTTTTGTGCTCATTTGGGGATTTTTCTTTTTTCTTTTTTGCTTTTTTTAGTTGCATGACAAATTCATTGACCTACTCTTTTGTCATTTTTTTCAAATGTTAGAATTTAAAGAAATATATTTTCCCCCAAGTGCTACTTTGACTACATCACTTAAATTTTGGTATGTTTTTCCATTGTTGCCATTCTCTTGTTTCCCAGCTTTATGCTTTCCTTCTAATCTTGGTTGCATTGACTTTGTGCAAAAGTTTGTCAATTTAATGGATTCAGTTATCCACTTTGTATTTTTTTTTTAACATTTTCTGATTGGTCATAAATTCTTCTGCTCTTTATAAATCTGATGAACTTTTTTGCTTAAACCTAAAGTTTTTGCTTAAACTTGTTTTCTTAAATTTCAGACTTTAAATCTAAATCATGCATGCATTTTGACTTTATTTATGTTGGTATAGGTATAAGATGTTCGTCTATGCTTAATTTCTGCCATGCTATTTTTCTGCTTTCCTAGCTCTTTTTGTTAAACAGTGAGTCTTATCCCAGAAGCTGGAGTCTTTAGGTTTATCAAACAGTAGATTACTACAGTCATTGACTTACTCTGTCTTGTGTACCTGAGTTTTCCACTGATCCATTGCTTTATTTCTTAGCTAGTAACAAATAGCTTTGATTACTGCTGCTTTATAAAACAATTTAAGATCTGGTTTGACTAGGCCAACTTTCAATTGCATCTTTTCATTTATTCCCTTAAATTAAAGGGAATTAATTAAATTAAATTAAATTAGTTTTGGACTTTTTGTTTTTCCAGATGAATTTTCTTATTACCTTTTCTAACTCTATAAAATAACTTTTTGTAGTTTGATTTTTATGGTGCTGAATAAGAAAATTCATTTAGATAGAACTGTTATTTTCATTATATTTCTTTATATTAACTCAACCTACTCAGGATCAATGGACATTTTTGTAATTATTTAGATCTGACTTTATTTGTGTTCGTATGGTTGCTGGGTTTGTCTTGGCAGGTAGACTCCCAAACGTTTTATGTTAGAGTCCCTAATTCTTTGCATGTTGTTTGTCTTTACCACACTGCTTTCATTTTATCAATGTTGTCCTGGTCCTGTTTGCTTCATTATGCACAAGTTCATGTATGTTTTACAGGTTTCTCTGAAAAAAATACATTCTGCCATTTCTTATAGTATAATAGTTTCCCCTCACATTTATATGTCATAATTGTTTTACCTATCCCCCAATTTAAGAGTGCTCTCAGATTCCCATTCTTAGCCAGAACAAAAAGTGCTATAAATATTTTTGTAAATCCTTCAAGTTTATTTTGCTTAATACTAATCCTTCCCTCATTTTTATCCACCTTTAATTCTCTGTTTTATTACCCTTTTCCTCCTATTTCCCTGTTGAGTGAAAAGCATTTCTCTATTCTCTGTGCATGAGTGTGTATATTTGTTTGTTTATATTCTCTGGCTGCTGGTTGTGGAGGCTTGTCCTAAGATCATCATAACATAAGAGAACCACTCCCATTTCCTCCCTCTATGACTCTTGATGATGATAGGGTTCAGATGGGAGACAAGTATCATCTCTCTCTATCTCTCTCATCTCTTTATTTGAATGTAAGCAGTTTGCCTGTGTTTAGTCTCTTATTGTTTTTCATTTGTGTTTACTCTTTAATGTTTTTCTTGTCTCTGTGTTTGAACATCAAAGTCAGTACTCAGGTCTGGTATTTTTATAAGGAATGCTTGAAAGTCTTCTATTTCACTCAATAAACATTTTTTTCTTCCAGGAGGATGATAATCAGTGTTGCTAACATATTTTTGACTAGAAGCACATATATTTGCCTAATAAAATATTATGCATCAAATTGTATACTCCTTCATAATGTTAGCTGCTAAATTGTTTGTGATCTTGGTTGTGGGTCGTTGGTACTTTAATTTTCTATTTCTGGTTCTTTGTAGAATCTTTTCTTTGATCAGAAGTTATGAATTTTGACCACAGAGTTCCTGAAAGTTAGCTTTTTTATGTGAATATCATTGGATTATGTCTTTTTCTACTTCACCTTCTCATTCTAAGGGATTTTGGATCTTCTTTTAATATTTCTTGAAATGTTATGTCAAGATTCTATTTTTGGTCAGTGTTCAGGTGATTCTCAGTTTTTTCCCTTTAATTTTTTTCCACGTCTTTTGTTTTGTATAATGTTAAATTTTCTTTTATTTTTATCCTCTTAATCTGTTTTAGTGTTTCTTGTTGTCTCATGGGGAAGCTTCTACTTGTCCTGCTTTGATTTACAAGGAGTTTGTGGATTCAACAAGGTTTTGTACTTCCTGTGCCAAGCTGCTAATTCCCTTTCCATTTCTTTTTTTAATGCTTTTTTCATTTCTTTTTAAATATTTTTCTGGCACTCTTATTTCATTTATAAAAATACATTAAAATAAAGAATAAATAAAATAAAAAGTGAAATAAAACAAGAAATTTATCTTCTCCAAGGATTCTCACTGAATTTGTGTTCAAGCTTTATTTTATTTTTAGTTTTCAATTGTAGGTATTTTGCTCAGTATCTTCATCTATGTTTGTTTCTTGAGCATTCATGCCCCTTCTAGTAGCTTTTATGATGCGATTCCATTTTTATTTGTTTGCTCATTTTCTTCATTTATTTCCTGACTTCAGACTTGATATTAGGTCTGGGTTCTGAGCACTTCAGGGAGGACAATCTGGGCTGGCACTTTTGATGGTAGTGTGTGTGTGTATGTGTGTGTGTGTGTGTGTGTGTATGCAATTGATTGTTCTGTTATTCTAAAATCTCAAGGGCAGCTCTGGCTGTTGAGTTGCACGCATTCAGTGCCCCCAAATTGGTCTGATACAGAGCAAAGTTTGATTGCTATCTTCTTTTCTGTAACTTCCTACATAAATTTGGTTCTGAGCAATGGTAGGCTGCTGCTGGACTCAATTCTATTGGTCAACAGGAAAGTTCTCCTGATTTAGTAACACGTTCTCCTTTGGTCATGGTCAAAAATTACTTCTCTGGTCATTTCTTTGTGGATTTCCAATTGGGTTAGAAGTTAGATCTGAGATTGTACTCTGCTTCTGGCATCTCTGAGTCACATAGCTGCTACTTGCTTCTGAACTTCTGGCATACAGCATAAGGTTCTTTACCCCAAAACTCAAATCCTAGCCAAAGGTCCCCGTTTTGAATCTCTGTCCTGGGACTAGGTATCAGGTGATAAAGCCACCAGGTGACATATGTTCCTTCAAGGTGCTGCAGTATAGTTCCTGGACCTTCCCTTGCCCTGCTGCAAAATCTTGCCCTGATTCAGAGCACTGGAACAATGATGAAGGACAAGATCATTACAGACCTTTGACTTCCTCCTTATGCTCACCTGGATTGGAAAAATGATTTACTCCAGCCTTTTCTTAGATTTCCTCATAAAGATTCAGTTTGGTGTGTTTTATATATCACTTTGGAGAAGTTTGATGGAAACTAGAGTTTGATAAACTGCTTCCTGCAACTTTTCCCTGTGGAAATATATATGTGCTTTTGCGGGGAGGGGCTGGGATGGTAGAGCCATTGGTGTTAAGTAACTTGTCCAAGGTTACATGGTTAGTAAATATTAAGTGTCTGAAGCCAGATTTGAACTCAGGTCCTCCTGACTCCAGGGCAGGGGCTCTGTTCACTGCCACCTAGCCACCCTGACATATATTTCTTAATTGGTCCAAGGACAGCAATAACATAGAATAAAGTACTTTCTTAGTACATTTTATTGGTAGCAGATATTATCTAACTGTTTTGGTGGAAATGTGTTTCTGTATTATGGAAGTAGGATAGATGATATGTGGAAATTTCTTCATTTGATTTAAAAATGTGACAACCTTATTAACATCTAGCCAACATTCTAATTACACCATTAATTTCTTTTTCTAAAAATTAATTAATTTATTTTCTTGATTACATCACTTATTTCCACAAGATTTTGAGTTATGATTTTTCTCCTCATCTTTCCCCTACCCACCACCCCAAAACAGTGATTCTACTGAATAGCCCCTACCCCAATCTGTTCTCTCCTATGTCCTTAGCCATTGTCCCTTTGACTTTCTGGTAGGACAGGATTGATTTCCCTTCCCCAGTGCCTGTTTATCTTAATTCCCAGTTGAAGATAGTTAATAATAATAATAATGATAACAATAAGTATACATATATATTTTTAACATCTGATTATAGAACTTTAAATTCTAGATTCTTTCCCTTTCTCCCTTGTCACCCATCCCCCACTGGAAAGACAAGCAATTAAATACAGATTGTACATGATTGTACAGAACCTCTCCACAGTGGACATATTGTGAGAGACTGATTATATGTCCCTCCTTCCTGTCCCCCTCTGTCCCCCATTCTATTCTCTACCCTTTCCCTTTACTGAGCAACCCTCCCCCCAACCCTGCCCTCCCCTCCATCATCCCACCTCTTATCCCCATCCCCTCTATGCTCCTGTGTGGCAATATACACAGTTTAGAGTTTATGTCATTCCTTCTCTCAGCCAAATTTAATGAGAGTAAGGTTGACCCTTTCCCTTTTGCCTTCCTGTTCTTCCCTTCAATTGCAACAATTATCCCTAGCCTCTTCTATATAAGATGATTAACCCCATTCTGTCTCTTCCTGTCTCCTCTCATTCTAATCCTCTCCCACCTCAGAATTTCACCTTTTGAAATGTTTTCCCTTCCTATTCAATTGATCCCGTGCCTTCTATGTACACACAATGCACCCATACTCAGATATATGTTCGTACACATATATGATCCCTCCTACATAGACATATGTGTATGTGTACATACATACATACATACATACACACATACATACATACACATACATACATACACATATATATATATATATATATATATATATATATATATACATACACACATTTGTATTCCCTTCACTTATCCTCATACTGAGATAAATTTCATGAGTTGCAATTATCATTTTCCCATGTTGGCATGTAAATAGCTCAACTTTGATAAGTTCCTCATGATTTCTTTTCCATGTTTGCCTTCTCATACTTCTTGTATTTGAGTGTCAAATTTTCTTTTCAGTGCTGGTTTTTTCAGCAAGAATGTTTGAAAGTCCTCTACCACATTGAATGACCATATTTTCCCCTGGAACAGTGTACTCAATTTTGCAAGGTAGGTGATTTTTTTATTTTAATCCAAACTCCCTTGATCTCCAAAATATCATATTCCAGGCCCTTTGATCCCTCAGTGTAGAAACTGCCAGATCCTGGGTTATCCTAATTGTGTTTCCACAGTATTCAAATTGCTTTCTCTTGACAGCCTGTAATATTTTCTCCTTGATCTGGGGACACCAGAACCTGGCTATAATATTCCTGGAAGTTTTCTTTTGGGGATCTTTTTCTAGAATTCTTTCAAGTTCTAAAATATAAGGGCAATTTTCCTTGAGAATATCTTGAAGGATGCTTTCTAAGTTATTTTTTTTGTTCATGCTTTCAGGTAGTCCAGTAAATTTTAAATTGTCTGTCCTGGATCTATTTTCCAAGTCAGTGTTTTTTTTCAAGGAGATATTTCACATTGCTTTCTATTTTTTCATTGGTTTGGATCTGTTTAATAGTACCTTGATTTCTCATAAAGTCATTTGCTTTCATTTGCTACACTCTAATTTTGAAGGAATTATTCTCCTTAGTGAGCTTTTGAGATTCTTTTTCCATCTGGCAAATTTGACTTTTTAAGGAATTCTTCTCATTGGCTTTTTGGGCTTCTTTTGCCATTGGACTTAATCTATTTTTTAAGGTGTTATTTTCTTCAGTCAGGTTGTTGACTCTCTTTTTATGATTTTCTTGCATCATTCTCATTTCTCTTCCCAATTTTTCCTCCATTTCTCTTACTTGGTTTTCAAAATCCTTCTTAAACTGTTCTGTGGCTTTTAGGCAGTCTTCATATTTCTTGGAAGCTTTTGGTGTGGAAGTTCTGACTGTGTTGTCTTCCTCCTGATTCATGCTTTGATCCTTTCTGTCCCCAAGAAAGGATTCTAGAGTTCTATTGCTGTTTTTACTTTGCTTCTGTTGCCTGCTCATGTTGCCAGTGAATTACTTGATTTTTTAGCTCTGTGGAACTCTGATTTCAGGGGGGAAAACTCTGTCCCAAATTGCTGAGGTTTTCACAGCTGCCAGAGCTGCTGGGAGGGCACAGTTTTTTTGCTGGCCCCACGAGCTTTGACTCACTGGAAACACATCCTAGGACCACCACCCAAGACTGTGATACAGATCTGGACTACTCAACACAAGAGCACTTAGCCTCTGAAAGATTGCTTGATCCCCCTGCAGTCTATAGGCAGGAATTCTGAAGTAGCTATATGTGGTGGCTGCAGCAGGGCTGCTGCTTCTGCTGCTTCATTTCCCTGGAGGCAGTTTGGCCATACTGGCCGACCTTTTCATTTAGTCTTTGTTCCTTATGGCTTGAAAAAAAAAAATCTGGAAACCACCACAGCTGCTGCTGATCCACTCTCCTGAAGGCTCCAGCTGCCACTCATCATGGCTACCCTAGGACCAAGCCCCAGTTTCAGGGTGGGCTGGTTTCCACTCTGATGAGCCCTTTGCATCAAGCTGCCTTCAGTGGGAGATGTGTTTTTCTGTATTTTTGTGTGAGTTTTGGAACCCTAAAATTTGTTTAGAGTCATATTTTGCGGGTTTTTGAGGTGGCTTTGTGAGAGCTGTGAAACCTTGCTGCTTCTACGATGCCATCTTGGCTCTGCCCCTGAGACTACGTACACCATTAATTTCATGGGGCATCTGGGTGGCACAATGGATAGAGTACCAGGCCTGGAGTCAGGAAGATATCACTTCCTGAGTTCAAACCTGGCATCAGACACTTACTAGTTGTGTGGCCCTGGGCAAGTCACTTAACTATGTTGGCCTCAGTTTTTTCATCTGTAAAATGGTCTAGAGAAGGAAATGTAAGTCACTCTAGTATCTTTGCCAAGAAAAACCCAAATGGGGTTATAAATGATTTAATGACAACACTGATTTCACATTACTCACCCACCCCTCCATTCATGTGCTCTGCATTTCAACCTAAGTGATCTAATCTCTATTCCCACTTCATAACTGCTCAAATGCCATCTTTGTGTCCTTGTACACTTGGTCTCCCCATCCAGACCTCCATTCCTGGGATGCTCTCCTACCTTACATTATACTCCAAAAATCCTTATCTCCTTTCAAGTTTCAGCTCAAATATAACTGCCAAACAATAGGTCTTTCTGGTCTCACCAATTTTTGATGAGCTCCCTGAAATTTCTTTGCTATTATTGTATATATTAATTGTTTGTAAACCTGTTCATGTATTTAAAAGTAATTAAAAGCTTCTCTAGTAGTATGTAAATTCCTTGAGTGCAGGAATCAACTGATTTTTGCATGTGTCCTGGAAACCTAGCAGACCCCAAATTAGGTATTCAATGACTGCCTGTTGTATTAAAGTATGAATACTATCAGTCTATCATTTTAGCAGTGATACTTTTAGCCTTATTCTGCTCCTATTTTTCTTAAATTGTTATTGCTATTATAAGTTCATTAAGTTTCTTCAGTAGGCAGAGTCATAATGTTCAAAATTCTACCTCAGACTGTCATATGACTTACTCTTGTTACTGACACATTTACTCCTAAAATTTTTGATCCTGTTTTAACTTATATTAATCAAATCATGCTAGTTTTTTTGTTTTTATTTTTTTAACTTTTTGGCTTTTTCTTCAAGGCTTTTTGGGTGTAAAATAGAAATTTAGTGATCTCATCATTTATGCAAAAATTTCAGTATTTAATTAGTACTCAATAAAATTGATGTATTTTTGTGTGAGTTCTTTTCCCCTTTCAGCATACATAAAGAAAATATTTAGTGGAAAAAAGCTACGCTTGGAATCACAAAGACTTAGATTCAAATCTTACTTCTGATACTAGCTTTATGACCCTGAAAAAGTCACTTAACTTTTGTGACCCTCAGTTTTCTTTTCTGTAAAATGGAGAAAACAATACATCTTACTTCAGAGAGTAATCATGGATATGGAAAGAGGTAATCTATCTAAAATATTCTGCAAATCTTAAGGTGATGTGCAAATGTCACCTGTTGTTATGAGTATCACTTCTTTTATATAGTCACATTTCCCTCCTAAAATGTGGGTTTTAGCAACCTGATGCTCATCTATTTAGACAGAAAGAAAGAGAAGGGAAAAAAGGAGACACATAGAAGCTGAGAGACCAAGACAAATCATCCCACAGAAATAGAGGCAGAGAGAGTTCGTTGAACACTTAGAGGTAACTAAGTGGCACAGAAGACAGAGCACTGGGCTGGGAAATGTACCCTTGGGATTTTGGTATAGGAAACTCCCTTCATCTGGAGTTGTTAGCTGCATACTGGGCTTTGGTAGAGACTGACCAACTAACCCTGAGCCATGAAGTGATATTAAGACCTGGAATCCCAATTATGACCTGGGTAATGAGTACCCCAGCTTCTTACAGACTTGGACATGCCCAAAAGGCTAGCATCATCAAATGTAAGTGGTATATCCAAAATAGAGCTAAGACAGGCAAAAGTGGAGTCTCTGCTCTCCATGAATCCATAGTAAACATAGACACTGGAGGGAATGACATATCCCAAAGCCAAAGTAAGAGTTGCTACAGTCCTCAGTAAAATGGAATAAAGGATATGTTAGATTAACTGAAGAACAAAAGAGACATGCATGGTTTACTGATGGAACAGCAAAATATTTGGGCCACAAAAGACATTGGAAAGCAGTAGCCTATTACCCATGTACTAGAAGGACTTTGGAGAGTACTGGGACAGATGGAAGTAGTCAGTATGCTGAACTTATGGCAGTGCATCAAGGCATCAAAACAGAGCAATGAGGACAGTGTCATATATTCACTGATTCATGGGCAATAGCTAATGAGTTAGCTATATGGATGCCGATGTGGAAAAGTCAAAATTGGAAAATTCATGGCATACAAGTCTGGGGCAAAGAATTATGGGAAGACATCTGGAACATGTCTTTGGTCATTGATATGTCAGTCTTTCATGTAGATGCTCATGTGGCCCTAACCATGCCAGAACGTGAGCACAACGCTCATGCTGATCAACTGGCAAAGATTGCTACTGAACGTATTGTACCTACTTTAACAACAGTTGATGATCTGGAATTAGCAAAATGGGTCCACCAAGCAGCCGGCCATTTAGGGGTCCAGGCCACACACACCAGTGGGCACAAAATAGAGGTATTAGTATCTCTTATTCACTGTTAAAACAGATAGCAGAAGAATGCCATATGTCAATTGGAAAAAGAACCAACTGTTCCTTGGATAGTAACTGGGGAGTTAGCAAGAGGAAAAGTCCCAGCCCAAATATGGCAAATAGATTATATTGTTCCACTACCACAAGACAAAGGATGCAGATTTATATGTACTTGTGTTGACACCTATTCAGGTGTACTAGTAGCTTGTCCTTATAAGAATGCAACCCAGAAAAACATCTACAAAACTCTAAATCTCATGAGTTTGTATTATGGAACCCCAATGAAGATTCAAAGTGACAATGGGTCACACTTCAAAGGTAATGAAATGAAGAGGTATAGTATATTAAACAATACAGAATGGATACATCATATTCCTTATTGCCCACAAGCATCTGGGTTAATTGAAAGAATGAATGGATTATTGAAAGAATAGTTAAGGAAGTTAAGTTCCAATAATTCATATCAACATTGGAAAGATAACTTATGTAATTTGAATAATAGACCATTGGGGGGAAGTACACCTGTAGCCAGAATGATGACCCCAAATATGCAAATTAGAAAACAGCAAACACATAAGATAACAAATATTGAGTATTGGACTTTGAGGCCAGATATCCCAGTACCATATCCAGGAACACCTGGTTTGGCAGGATATGATTTACATTGTTTAGAGGACTTTTTGTTGGACAGAAAAGAAATAAGAAAAATCCCCACTGGAATAGGCCTAAGAATCCATAAAAATCATTTCGGACAGATTTTACCCAAATCCTCTAAAAGCAGGTATTCAATATCTGAAAGGAGTGAAATTTTATTCCTAAATCTCTCTGTTGCCTGTCACACATGTCATATAATTTCATCAAGTGGATGAAGTGATTCAGTTATAAAGGATCCCCTGATTACCATCTAATAAATTATCAGCAATGATGATTATGGCAATGATGATGATAATATGTGGAACTCAACATTTCTTTTTTCAAAATTTTTTTTGCTTTTTTTGGAGGGCAATTGGGGTTAAGTGACTTGCCCAAGGTCACATGGCTAGTTTTTTTTAAGTGTCTGAGGCCAGATTTGAACTTGGGTCCTCCTGACTCCAGGGCTGGTGTTCTATTCACTGTGTCGCCTAACCACCCAGTAACTCAACATTTCACCCATAAAAGTACTTTTTCTTTTTAAAAATTAGTTTGCTAGGCATTTAATGCAAAACAAAAAAAACCCCAAAAGGCAAACACCTGTTTATATAAATAAACCAAAGCCATTTTGGTCTGTTGTTATGATGAAATGCATTTTCCATTCAAAGACAAATCCTCTATTTCAAAACACTGAAAAGGATTTGACTTAAGAAAAATCCAGCTGTTCAAATATAGGACACTGAAAAAAAAGTCCAGTCCAAAAATATCATCTGGCTTCCAGCCCATAACATTTCATTTGATTGCTAATTGAATATATTTTCAGTCTCTCTTAGCTCTTGCCTCTAAGTATTATGCTCTGAGATAGTCAGTCTTACAAGTGTCAGTGGGCATGTTGGCCTCAATAACACTGGGTTCTTCACTTCGATGACTTATTTTAGTTTTCTTATCAGTGAAAGATGGAATCTTGTGCTTGTTGACATTTTCAGTGACTGCTGCTACAAGAATATTGTTGTTTTCTTAAGTGTTTCAACTTGATCGCCTTTCCACCTCCCCCACAGACGCTTCTTCTCTCCTTTGAAGGTACTGTCAGCTTGACTGACAAGTGAAAGATGTGCGTTTCTCAACCTAATGACTAATTAAACCAGAGGAAGAAAAAACAAGTCTCAAATGCATAATTATTAGCTGCATACATTTTAACTAAAGCAGAACCAATGTACTTCAATAAACAATCAGAGCATCTGAGTTCAAAACTTGCCTTTGATATTACTACCTGTATGACTAAGAGCAAGTCATTTACCCCTTTTATTCCTTCCTCTCCTGTCAAGTCTCAGTTTATTTAGCTATAAAATGAAGAGATTGAACTCGGTAGTCTCTCAGACCCCTTCCATCTCTATGGTTCAATGATCTTTTTAGTAATTTCTTTTCTGCTTTTGTTGAAATAAGGGTAGAGATGAGGATCACAATTTTTCAAAAATACTTTCATTATCTTTACCAAATCCCATTTCATGGCAAATGTCCTTCCACAAAAAATATTTCCACTTACTATTACTCCACTGAGTGTGACTCCATGGAAACAGTCTCCTATTTGTGCAATATAAACTTAGTTCCACAACTTTTCTTACTACACCGCATTGATCTGATGGCTCACTCTTATGCCCCCCCACTGATTTATCAACTCTAATTAGTAGCTGATCCAAAATTTTTTATGCTTTCTTCTTGTGAGGTAATCCATAAAGGGAACAGAATAGAGATTTTTGACAGGTGTGAGCACCACCAATTTGTTTTAATCTAATAGACTATTAAGCCTGGAAGGGATCTAATCAGTTATGTAAACTAAACTCCTCATTTTACATGGGAGGAAACTGACACAAAGAATTTAAGTGATCTGCTCAACTTTCATCCCTTGTGGCAGACCTTGAAATAGAGCCCAGATTACAGATTACTCGACTCAATTAATTATTCCATTCATTATATCACAAGGCCTTCCTTATGTCCACCTGGGTGGAACTGGCAATCTTTTGAGACAGCAGAGTGGTGAAGTTGCTTTGATGTGTGAAAGAATAGTTGACCATTTCATCCCAGGACTTCTCTTACTTAGTTTTTTTTATGGTTGGGTATTCCAATCTGAGTAGGTAGGTGGTGCAGTGGATAGAATGTTGAGCCTGGAATCAGGAAGACTTCTCTTCCAGAGTTCAAATCTGAACTCTAGTTGTATGACACTGGGCAAGTCACTTAACCCTATTTGCCTCAGTTTCCTCATCTGTATAATGGCTGGAGAAGGAAATGGCAAACCACTCCAATATCTTTGCCAAGAAAACCACGCATAGGGTCAAAAGACTTGAATACAACTGAACAACAAATTCCAATTTACCATTAAGCCACTCCCTTGAGTATCAGAGTGATTACTTGATTTTTTTTCATTTTCACTATTTTCTGTACACTTTTGGTGATGCATAGGATGCTCAGCTGATGCCCTTGCTACCTGCTTCAGATATCTTGTTATGAATAACATTACACAAATGGAGATCATTGATTCTTGCCCTTGAAATACATGGAGAAAAGTTTCTGCAGTGAGTGATGACACATTGCAATGCAGATTTCATGCATTTGCTGTGGAGGATTGTAAGGTAACAGGACACTTTTCAGTGATTACTGCTCTGCATAAGACTTTTTGATTGTATCTAGCATACTGTATAGTAGCCACAGAATTCATGAATATTTTAAACCTGGAGAGAAAAAGAAGCAAAATGACTTTTATTTTTTAAGATATGACATTTTTCTAGGTACTTAAAAACTGCATGAAATAGCTACCTTGAAAGTTTTTCCTTTCCTTTAAGTGTCTTTATATTTACAGAGTGTGTTACTATGGTCTAATAAAATTAAGCTATTAGGAGGAAATCATCTTATCAAAAAGGACTTGGGAAGCATTGTAAAGCACCAGACATATTGCTAGAAGAGTCTCATGGGAGTTTGCTCAGAGAAAGAAGTAGTGGGTGGAATTGCTGAATTCCTTAGTCTGTTAAGCTGCTGCTTGCCTACCCACACTTGACTTCTTTACATAAGCATTTTCTTTTTAAGGCTGCCTACAGCAGAGTTGGGAGAGACAGACAGGCTCACCAGACAAATCTAAATATTCTTGGAGAAGATAAAAATAAAATTGCACCTGAGCAAATGACCTTCAGAGTATTAAAACGTTGAGCTAATTCCAGTAGGCTTCCCCCTCTCTTCCCACATCCATTTCTCTCTCTCTCTCTCTCTCTCTCTCTCTCTCTCTCTCTCTCTCTCTCTCTCTCTCTCTCCCTCTTTCCCTCACTCTCTCTCTCTCTCTCCCTCTTTCCCTCACTCTCTCTCTCTCTCTGTCTCTGTCTCTGTCTCTCTATTTCTGTCTCTCTGTCTCTCTCTGTCTCTGTCTCTGTCTCTCTCTGTCTCTCTGTCTCTGTCTGTCTCTGTCTCTGTCTCTCTCTGTCTCTCTCTCTCTCTTTCTCCAACTGCATATTGTTTTAACTTCCATGCATCTGAAGGAATTTCCAGTTTTTGAGGAATAAGATGCTAAAGAAATCCAACCATTATTGTTGCTGCAAATGGTTTAGGCCCATCATTAGAGCAGAGAATGTTTCAGCTTTAAGGGCAAATCATGGGGAATTCATTTCTGGGGAAGACAAGCTTATTCAATTCTTCTATAGTTTAATTTTTTGAATATTGGTGACTGAGATCCTATTCTTCCAAAACTACACAACAAAGTCAAAATGCTTTCTTTTTATGCTGTAGACTTGAGATTAATTAACTAGAATTGCAGAGGAAAGAGGCCAGAAGAAGGCTGAGGCTAGATTTACCTCTTGACTTCAGGACTTCAAATAGAATTGAGCAGTCTGGTAAATCTGAACAGATTGAGTTGAATGTCTAGTGGTTTTGTTGTTATTATTATTATTCTTTTCATTTTCTTTCCTCCCCTTTATTCTATTATTTGTCAAGGAGATATTCTGTTTTGAGGGCAACAACTGGGGAGAGAAATATTAAGTAATGTGTACATCTATTTTAACATTTTTCTTTCAATGAACAGTTACTAAATTGAACGTAAGTTCATTAATGGCAAGCAGTATTTCATTTTTTGTATCTCTAGTACCTAGCACATAGGAGAGGATCACTAATTTAGAATGGGAGAATATCTAGGGGCCATCAAATCCAACTCCCTTATTTTGCAGAAGAGAGAATATATCCTCACGAAGCTGAGTATTTTGCCCAAGATCACACAGGTAGCAAATATTGGACGCAGGATTAGATGCAGGTCCTCTAAACTAGTGCCTTTTGCACTGGACTATCAAGCCTTGAGGAGGGCATATATTTAAATATGCTTGTTAATTGATTGAAGCCGATGAATCAAGGTTATTTTTTGGTTCAGAAAAGGAATTTAGAAAAAAAGAGAAGAACTATATTTGGGGATTAAATCTTTCCTGTAATTCTACCCTTCAACAAATCATTCCCATAGCACATTCACAAGGATTTTTCTGGATGTGCTTTATGAATATTTTTGACATCAGTGCCATTTGACACAGGTATGCATTCATCTGCTCTTTCCTTCCTTCTTGGGACTTTTGTGGAGGTATATCCTACTAGCACTTTACAACACAGTAGGACAGAGTACTCCCATATTGGCTGAGATGCCACAAACCTTGATTCTCTGCAGAAATGTTAAATAAAAGGGAAAATAGATGGACATTTCCATTTTTTCTATGAAACATTATGAAACCACTTCTTTCTTTGTTTCCCCCCCTTTTTTCCTTTAACAAATGTTTTGCTTCTCCATCACTCCTCCACAAGATATTTCTCTTGGCAGAGCAATCATATTTTTTTGTTGTTGTTGAGTAATTTCACTTGTGTCTGACTCTTCATGACCCCATTTGCTGTTTTCTTGGCAAAGATGCTGGAGTATTTTGCCATTTCCTACTCCATCATGAGGAAACTGAGACAAACAGGGTTAAGTGACTTACCCAGGGTCACATAGTTAGTAAGTATCTGAGGCCACTGTTTTAGTCCTCAAAAATATCAGTTGTTTGTCATCCATGGAAAATTTAATTTTGCATTTTATGACGAGCTTATCAGGAAGAAAAACACAATGCTGAACTAAAATAATGAGACAAGGAAAAGGACTCCCAAAGATAGACATTCTCCCTCCTCCCCTTGGTAATCACTTACCTCATAGTCCTTATTTAGTTATTGGGAACTTCATAATATAATGGAGGGAGGGGGCAATTCTTTGGATAGAATATATACCTTCCTTTTTGATATATTTTAAAGTTTGCACTTACTTAAATTATATCATCATTATGCAGATTTTGAGGCTAAAAGAGACAAGGAGTTTTAGTCAAGATTGTATGGTAGGCTTAATATATTTATATATATATGCTCAGTATATATATTTATGTATATATACTTAGATATATATGCATATGTATATATGTATATAACTACATATATGTATATTTGCATATATACAACATATTTTAGATATCATATGGAATGAAAATGAATGTAGAATTGTTGTTTAGACAGTTTCATAAATCTAGAGTCAGCTCGTTCGAGCACTTCCCATCATTTTATATATGAGAAATTGCTGTCCAGAGCTGTTAATGGTTTAATGAACTTCTTACAATTGATTAACAAAACCAGGAGTCAAAATTAGGCATTTTGACCTAAAATATTGTACTTTTTATTTTACCAGTCTTCTCAGTCACTGGGGAATTTAAGGCTCAGGGATCTCTTGAGTCAAGGAGTTCTGACTTGCAGTGGGCTATACCAATCTGTTGTCTACACTAAGTTTAACATAAATATAATGAGCCCCTGAGAGCAAGGGACCCCTAAATCAAGGGCCAAATTAGTCCAGATTGGAAACAAAAGAGGTCAAAACTCCCATGCCTTTTAGGGTGTGATCAGGTCTGTGAGTAACTTATACAATACCAGTCAGCCTAGACAAAACAGGAATTCCTAGTCTAATTTTTTTTTTAATGAAGAGGTCAGTTCAGAACCAGAGTTAAAGTGGAGACTCTGTTCAGAGATCATTTCAGACAGAAAACTGTGGAGACGGGAAATTTACTTCATGAAACTGCAAAGACGCACAGCCACTAGAGACAGTATAGTACAAGAAAGGAAGTAGATCATTTAGTTGGGGCTGTTCACTGCCATTGAAATGACATCATGGCCCTGGGTCAGAACTAAGTGATTTTGCATCTAGTCCAGAAGAGAGGGAGGTAGGCAGAGGCCTTGCTAAATCTAGGTACCAAATGTATCTTTGGCCTAAGCACACTTCACAAACTTCTTGTACCATCTGATATTGTACTACAGAATTCAAAGGGCCTCCTTTGCCTTCTATTGGGCTATCCTGGTCAAAACAGAGAAAATAGCCTATTGAAACTTAACAAAGAAAATACTTAGACCTGGGTCCTGTCATCCATCTAAGACAAATCTTCCTCAAAGGTAGGTATGGTGTATAAGTAGAGGGTGGATAACTGGGTGTGGATATAGTTAATACTACTATAGCATTTATGATAGAGCTGATTGAGGTTTAGTAGCCATAAATTTTATAACCTATAGAATTGTTCAATAAACTTTTCAAGCTCCTGTTATGGATTGTGCTAAGTACTGGAGATACAAAGGTGGAAAAAGAGCACATCCTCTCAAAAAGCTCATAGTAACACGGATAAGACAATACGGAAAAAATCAAAAACCCAAAAGCAAACAAAAACAAAAAACCCAACAATTCTTTACAAACAAGATTTGTCAAGTTAATAGGATGAAATTGTAGAAGGAAGACATAATCATTAAGGGGGAATCAGGAAAGGCTTCTTTCAGAAAGCAGAAGTGTAAGTGGGTCCTGAAGAAAATCAGGAAATCCAGGAGATAGCGATATGAAAGGAGAAAATTCTAGGCATGGGAGAACAGTGCAGGGGACAATCCTTGCCCTCAAAAAGCTTACATGGTATTGAAGAATTACCCATCGGAAGATTGTTCCTTTGTTCATAACTGGGTTTCATTATATAATATTTGAGCACTGATAATAATCAGTGGTAAGAAACATAGATGATAGTAAAGTATAATCTAATGAAGAATAATTCTTAGTACATTACAAAAGGATAAGCATCTTAGGGACACAAGGTGAGAGAAAAAGAGCGGTTATAGGTTTAATTCTTGAGCCTTCACAGATAGAATGTTGCAGGTCCTCAATATGAAGAAAGCCAAACAAAGACAAGATAAAAAACAGTCCTTATGTCTTATTTGCTTTCCTTGTTTATATTGACGGCTCAGTGAGGCAGCCTGGAATAATGAAAAGAGAGCTATTCTTAGAATCAGCAACAATTAGATTCAAATAATGTATCTGGCACATGCAGGCTGGGTGACCCTGGACAAGTCATTTCTCAGTGCCCCAGACATCTCTCTACGACTATAAATTTTGTGGATTATTGCCTATCATTTATTAATATTGTTTGAACAAACCTATCTTTATGTGACTAGAAATTGTTTGAACCCAGGATGTTGCCCTGACTTCAGTAACTCTCCAGGAATACTGGTGACGGTTACTAGAAATTTTGGATACTTACAGGTAGATCTGGTCAAAATTTTTTTATCTTATGTCTCCATGCTCAAGTCCTGTTTTGGGTCCATACAAATTTGTGTTTCAGCTCCAACCAAATTTTATTGAATGTTTATATTAATTCCTAGTCATCTCAGTCAACTTGGCTTTTAAATTCCTTCTCTCAGCAAAATTGCTTAACTGTGTACATGTGGTTCATATATGGATTACTTTGTCTAAATCTGGCATAATAGAAGCCTTCCAGAGCCTGTAGCAGAGGGATCCACACCTCCTTTCTGGCTCAATCCACCAAATGTCCTAATACAATTTTTAAAAAGTATTTCTGATTTGAGGGTTTGCTCTTGCAAACAACAGTTTCAAAGAATGTACCAATTTGCATTAGTATAGCAGTTTCCTCATTGGGAGTTCCCTATATCAACAAAACCACAGGTCTAGTCCCTACCAGTATAAATGAATATATTTATGTTTAATATAATAAATAATTAATTTTATAAATAATTACTATAAATAAATGTATATTTAATGTAATTTAAGTATATAATATACCTTGTAATTACACCTACTACCTTAGTTTAAAGCCCTGATCACCTTTCACTTAGACCATTATAATGGCCTCCTAATTGGTGCCCTTCCTCAAATCTTTTCCCACTTCAATCCATTCACCACACAGTTGTCAAAGTCATATTCCTTAGGGGTAGATCTGACATGTCACTCAACTTCTCAATAAACTCCAATGGTTTCTAATTTCCAGAAGGATAAAATATAAATTCCTTTCTTTAGCTTTTAAAGTCAATCACAACCTGCTCCAAACAACATTTTCAAAGCTCATTATATCCCTCCCAAATTTTGTTATCCATCCAAACTGGCATTATCTGTTATCATGTAGGGCACTTCTAGTTCTAATCTCATTTCTAATCATCAGCAGTGCCCCATGTCTGTAATGCACTTGCTCCTTTCTTCTGCCTCACAGATTTCTTCTCTACCTTCAAAATCCAGCCGAAGAATTATTTTTTACATGAAGTATTTCCTGATACTCCCAACTCCCTCAGACTCATTTGTATTTAATTATATTGTATTCATTTATATTTAATATTTTTATATTTATCTTCTATAAACTTATCTTTAAGCTCTAGGTGGCAAAGTGAATAGGTTGCTGGACTTGGAGTTAGCAATACCCGAGTTCAAATTCTAACTCAGATACTATGTGATCCTTTGGCAAGTCACTTAATCTCTCTCAGCCTCCTTTACTCCGTATAAAATGGAAAAAATAATAATAGTATCTATCTGTCTCACAGAGTTGTTTTCAAGATCAAATGAGATAATATATATGCAACACTTTGCAAACCTTCAAGTAGCAAAAAATGTCAGCTATTATTATCATTGCACACACACATATACATACATACTTCTATATATATATATGTATACATATATATACATATATATGTATATTAGAATGGATAGAATATGAGATCCTTGAAAGTAGGATTTTTTTTCATTCTTTGCGTTTACATCTTCAGTGTTTCCCATTGACAAGGGGGTGATAAATGTTTCAGGGACCCCAGTGACCAGAGTCCCTGGGTGGGCATTGTGGAATGAATTCACAGGCTCCAGCATTCTGAGTCAACTTGGTGAAAGTTTGTTATTACACTATACAGAGGGCAGGAGGTCTTAGGGAACCTGTGTCCTTAAAGGGGTAGAGTTTAAGTTTTTATAAAGAATAGCCATAGTATAACCTGTGACAATTATGCTAACTAGGTGAGTAAGGGTAGGATTAGGGAGGAGTTAAGGAGTGGTCAGTACTTAAAGGAACATGTGCTTTTAATATCTCCTGTGCACATGTGTTGCCCATAATTCACGGGGAAAGAGCCCAAGGGGGAGCTACATGGAGGTGTGGTTTTAGGCTTGAAACATCACTAAGTCAACTAGTGGTCGGGGCTGACTGAAAAGTGCCCAAACTGCTACTCATCAATGTCCTGTTTGATAAGATGGATGTTGGGAGTATACATATGTCCCAAGCTAATGAGGGATCCAGGATATGTATAATGGGACTTAAAGATATCCAGTGAAGGATTCACGGGAGCAGCTGGTTATTATACTAAGGGGAGATAAACAGTTCATGAACAGTTGCTAGGCAGAGTACTAGCAGGGGCAAGGGGCAGAGATTAAGTTCTGAGGCTGGAAAGATTTGAGACTAGGAAGAAATGTGATGTTACAAACTGATGTGATTTTACAAACTGATGTGATTTTACAAACTGTGGTTCAAGCACCCCATCACCATGATTGTCATATATTAGACTTATATTTAAGAAATGCTTGATGATTTATTGTTAATAAGAAACATTCATTGGTTAGTAGGAAACTGCAGTTTGACCTTGTAAAAACTACGATTTGACCTTGTAAAGAATTTGGATGAAGCCTTGGCTAAATGGGACAAAAGAATTTGCTGGTGGTAGAATTAAATAGCCCCTGTCTGTACTTGAGGAGTAGTGTTCAATGATAAATCTTGGTAAGGATGAACATAATTGATTTGTGTTTGGGTCATATACTTATGCTTATCTATGGTGAGCAACAGACCTATTGGCAAGGAAAGCTGCATCATATTCTTGTATCATCTAAAGTCCCCAAATCCTACATCCCCAGGGAGTCACAGATTCAGGAACAGGGAGAGGAGGAGGTGCAACAGAGCTGTCCTACTGGTGAAATTTGTGGCCATGCATATTTGCATATGCATCAAATGATATCCAATTAGAAAGATAACTTCTCGAGAATAGGGTCTCATGTCTTTATTTGTATTTCCAGCACTTAGCACAATGTTTTAGTATATAATAAGTACTTAATACTTTCCTTCATTTGCTTCAAAACACTAGGATATCAGATAAATTTGATCCCTTAAGAAAAGGTAGCATACTTTATTCCTACATCAGAATTAGGATACTTTTCTTTTTTTGAGTGGTGGGGGATTTCTGCAATAACTTTAATGGCATTGGGAAGCAATCAAGAGGAATTAGAGTCAAAAACAGGAGGTTTGGAGCTATTTAGCTTTTATTTAGTCAGTTTTTGGTTGTGTTGGACTCCTTGTGATCTTATTTTGAGTTTTTCTTGGCAAAGATACTGGAGTGCTTTGCCCTTTTCTTCTCCTGCTCATTATATGGATGAGAAAACTAAGGCAAACAGGGTTAAGTGACTTGCCAAAGGCCACACAGTAAATAAGTGTCTAAAGTCACATTTGAACTCAGGAAAATGAGTCTTCCTTATTCCTAGCCCAGTGCTCTATCCTCTGTGCCACCTAGTGGTACTGAAGTACTTGTCATGGATCTAAAACTTCTTATGTGAAAAAAATAGCTCCCCCAATATTGACCTAATATGACCTAAAACTCTCTTACTTTCTGATGTATTAGTACTTGAAAAAATGTATGCAAGTTCCAAAAAGTCAATTTTATCAAGATATTAAGCCCCCCTACCTATGACCTTTCTTTCCCTCATTTAGTGGATGATGATGGCATTTAGGGCTCAATAAGTATAAAAAAGCTCAGCTCCCTGATTTTCTTCCTTTTTTTTAAAAACCAAATAAAACTAAGACTTTAGCTGGAGGAGATATCAGCATAAACTCCATATACAAGTTGTTGTTGTTTTTCCTGAAGAAGCCTCCTGGAGCTGCATTCCCCGTTTGAGGTAACTGGTCAGGATTGGAGTTTCTAATACCAGGCTGACAGCACAAATTAACAATGTAAACATGGACAATTTCTCTCAATAGACAAACCTAAAAACATCCCAATTGTCTTAGTATTAAAGAAGCATGTCTGTTGTTGAATCCATCAGGAGTCTTATGGTTGGGTGCCACATACAGTTTAGCTAGATTCAACATAGTAGGAACAGAAAAATTACCTTTCCTGAATCCTACACCATGGATGAATAATGCAGAAACCAAAACTCCTTTTTATCGGGGAGAGTAGAGAGGAAAATTACATTTAAGCTACATTCTTAGCAACATTTCACCCCTTTAACATAGTTTTCTGTAGTAGAGATCTGCATTAAGGCGGAATCTCTTGGTGCTTGGTCTCTCTAGGTCAGAAATGAATTCAACTTGCTATTTATACTAGAGCAAGAGTTCTTACCCTGTTGTCTAGGAACTTAAAAAAATCATAACCATAGTCCAGTATGATTATTTTCTTTTATTTTATGCATTTAAAATGTTATTAGGAGAAGTGAGTGAGTCACATTTTCACCAGACCACCAGAGGAGCATATGAGACCCCAAAATATGTTATGAACCCCTTAGCAAGTAAATAGAATTGGTGGGGAGGACTTAGACCCAGGTTTTGCTAATTTCAATGGTTTATCATTATATGAGGGGGGAGATTAATTGCTAAAGAAGTGATTCAGAGCTGGAAAGAAGATACTTGTATCTGAGAGACAACTACTTTTTATCCCCTCCAACGATCTTATTCTCTAAAACTTTGGTCTTTTTTATTATGGCTACTTATATTACTTAATTGGGATTGTTCTAACCACCCATCATGATCTAGTACAGTAAGACTCATTCTCATGACTTAGCCACTTCCATCAAGTTTGAATACCATGACACAGGCATATTCAATTTTTCTTCATTAAGAAAAACCATGTAAATAAATATATACACATTGTGGTTCATAATTAAAGAGTTATCTACATTTATATATACAACATATGTTATATATGAATGGATTAATGTGTATATTCTATATTCACTTATAGTTAATGAAAAAAACTACAAATGCATGACTGTCAAACTACCTCTCATTTAGGCACAATAGAAAAAAACAAACCCAAATAGTCCATTACAAGTGTTACTGGAATACACATTTCTTAATTAGTTAAGATCATTTTGAAAGGCAAACACAGGTAGCTGAATTAATTTTCTCACTTAAAATCATAGAATTCAGTTCTTGAAGGCATCTGTTCTAATACTTCTTTTGTAAACAAAGTAAACCAAGTCACATCGAGGTAAAAAAAAGTTAATTTTCAAGGTCATTGAGATTTCAAGGTCATCCAGTGCCAGGACTGGACCCTAGGTTTCCTGTCTTTATTTCAGGACCAATTTCATGTTTTTTCATTGTGGATGGGCAGAATTTTTTTTAATCTGTTCAGTTCAGGTTAGAGCTAATGACTTTAATGATATTAAATGACCCTAAATAGGACTCCCACATTTGGTCTGGACTCATCTTACTATTAGCAACAAGAGAAGTCTAATTGCAAATAAACTTGATTCTCCATATGGACCACAGTAGTTACAGCCTTCCCAGCCTTCTGAATTTTGCAGATTTGAGCCAAAAATGATACCCCCAAACCTATAAAAGAAAGGAAAAAATAACCTTCAACAGTTCTAACCTGGAACCAACAAGTAAAGATGTGCCAAATTACTATGGCGGAAGCCAGTTTCTGAGGATGCAGAATGAAACAGTCCAGGATTTCAGAGACTCAGTTTAGCCTTGTTGCCACAGCTAAATAAAAATTCAGGTTGTTTTTCAGTCCCTTTGAAATGAAATGGTTTTCAAAAACTGCAGTTCTGTCAGAGGATCACTGACACAATTCTCCTTTTGATAAAGACAGGAAAGAGAAATCAATCAGTGGGGAAAAATTCACCTATGATTGATGCCTCCTTTTACCTTAAAAGAGCAAATATTTCAGATTCTAAAATTCTGACACGTCACTTTTTGACAAAACTATATCAAACTGCCATAATATTAATCCATTAACTTAACTCTGCAAAATGACAAAATTGTACAGTAACAGTAATATTACGTGATGATCAACTGTGAATGTCTTAGGTATTCTCAGCAATATAGTGATCTAAGATAATTTCAAAGGAGTCATGATGAAAAATGCTATCCATATCCAGAGAATGAACTGATGGAGCCTAAATGCAGATAGAAGCATAGTATTTTTCACTTTTTAAAT
This sequence comes from Pseudocheirus occidentalis, assembly GCA_028646575.1. Classification (NCBI taxonomy): domain Eukaryota; kingdom Metazoa; phylum Chordata; class Mammalia; order Diprotodontia; family Pseudocheiridae; genus Pseudocheirus; species Pseudocheirus occidentalis. The sequence goes on along the minus strand of CM053599.1, from coordinate 156,997,407 downwards.
TTTTCTTTTGGTCCATTTTTCCTTTACGAGATGATCTATGTGGAAATGTGTTCCACATGGTTGCATATATGTAATCTATATCAAACTCTGTATTGTCTTAGAGAGGTGAGGGAGGGAAGGAGAAAATTTGGAATTTCAAATTTAAAAAAAATTAAAATTTTCTTTAAATGTAATTGGGGAAAATAAAATACTATTACAAAATGAAGTCAACAAATACCATATATTCCAACATGTAAAATATGAAAAATGTTAAAAAAAGGAGAAAACTCTCTTTGAGTTACAGAAGAACATTAGTTTTTATACTGCTTCTAATCTTAGAGAGATGCTTGGGTCACAGAATGGTTAAGTCACTTGCTTTGGTCATTCAACCAAAATGTGTCAGAGGTGGGCTTTAAAACTCTGGTCTTTTTATTTCAAAGATCCACTGCTACACTGTTTCTAGTATTTATATGTGTGATGTCTGCATTTATCTCTGTATGTACAATTTAATTTTCTCAAGACAAAGAGAAGTACCTATTATTTCCTTCTTAAGATCCTACAGGACCCTTTATTGGCTTTATATGCAATGTCTGCTCAGAAGATTTGCTCATCTATCCGCTTACTCATTTGACAATCATTTATTAAACACAACTGCTAGATGCATTGTCCTGATCTAAGTGCTCTGAAAAATAAAAGGGATACAAAGAACATACTTCTATTATGGAATGTACAGAAATCCAGTTTGGGGGATAAGGGAGCCTTTGTATCCCCCTCAACCTACCTTCCCCCAAACCCTAGCAAGAACACCAACAACCTTAACCTGGGCATTAGAAGACCTATTTTTCCATTAGCTTACTGCAGACAAATAGCTGAACCTTAGCTTCCTCATTAAACAGGTGGCAAGAGCTCCATCTTTTTCTTTAAAAAATAAAAATGTCATCACCTAAATGAAAATACTACCTATTGTTCTAACAATGAGAAGTCAGACTTTTCCCCTGTCCTTTGCCTAAAATTTTCTACCTAGTGATGCATGATTCAGCACAACACAGGCTGCTAAACAAACTGAAATCCCACATCCTCTCACTTTGCATTCAGACACATAAACAAATATGTCACTTTAATTATACAGTCTATACTTCAGTACTAATAGAATTCAAAGTGAAGGTGAGCTCTACCTGAGATGGTTAAAACAATTTGAAGTGGTGCAAGGAACTGGTTTTGGCATCAGAAGACTTTGGTTCAAATCCCTGACTCTTCCTTTCTCTGCCTGAGCTATCATGACTTCGTCTCTCTTACTTAGCCTCAGTATTCCTGCTTGTAAAATGTGGAAACTGGACTAGATGATCTCTAAGTTCTTTCACAAATTTTGATTTTGTTAGTAGGAAAGATTTTATTGAGTACTTGAATATTGAACTGGTTTTTGCAAGAAGCCTGGGATATGAATTGTAAAAAGGATGACATTCCGTGGTCCATTACTGACTATCGGCAACCTTTGTGGAGAAGAGTCCTACCTTTCTTGCCACTATCAACACCAACTACAGGGGGCAGGTGACACATCCTTGACAAAGCTAGAAAGAACTCCTGACAGAAAGCATCATGCATAAAAGGCTGGTCAAACCACCTCAACCACTACCTCCCTTCAGATTCTGGAGGAGACATCCTAGGATCCTGAGCCCAAGTTCCCCAGAAATAGCAATGCCCAAACTGACCTTCTTCTATTTCAAAGCCCGTTACCCTCAAAATCACCACCATTAACCATCAATCAGCTACTTCTAGCAGGCAGGTAAACTCAAGAGCTCTCGGAACAGCAGTGCCTTTCCTTTCCTTCCAGATTACGGGCCCAACTTCCTCTCTGGTCCTGTAGTTATAGTTGAGAAAAGTAGCCTTTATGAAGTTGTAATCTGGCAACTTTCTCTGCCCTTAAGGCAGCCATTGCCTATTTAGCAGTCATAATTACTGGTTACCTGGAAAAGAAAATCCTTATCATGAAATTCCTTGGAACTATTAAATAGTTCAGTATCAGAAATGGATATGGTTTATTTAATGAAAATGACCTGAAATAAGGCACATTACCATCTACTTTGCTACTTTACCTCAAGCACCATGTGTGCTTTCTTTGTAATTTGCGACTTAAAGCTTCTATATGTGTTCTTTCTGTTAAGCAAGCTACTTGAGAACAGGGATTGCCATCTTCACTTTGTATTTGTAGAATACAATGCTTTGCACATAGAAAGAGTTTAATAAATTCTCCTTCATCCATTCATTTATTGTGGGAAAGAGTTCTAGAGTAGGGGAAAAGAATTAAAACATGGGGACAAGAATAGTCTGGTCATATATGGAAGTTGACAAATAGGTCATATTTTCTGTAGTGTGGGAATTGTTTTGAGTAGTCAGGGATAAGTTTGAAAAAGTAAACTGGTGTTAGTTGGTGATAGGCTTAAATTACAGGCAGAGAAGTAAAGAATTGATCTTAGGAGCCACTCTGCATGAACAGCAGCAATTTAATAATAATAACTGCTTTAGGAAACTGTCATTAAGTCTTGCAGATGTTCATTCTCATTTTGCTTTATGGCAGAAAAATAGGAAAATCTGCATACAAAACCACAGAGACATAGAGAAAGAGTGACACCCAAAGTCACAAAATATTTTAATGGTAGGTATTAAACATCTTAATTTGATTCCTGAATCTCTTTAAACCACTAGGTGATGGGACTTGGGATGGGGATGTAGTTTTTCTAACCTTGCTTGATGATGAAGACTAGAAGGTAATTTGCTAAATGTATGTTTTGCTGACTCACTCAAGCCTCCTAGGTCCTTCAGGCTTTCTAGATTATCCTCCCAAGTTTACTGATCTCCAGTAAACAAGTGAAAGGCATTCCATCTCTCCATTCTGCAACCACCTAAGAATTACTCATTGAAAAGTTCAGTTGCATTTATCTGTCAAAGCCTAGGTTTACTAGAATTGAGAGTATGTCATACATTAGGCTTTAAAGGCTACCAAGCAAAAACTAATATTTCCATTTCTTTTGTTGGTAATACCTTTTCATACCTCTTTCCATTTCCCACCTCATAAGAACTTGCAATTGCACAAGGGCAGCTGCTTGCCTACATTATTATTATGAATGTTCCATTAATTAAAAAAAAATCTTTTAGTGTCTTAATGAAGTAGATGATTCAAACAAATTATCTCTATTTTAGAATCACAAATTCTCACTCATTATTCAGGAAATCTCTAAACAATTACCTCTAGACAGGCTATGGTGCTTTATTTCACCAAACGAGTTTCTTTATTATTAAGGATTTTGTATGCTTGCTTGGCAATTCATTTTGGCTGTTCAATTTCAGTGACACTGTTCGAACACTGTTTTCTTTCTTCTGTATTGTAAAACTCAGCATTTCTTTTAAGAGAAAGAGAAAAGAAGAGAAGAGGGAGAATAAAGAAAATTTAGCAAAAGGGACAAAAACATTTCCAACTTAGGGGTACACCCTGATGCTTATTGCTGTTGATGCAGAGCTCAACTTAATTTTTATAGGCTGTGAGTGGGTAGAAGACAGTACAAAACAGTGAAATAAATGACCATATATATCATGTGCTGGTGGGCAAGATAGAAATGATGTATGTAATGAATCAAATCTTAAAGCAGTTCTGTTGTTCTGTGGAAGGGAGGAGGATGGATTTTATGTGCTCAAACACTTGATTCAGAATCAATGAAAGGGAAACACCCATAAAATATGAGCCCAGACAAAGTCTAGGACTCTCAGACTCACACAAAAATAGAGAAAACACATCTCTCTCTGAAGGCAGCTCAGCAGCAGGGGCTCATCTCGGCGGGCTGGAGTGGAGGCTGGCCCAGCCTGAAGCCAAGACTGTGACAGGCCCTGGTGGTGGGAAGGAGCCGGGCTGAGCTGAGCCACACTGCAGCCAGTCTGCAGAGGAGAGGATCTACAGCCTCCAGCACCTCCACATCTGCCAAGGGGTGAGGAATGGGGATGGGAGAGGGGCAGCTCACACAGGAGCAGAGACCTGCCCAGCCCAAAATCGCAACCGTGGCTCGACCAGGCCCCAGGGTAGCCAGGAGGAGCTGAGCTTCCCAAGTCGCAGCTTGAGTCTACTTCAGAGAAGATCTAAAGCACCTGCCTGAGGGGATCTTAAAATCCTGCAAACCAGGGTCAGAGATGGTTAATGAAAGTGAAACTTTAAAAATTAATTTGGGAGAGGTAAAGCAGTTCAGCCAATCTGCCCCTGGGGCAAGGAAGCAGTGGGGAAAGGGAACTGCTGGAACCTGTAGCGGTCCCCACCAGTCTGTTTCAGAGCCCCTGGCCTGAAGACTCTGCAGGGAGGCTGAATCAATTGATCAGGCCAAGTGCTCTTGCCTTGAGCGGCCTGGATCTGGATCATGGTCTTGGGTGGTGGTACTGGGGTGCACTTTCAGCAAGCCAAAGCTTGGGGGACTTGCAACACCCCCCTAATAGGTCCTGCAGCTGGGAAAACCCCAGCGATTAGGAATAGAACTTTCCCCCCTGGAAGCAGAGTTTCACAGAGCTAAAAAAAATCAGCCAATTAATTAACTGGCCGACATGAAGAAAAGGAAGCAAAATAAGAACAGCAATAAAACTCTAGAACCCTTTTTTTGTGGACAAAAAGGATCAAAGCATGGAACAGGAGGAAGACAGCCCAGAACTCAGAACTCCAACACCAAAAGCTTCCAAGACAATTGAAGAATGCCTAGAAGCTATACATCAACTGAAAAAGGATGTTGAAAACCAAATAAGAGAAGTGGAGGAAAAATTGGGAAGAGAAATGAGAATGATGAGAGAAAATCATGAAAAGAGAGTCAACAATCTGACTGAAGAAAACAATACTTTAAAGAACAGATTAACTCAAATGGCTAAAGATGCCCAGAAAGCCAATGAGGAGGAGAATGCCTTAAAAAGTTGAATTTGCCAGATGGAAAAAGAATCTCAAAAGCATTCTGAAGAGAATAATTCCTTCAGAATTAGAGTGGAGCAAGTAGAAGCTAATGACTTTGTGA
>CM053599.1:156973194-156991895 GCA_028646575.1 Pseudocheirus occidentalis | reverse complement strand
GAGAGCAGAGCAGGGGAGGGGCTTTACAGTGGGATTGCTGTTTTTGGGTTGGGGCAGGGTTAAGATGGGGAGAAAATTTGTAATTCAAAAATGTAATGAAAATGAATGATGTAAACAAGAAAACAAATAAAAAATATTAAAAAAAAGAATCAATGAAAGGATCATATAGGCTCTATGTGAATAATCAGAAAGTACTCTCTCATCTGTGAGGGCATTGGTTGACCCACTGCTACTCATTTTGGGTTATCCTAATCTTCACAAAAGGTGGTTCCTAACTACCAGATAATAGATAAATTTAGCATTCAAGGGTTTCTTAACTTGGGAATCCACTAACTTTTTCCCCTCAAAATTTTGACAATAATTTCAAAATCCTTGATTTCCTTTGTAATCCTATGTATTTTCATTTATTCATTTTAAAACTTTTTAAAGAAGTAGTGTTATCAAGCTGCTAAATGGGACAATCTCTGTCCCTCTCCCTCTCCCTCTCCCTGTACCTCTTCCTCTCCGTCTCCCTTTCCCTCTCTTTCTCCTTCTCCCTCTCCCTCTCGTTCGCCCTCCCTCACTCTCTCTGACACACACACACACACACACACACACACACATACGCACACACGTAGAGGAGGGAGGGAGGGAGGAAGGGGGAGAGACAGAGAGACAGAGAGAGAGGGGAGGGAGGGAGGCAGTTAGGAAGCCCTTATAATGGAGTTTAAAAGATGTGTAATCCTTGTTTTTTTTACCCTTACTAGGTGATGAACCCCAACTTTTGTCCAGTCATATATTTCTTTGATGTTTTCTTTTATACTACCTCTCCTGTATATTTCTTGCAATATGTAACTGCCTTGTCCTTCTCATCACTCATCTTTTTAATATCTGTTATGTGAACTCCTAATTTAATTTCTTTGGAGACTATAGTGTCCCATGACACTCTTCTCTTCCCAAGTAATACAACACTACCAGAAGAATATCAGTGTAAAAAGGACGGGTCTTTGAGTTTGATACATACTGAGATTATATACATGCATATGAATGAATAGATAGATAGGAAACATTGTTTGAAGCACTCTATAAATGTCATTCATTTTTATTATTGATATCATCCATAAACAACTAGTTTTTTAAATTTTTTAAATTTGTTTTCTTGTTTACATCATTCATTTTCATGACATTTTTGAATTACAAATTTTCTCCCCTTCTTTCCCCTATCACAAGGGATGAGCCCCTCCCGCTGTGCTGCCCCTCTCCAGTCCCTGCCCTTCATGCCTTGGTAGATGTGGAGGTGCTGGAGGCTGTAGATCTTCTCTCTTGCATACTGGCCATGCCACGGCTTGGCTTGGCTCCACTTGGCTCTTTCCCACCACCCTGGGCCTGGCCACTGTCTCAGCTTCAGACTGGGCTGGCCTCTGCTCCTGGCTTGTCATAATGAGCCCCTGCTGCCGAACTGCCTTCAGCAAGAGATGTGTTTTCTGTATTTTTGTGAGTCTGAGAGTCCTAGACTTTGTCTGGGGTCATATTTTATGGGTGTTCAGGGTGGTTGTGTAGAAGCTGCAGAGCCTTGCTGCTTCTACGCTGCCATCCTCTATCCTGAGAAATCCATAAACAACTCTTTTAATTCAATATTTCTGAAGAAGGTTATAGCAAGAGCCCGGTTTATCTTTCTTTACTTGGGAGACATGGAAATGTTGGTGAATGTGGAAAATCTGTTTTCAAAACCACTTCTTGAGTGCCCATTATCTAGTGGTCTCTAGTAAGAGAAGTGTAATATATTGGGAAAAAACACTGTTTCTGAAGTTAGAGGACATATTGCAAATCCCACTTGTGACACTTACTTCTTTTGTGATGTTGGATAAGTCTTCTCCACATCTCAATTTCCCCAGCATAAAAATTTTCAGGTTGAACTAGCTGGATTCTCATTCCAGATCTCTGATTATACGGTAATAGATACAAAGAGTACTGAAGTAAGGATGGCTTGTTACTTAAATCCTTATGTCGCATTCTCTAAAGGGGAAGAGAACAGAGATAATCTTTCTCTTTCTTTAGAATGTTTTAATCCTAGAAAGGAATATACATTGTTTCCTGACTCCACTGTGCAGATCAAAACTAATGTGTTTAGTTTGACAATCTGAAATCCAAAACTTTGAAACTGGTTAATGTAGAAAAGTCTGGATGAAAACACTGAATTTAACATTAAGGGAATTTTCTTCCAGTTTCTGATCTCCAAATTGTCTCCACTTCATCTGAGTAAAGCCCTAATGTTATAATCCAAAGAGGCTATTTCAATTGTTTAAGAGTAATCTTTGTAAAGAATATTATGACCTTTTCTCATCCTTTATCTTTCATTGTAGAGAATATGTAAATAATTTTCTGACTCTCCCTTTTTTCATTTACAAAAAATAATCTTGAAATTAAGATCTGAATTCTTTTACTCATAGTCCATTACATTTATGAGAAGTGAAATTCTATAGAAATCAGAAATGAAAAGAAGGTACTTTATGTTAGGGCTAACTGCTGTCCAAATATAATTCATGTAATTTATAGTTTAGATGAAAATTGAAAACAGTAAAATATAACTATTTCCTGCTATACTGAAAGGCACTGCCAAGTTTAGACTTAATAAGTGCACTTCCCCCCACCCCCCCCATTTTGGCTCATTTAATAAAATGCTTCAAACTGCTCTGTTTTATTTTTTTTTCAATAGATGTGTTTTAAATAAGTCAGAATATCTGATGGATGCCAAGAAATTGGAATTTCTAGGTCATCTATGAAAACTTTTGAATTGCCTGTTAACTCTTCCATAAAGCATAATAGGGAAGACCAATGGGGGATTTTTTAGGGTAGAAGGGGAAGTTTGTATGTTGAAATGGTCATTTTTATATCCATACTGTGTATCCCTCACTAATTTCTCAGAATTCTTCAGAAGCACTTAGTTTGACTCTTACTTAAGGTGCCTTTCTTTCTTACTTCATATTATTCACCTTCATTTACTTTCTTTAAAAAAAAAGTACTATTATATTTTCTCCAATTGCATGTCAAGACAATTTTTAGCATTCATTTTTACAAGTTATTAGTTCCATTTTTTTCTCTCCCTCCTTTTCCCCTCCTCCTAAAATGATAGGTAATTTGGTATAGGTTATACATGCGCTATCATGTAAAATATATTTCCATATTAGTCACAAATTATTAAAGGAGAAACAGATCAAAAGGGGGAAGCACACAATAAAAGAGTAAATTTAAAATATTATTCAATATGCCTTCAAAGACCATCAGTTCTTTATCTGTGGATAACATTTTCTTTCTGATGTTTTTTTACTTGTCTTGGATCATTGTGTTGCTGAGAAGAGCTGAGTCATTTATAGTGGATCATCACACAATGTTGCTTATACTATGTATGGTGTTTTTCTGGTTCTGTTCATTTCACGTTGTATCAGTTCATACAAGTCTCTTAAGGTTTTTCTGAAATCAATCTGTCCATTATTTCTTATTACACAATATTTCATCACAATCATATACCACAACCTCTTCAACCATTCCCCAACTGAAGGGCACTTCCTCAATTTCCAATATTTTACCACCCAAAAATGTTGATATAAATATATTTGCCCATGTAGGGTCTTTTCTCTTCTTAATGATCTCTCTGGGATACAGATATAGTGGTGTTGCTGGATCAAAGTGGATGCATGGGTAGGTTGACCTTTGGGCATAGTTCCAAATTGCTCTCCAGAATGGTGGGATCAGTTCAGAATTCCAAGTTTTTCCATATCTTCTCCATCATTTATCATTTTCCTTTTCTTGTTGTATTAGCCAGTCTGATTGGTGTGAAGTGGTACCTCAGAGTTGTTTTTACTTTGCTTTTCTATAATCAAAAGTGAATTAGAACACTTTTTCATATGTACATAGATAACTTTGATTTCTTCCTCTGAAAGCTGCCTGTTAATATCCTTTGACTGATTACCAGTTGGAGAATAGCTTGTTTTCTTTTATATTTGACTCAGTTCTCTATGTATTTGAGAAATGAGACCTTTATCAGAGACACTGTTTGTAAAGATTATTCCTAGCTTTCTGCTTTCCTTCTAAACTTCATTGCATTGGTTTTGTTTGTGCAAAAGCTTTTTACTTTAATATAATCAAAATTATCTATTTTACTTTTCATAATGTTCTTCATCTCTTATTTGGTCATGAATCTGTTACTGATTTAACTTCTCCTTTAAGAATTTGGATCGGGGGCGGCTAGGTGGCACAGGGGGCGGCTAGGTGGCACAGTGAGTAGAGCACTGGCCCTGGAGTCAGGAGGACCTGAGTTCAAATCCGGCCTCAGACACTTAACACAAAAACCAGCCATGTGACCTTGGGCAAGTCGCTTAACCCCAAATTGCCCTCCAAAAAAAGCAAAAAAAAAAAAAGAATTTGGATCTTGGGGCACCTAGGTGGCACCAGCCCTGGAGTCAGTAGGACGTGAGTTCAAATGCAGCCTCAGACACTTAACACTTTCTAAGTGTGTGACCTCAGGCAGTCACCTAACCCAAATTGCCATCTTCCCCCTTCCAAAAAAGACAACAAAGAATTTGGATCTTATAGCACTTGGTGCTTGTATGCTTAGTATTGATAGTATTTTGTTCTTTATTGTACCCTTCAACAAGATGTACTTTCCTTCCTTACCTCTTTTAATTAGGTCTATTTTTACTTTTACTTTGCTTGAGATGAGGATTGCTACCCATGTTTTTCTTCTTCAGCTAAAGCATAATAGATTTTGCTCCAGCCCCTTTTTTGTAGGATTCTGGTTTTTTATCTACTCTGCTATTTGCTTCCACTTTATTGGAGACTTCATCCAATTCACATTCATATTTATAATGACTAACTGTGTATTTCCATCCATCCTATTTTTCTTCCTGTTTTTCCTCTCTTTCCTTTCACCTTTTCCCCCCTCTCTTCTGTTTTGTTTCTGTCTACCACATCCTCTGGTCTGCCCTCTCTTCTGTCCGGCCCCGTTTACCTAATTTCCTCTCTCCCTACTTCTCTCTTGGGTAAGACAGATTTCTCTTTTCAATTGATTGTGTATATAATTCTCTCTTTGAGTTAGTACAGATGTGAGTGAGGTTCAAACAATGCCCATTGCGTTCTCTTATCTTTCCCTTTACTGTAACAGGTTTTTGTGCGTCTTCATGTGAAATAATTTAATCCATTATACCACTGCTTTCATTCTGCACATTTGAATGTACTCTTCTTTCTTCTCCCTTAGTTATTTTTAATGTAATTTCCTCAAATTCATCTTATAGCCATACCATTTGTCTGCGTACATTTCTTCTATCTATACTATTAGTGGTATGATTTTTAAGAATTACAAATATCACTTCCCATGAAGGAGTGCAAACATTTCAGCTCCATTGACTTAAGCATCTTTTTTTCCTTTTCCCCTTTTATGCTTCTCTTATATCTTGATATTGGAGATTAAATTTTTGGTTTAATTCTGGTCTTCTTATGAAAGCTCAAAATCTTTCCATTTCATTGAATGACCATTGTTTCCCTTGGAGTATTATGCTTAATTTCACTGACAGGTGACTCTTGTAATCTTGGTCCTTTGCCTTCTGGAATAGCATATTCCATGACTGTTTATTTTTGTAGCTGCCAAGTCCTGTTTAATCCTGACTGTGGCTCCTTCATATTTGAATTATTTCTTTCTGTCCACTTGCAGTGTTTTTTACTTGACCTGATAGTACTCCACTGACAGTTCTGAAATTTGGAGTTCTTATTTTGCATCTCTTTCCTGAGATGATTTGTGGATTCTTTCAATGCCTATTTTGTCCTCTGGTTCCAGGCAGCAGTGCAGTGTTCCTTCATAATTTCTTGAAAGATGCTGTCCAGGGCTTCCTTTTGAGGTTTTCAGGTAGTTCAATGATTTTAACATTGTATCTCCTAGATCTATGTTCCAAGTATGTGACCTTAGGCAGTCACTTAACCCAAATGGCCCTGTCTTCCCCCTTCCAGAAGGAGTTCTTTTCCTCATTTAGTTCTTCAGTCGATTTTTTATCTCTTTTTCTGTTTGACCTATTCTACTTTTTAAGCAGTTGTTTTCTTTTTCTAAGCTGTTGACTTTTTTCATAATTCTCTTGCATTACTCTCATTTCTTTCCAAAATTTTTCTTCTATCTCTCTGAGATGATTTTTAAACTCCTTTTTCAATTTTTTCCATGAGTTTTTTTTTCCTGGGCTTGGGATCACTTCCCATATTTTTATGTGTGTGTGGTTTTGCCTATGGGTATTTTGACATTGTGTCCTCTTCTGAGTCTCTGTCTTTGTCTTTGTCTTCCCTGTCACCATAATAACTTTCTATTGCCTGATTCTTCTTTTTTGGTTGTTTTTTTGCTCATTTGTATTGACCTTTTTGCTCTCTCTTAAATTTGAGCTCTGTTCATGGGCTGGGAGGGGCACTGTCTCAGACTTCTTGTGCAGAGAGTTACAGGAGCTGGTGCTGCACTAATGTTGCCCTGAGGCCCATGGAGGACCATTTTATCTAGCGCTGTACTTAGGGGTGGTGTGGGGTTGATAGCCACTGCTTGAGACCACAGGGGTCTGGCAGCTTATCTGGCACCAAACCAGGGTCCTAGTGGTGGCATGTGGTAAGGCTTATGGGGTGTCTCTGCATTTTCCCAGGCTATAATATAACCAGCTTGTTTGCCCAGGGCTATGCTAAAGCAATTGGGAGTTCTTCAAGCTAGATTCTGCTAATTCAGGGCTATGCTGACGCAAATGGGAGTCTTGGTGTTGACATTTGTCTGCTCCACCACACTGGTTTGTTCAGGTGGAGTTTGCTGCTGGCATGTTGGGATGCTTCCTTTCTTTGACTGAGTTCCCCTTTTACCTGAGTGAGACCAATCTTTATTGCCAATCCTATAAGTGTCTTAGGCTAAAAGATTGCTTCATCCCATCTTTTTGCTGGTTCTGCTGTTCCAGGATTTTGGGGGGAGCACTTCTTTATGGTTGTTTGGAGGTGAATATGGGAGAGTTACGGCAATTTACTGCTTACTCCATCCTCTTCATTTCAGGAAGTCCCTTTTATCCTTCATCTACTTCCTATTTCAATCAAACAGGTCTGAATGAATGAATGAAAGGAAAAGCATTTATAAAGCACTTATTAATTGGCCCATGCTAAGTAATAGGAATACAGTTACAGCCTACAGATAATCCTTAAAAGTTCCATTTAGCTCCTGTATCCATGACATTAAACAGGTGATCTCCTATATCTGGAATACATCTCCTCATCACTCCAATGTTTTGTATTCCCTGGATTCCTTCATAATAACTTCAAAATACCACCTCTTACAAAAAAAAAAGACAACTCCCCCACCTTGATCCCCTTAGTTTTAACACACAAACTTTATCTCTTGAAAATCGTCAGTATTATTTTACATACACTTTGTTATTGATTTTCTTAATCAGTTTCCTGAGCTGAAAAATTAGAATATTGGCTAGAAATCATCCAAGTATTCTTCCAGTTCTAGATCTATGTTAAGTAGATAGAAAGGACATCGAGGTACTGGCTCTCTGAATTCTCATTTTACCCCTTTCTAATTATTATTTTCTTACCCATTTCAGTAAATTTGTGAGTATTTGTAACCTGGATACAATAATTTTTATGTGCCCAAAATTTTCATTTCTGTAGATTCTATTGATTCATTTGGTTTTTTTTGTTCTTGTTGTTATTATTGTTAAGAGTAGTGGCAATAGGTTTTCACCTGGCAGCATGGCTTGGCAATTTGTTTTTCTTTTCTCCCATAGGGAACATTGTGATCACGAGGAGGTAATAGTAAAAGGGCTTTGAGTTCTTTGAGAAAAAATGTCCTTGAATTAGAGTGTGATCCTAAATTTGTGAGAACAAAGTTCCAACCATTTCCCCTGAACATCTTGTGTGTTTATAAAGTTATTATTCATGAGCTGAGGAGGAGGATTTATCTCTTCAAATGAGGAAAAGGAATCATAAGTGGAAAGGCTCACTAATCAGTGGAGCCTAATGGCTAGGGCTAGAAAATTAGAGAAGAAAAGGAACAAGAAATGGGTTCAAAAAGCCTGTCTTGAACTAATTACCATCTTAACTACCTTATTTCACTGTTGAGTTTCACCCCTCTCCTGGCCCCTTACTATCTACATCTGAATTTAAAATAATTGGAGATTAAAAAATAATAAGGATAACATGACTGTGTCAATGGCAGGAATGAGTTAATAGGAGAAAAAAGAACATGGATTCTGGCTCAAGAGAAAAATCCAGTAGCAATTCTCCACAGGCAGCAAATAATTTGTTTGAGTGCATAATTAATAGATTTGTCAGAAAGTACTTAGATTGTGAAATATTGCAAGTAGACCTCTTTCCAGATGGATTAAGATGAATGGGTCCTCCAGCAGAGTATGAAACCTCATTGCTCAGTGGCTAGAGAATTGCTGCATCTGGATTTGTTTGAGTCCCTGCCTTTTTGCTCTCCTTTTTCTCTTTCTCCTCAGGCTGCAGGGGAAGAAATGAATAGAATGCTTCTAATTCTGATATTGAATGGTGTCCTTTACCTAAAGGGCATCCAAGCAGACAAAATTAAATCAGATGCTCAATGGGGAAACTTTCCACTAAGCAGGAATTTAAAACAGGAAAATGTATTAACATGTTGAAAATGGTTAAATTAAGCAGTGCTGTGGATCAGAGGTGTGACTTGTCAGCAACAAGCCACAGATGTATTTCGTATGCAATTTCTCTCACATTGAGGAGGTGACACATGCCTTCATTTTACCCTTAGAAGCCTCTGTGTGAGTCATTTACTGGGAACTCTAGTTTAAATGGGCCAATTTTGAACCATGCTCATTGATCCCAATTTCTTTGGAAGATGGAATTATATTTCAGTGAGGTAATGTGTTGTCTTGAATACAGTATCGAAAGTGAAATCATGAACACCCAGGTTCAAACCCCAGCATAGACATCTGCTAGCTGTGAGGCAATGAGCAAGTTGCTGTATATCTCTGGGACTCAGGTTCTTTCTCAGTAAAATTGAGGCAGTTCGACTCACTAACCTGTAAGTCATCTTCCAGCTTGGACTCTATAATGATCATTATTTAATGTCATATTTTGACTAAAGTCTGGATTAATCAAAGAAACTGCTGTGCCTCATTTTACAAAAATGGCTGTCTTTCTATCTCAGCCACTCAAGAGACCAGATAAGGCTGGGAGTATCATTTAACAAAGTCATCCTGAGATCATAAATTCCAAACAGACCCAGTATTGTCTTGATCTTGGAGAACCCTTCTCCTTACATCAACCAGAAGATGCCCACTTTATGGCCCTTAAGGATGAGACCGTCAACTCAAGGGTTAAACTTGAGTAATGGCACTTTTTCTTATCTTTATATTTTCTGGACATATACCATTATATGGAATGTTAATAGTAAAGAAAACAGATATTCTGTATCATGATTTCAACCCCCACTTTGTCATCTCTCTTGTTTTATTGTATTTACCATTTATCCAATTAAGAAAATTCCTCTCTCATACAATGATTAAACCATTATGGGGATCCTAAATTTGTGTAACTCTGCCACCCCTAATTGGGATGGTCCTAAAATGTACTTAAGCTTTCTCATTCTTTTGTTCATCAGTCAGGACTCTAGTCCCGCATTCCATGTATAAATGTTGTAATTTTATGTTACTAATTGTTAGTCTCCTTTAACCAAACCTTTGAAACACATTGACAATAGTTACTTTTCTATAGAAGTATGTATAAATGGCTGCTAAATCAACTCTCTCACCTTATAGAAATTTTCTCTTATTAGCCCTACTATTAAGAAAAATATAATGGTAGAAAGAAGAAGGAAGAAAAGGAAGAAGGAAAGGAGACTGGAAGAAGAGAGAGAGAATGAATGAAGGAAGGAAGAAGTGAAGAGGAAAGTAAGGAAAGGAGGGAGGGAAGGAGAAAATATTTGTCAAATGTTTACTATGGGCTAGTAACGGTGTTAAATCCAGGAGACACAAAAAGAAGTAAAATAAAGGATAATGTCACCTCCTAAGGGACTTATATTCTAATGGGGAGAGGGGGAGAAGACAATATAATTCTAAAAAGAAATGGGAAGTGGGAATGAAGTTGCCTCAAATGGGGCCATGATTTTGAATAACAGAAAGTCAGGAAAATTGACCGAAGGGGAATCAAGGCAGACAGACCTGAGTGTTTACAGAAAATGAAGATTCTAGGAATAACTCACCAATGAAAACAGGGGGATGGGCTTCCTAGTGGGATATTCTAGGGTTAACTGTCTGCAAATGTAGCATGATGTACCAGAAGGAGGGGACTCCAGAGTCTGAGAAAAACTCCAAGATGAAATGGCAGTTAGGCATGATTTTGAATGCAAAGAAATTCAGGAATAAGATGAGGATAGGTATTAAAAACTTTCTCCGTCTGAGTTCACCTAACACTTTTGTACCCCATTATTGTAGTTACATGTTCTTATGCATTACATTGTCCAAATTCATGAAGAATAGTCCCTAAACTATAATCTAAGCACTGGGAGGGCAAAGATATGTCTTATCTAAACTATCTCCCTCATCAATAGCAAATGTTGTGGACATCGCAAGTGCTTGAGAAAATTAGAGATGAATTGGATCTAAGATGTTTTTACATTTTTGTTTTTATTACAGAGTTGTGATTTTGTCAATGTAGGGAATTCCTGATATAGAATTTTCCTTTAGTAGTTCACATCTACTAATCACCTGGAAGAACTAAAAGATTAAGTGGTTTACCCATGATCATATAGCTAGCACATGATAGAGGCAGGATATGAATTTATTTTTTCTCCAATTCCAGAGTTGACCCATTGAATAAAACATGGTGCCTTTAATACAAAACTATGTTGAGTGCATATGACAAGTACAAAGTACTAGAGTATTCTATACTGATCTTGGCTAGGCAAAGAGAAAATTAAGGAAATGATGAGTTGGGGGCTTGGGGAGGGTGCTTTAGGTATATTCTCAATGACTATGGTGGGATATGGTACTTTTGGCACTGATTGCCTCTCATATGCAATGGCTCCATTTTAACTGATGAGTTACACTTCTACTTTTGAAAGGAAACAATCTCCAGACAGACTAACCTAACACACATGCTCACATGCCTTCACCACTCACATAATACAAATGCACGCACACACACACACACATACACACACACACACACACAGAAAATATTAGCAAAAACACCAGAATTTTTATGAATGTAATGTCTTGGATGTCCACAGCTTTTTAGTAGCCAATAGCAGTTGCTTAATTGTGACTTCACCCACATTCCTTCCAAGGACATGAATATGGATGTATGTAATGTACTCCGCTTCCCTTTTATTACTCTCCATAATCAGTCTCATTCAGCAATGTGGGGTATTTTCTAACAGAAATAAAATTTGGAATGTCTACATGTGCTTAAGGGGTTAGATTACCATCATAAATCTTGGACTCTGAGCAAACCTTCACTGTATATTTACTTCCTACCTATCTTTTTACAAATATCTGTCATTTGTCACAAGGAAGATTGAGTGAAAAAGAGAGTGGATCTATACAAACCCATAACTAATACTGGCAAATCAATTAAAAGCAACAGTAGTAGAATGTAAACTATAATACATTTAAATGTAAATTTCCTCTGAGAAGGTATCAACATGTTCTTTTACTTGTCCCATTGGTACCTAGGGCAGTGTCTGGCACTTAGAACCTCAAATACTTGTTGATTAATTATTACAAGGTACTATTTAATTTATGTTTGTGTTACAGTGCCTCATACACAGTAGGTATATAATAAATACTTGTTTAATTTAATTAAATGGTATCTTCGTAAAGGTGGGATAGCAATATATTCTGAAATACTTATAAGACATGAAAATTATTTAAACTGTAGTATAAATGTAATGGCACATTATGACACCCTAATAAATGGTAAATATTTTGAATTAAGGGAAACCTGGAAAGATTTTTATGAACTGATACAGCAGGAAATGAGATCAATCGGAACACTTTATACGGCAATCACAATAATATAAATATAATAATAAACAGTAGCATGAAAAGCATCTATAAAAGTGAAAAACTCTAATGAAGTGATCCATAATTACTTTAGAAAACTCCATAAAGAGCCCAGGCAAAGACTTGCTTGCAGTCATACTGTACTTGTACTTCATTCCATCCTCCCAATTTTAATTTAGCAAGTATTTGATAAGTGCCAACAAAATAGAAAACACTATTTCAGTCACTATGGGGGATATACTACTGAATAACTTCTCTAAAAGAATTTTCCACCTAGTTTTTTTTCTTGCCATACAATTTAGATCATTTCATAAATAATCTGAAGGGTCATCAAGCTTCATTCTGAGAAAAGTGTCAGAAATTATTTCACCTAAGGCTTTGTTAGAAGGAAGAAGTACTGTAAGACTTTATAAGATTTCTAGATTGTCGTGAGTTGTCTCAAGACTTTAAAGGTAGACAAATTTACTTAGTCCCTGTCTGTAAGATGCAAGCTGACTATGGCAGTATTGTATTAAGTCTCACTTATAAATTAGTACCTGGACACACAAGCTTCCCCATTAACAGTAATCTTCTGCCACTTAAGACACTTAGTGTTATCATGGAACTTAATCTTTGGGGGAAAGGGGAAGCTTAACCACAATTCTATCTTGATACTAACTTTTAGAGACTAGATGAACAACAATCTATAATGCAAACTTTTAAGAAATCAAAATGTTTGGAACAGATAATTATTCCACTTTTGAAAGAGGTGGAAGAGAAGAGAAAGGGAAAACATTCATGGAAAATAAAGACATCTGTAGTCTTTCCTAGCTAAATTCTGTGTGACTTTTGCTTAGATCAGTCATTCATTATTATATCAACATTGATGGCATCAGTAGAGCAGCAGTACCAACTTCCAATCTTCCCATCTTTTCCCCCTGCATTCTCACTTCATCTCTTTCTTTCCTGCCTGCCTTCCCTCTACACACCATGGAGGAACTCTATCCTCTCCCAAATGGGTGTTGCTCACTTTTTGCCTCTCAAAAGATTTCAATTTCACCCTCCTTCTAAGCTTAAAGGAAGGAGACTGGTTTTTTTTTCCATGTAAGGACATTGTTCCATATTTCTTAAGCGCTTATGTATACATTGAAGAATTTGTATCTGTGTACAGGCACTAATTTTTTGGGGGGAGGATGGGGAGGTAGAGCAATTGAGATTAAGTGACTTGTCCAAGGTCACAAGGCGTGTGTGTGTGTTTGTGTGTGTGTGTGTGTAACACCAAGCAAAAGGCAACTTTCAAGGTTCAGTTTACCAGCATAGCAAACCCAATTTATTCAGCAAACATTCACAGAACAGAGAAAGTCAAAACACAGCATAACTCATACATTTGACAAGTAAGTTCTCAATTCAGTCCAGGCACTACTCCACCCCTAGACAATATTTCATTTAGTCAGTCAAAGTCTCCTCTCAAATGGAGATGTTTCCAATCATAAAGTACATTCATTTGGTCAATCACAGAGCACAAAAAGCCCAAAGGTTTTCCATCCCTAGACTCAAAGTAATTACAATGCCATCCATTACCATCAAGCACTTTCTCAAAAGGGAGCAGGAGAGCACCAAAGGATATAACAAGGTCAAGATAACATCTCAGCATTGAAAACCCAAGGAAAGGCCATTCTTTCATCTTCACTCAAGGTAAGCCCTCAGCAATCCTAGTTCCTGGGGAGACAAGGCTCAACAAAGTCATAGCCAGTGTCCTCATCAAGTCACACTTCACCTGTAGAACAGTCCCAGCACCCCTGAAATTACCAGCAAGGCCCCCTTCCAGGATTTCTGTGAACATACAACAAGAAAATCCTTCTTCAGGGCTTATGAACCAACAACCAGGTTCCAGGACCTCTCCAACAGGAGCACTGTCCACCATCAGGTGAATCTGGAAAAAAACATCAAAACAGACAGACAAAATACTGGCATCACAGTCATGCCTCCTCAGTTCTTGGCAGCTCCAGGTGGCAGTCCTCAAAAGTCCTGGGCAGCTCCAATGGGCTGTCATCAACTCAGGCTCGATGATACTGGATACTGCTCTTCCCAAAAGTCCTTCTTCTGGCCTTCTCTGGGCTTGAGCCTCTTTTCAGTTCATGCCTCCTCCCAGTTCAGTCCTTTTTCTTCACATCAACAAGTCCATCCCACAAGTGGGATTCACAAATTCTGGGTAACACAACCCAAAAACCAAGTCAATTCAGAGGCATCTCCAAATTCCATTACCATTACAGTATGGGAAGTGTCTGAGGCTGGATTTGAAATCAGGTCTTCCTGACTCCAGGGCTGGTGCTCTATTCACTGTGCCACCTAGCTGCCCTGAGACACTAATCTTCAACACCCTGAAACATTCTTCCCCAAAGTCAGAAATTTCCAGGTTCCTTGAAAAATTGTCCAGGGTACACCTGACATCAATAATCACATATTGTGGCATTAAAATAAAATCAACACTTGACAGAATGAAGATGATTATCCTAAGGTCCCAGATAATTCTACTGATGTACTATTCACAGGACATATATATCATTAATACATGCAATATATGTGTATACAGTGTAAAAATTGCTTGAAAAAACACTTCTGTGGAGGTGGGGGAGGGTATATACATGCATACATCTTTATAGTGATAGAGAAATATATCTAAAGTTTATTGAGGAATTGGTGGGTGGGCTGTGGAGGGAAATGTAACAAAATATAAAAGTACACGGCAGGGAACAAAAGAAAACTCAAGGAATCAAAGAAAAGATGGACAATTCTCAACATGATTATTATTTATCACATAGACCTTCTAGAAATGAAAATTTATTGTTACATTTTTGAATCCTCTCATGTTCTGCTATGCCTTTTGCTATGCACATGACATGCTTTTATTTTTCTAACTTTGTATTTAAATTTCAATGTTTAAGTTTATGATATGTTCTTATTTCTTATCTCTATATTCTACATTCTGGCATTTGAGTCTAAAACAAAATTTTGGGGAAAAAATACCCACATCTGTGACTATTGATCTAAATTGCATTTGGGACCAAAAGTCTAAATCTTTTTTAAAAAATCTTTTATTTATTCATTTTTAGTTTTCAACATTCATTTCCACAAAATTTTTAGTTACAGATTTTCTCCCCATCTTTCCCCTTCCCACACCCCAAGATATCGAGCCTGTTGAATACACCTTCGCCAGTCTCCTCTTTCTTATATCCTCCTCAAGGCCCCCCTGACTTTCTACTTGAAAATTGGATTTCTATATCCCACCACCTTTATATCTTATTTCCTAGTTGCATGTAAAAACAATGTTTTAGCATTTGTTTTTAAAACTTTGATTTCTAGATAAGCAATTCCATATAGGTTGTACATGTGTACACAAAATGTTTCCAACCTATCCCTTCCTATCCCACTTATTTTATTTTCTACTTTGACCCTGTCCCTTTTCAAAAGTGTTTACTTCTAACTACACTCTCCCCAAATCTGTCCACCATTCTATCATTTGCCCCCTCTTATTCCCTTTCCCCCTACTTTCCAGTAGGGTAAGATACCCAATTGAGTGTGTATGTTATTCCTTCCTGAAGCCAAATTCAATGAGAGTAAGGTTGATCCATTCCATTTCACCTTCCTGCTCTTCTCTTCTATTGTATCAGTTTTCTCTTGCCTCTTCTATATGAGATAATTTACCCTATTCTATCTCACCCTTCCACCTTTTCCTATTATATTCCTCTCTAACCTCTTAATTTTAATTTTTAGCTATCATCCATTCTGATTTAACTGATTCTGTGTCCTCTCTCTGTGTATAAATGCACACACCTATACACACACTCATATATATTAATACACACTTACACCCTCCTATGCACACATACATATATATACACATACATGCATATATATGTGTGTGAGTGTATGTATGTATGTATGTATGTATTCCCTTCAAGTATCCTCATACTGAGAAAAGTCTCATGAGTTAACAATTGTCACTTTTCTATGTAGGAAAGTAAATAGCTCAACTTTAATAAGTTCCTTATGATTTCTTTTTCCTGCTTACCTTCTCATGCTTCTCTTGCTTCTTATATTTGAAAGTCAAATTTTCTGTTCACCTCTGCTTTTTTATCAAGAATATTTTAATATCCTCTATTTCAATAATGACCATATATTTTCCCTGTAGCATTATATTCAGTTTGCTGGGTAGGTGATTGTTGATTTTAATCCACGCTCCTTTGACCTCCAGAGTATCATATTCCAAGTCCTTTGATCCATTAATGTAGAATCTGCTAGGTCTTGTGTTATCCTGGTTGTTTCCACAATAACTCAAATTGTTTCTTCCTGACAGGTTGTAATATTTACTCCTTTACCTAGTAACTCTGGAATTTGGCTATGATATTCCTAGGAGTTTTCTTTTTGGGTCCTTTTCAAGAAATAATCAGTCAAAATTCTTTCCATGTCTATTTTGCCTTGTGGTTCTAGAATATCAGGGCAATTATCATTGAGAATTTCTTGAAGGATGATTTCTAGGCTTGTTTTTTGATCATGGCTTTCAGGTAGTCCAATAATTTTTAAATCATCCCTCCTGGATTTATTTTCCATGTCAGTGTTTTTTCCAATGAGATATTTCACATTGCCTCCAATTTTTTTCATTTGTTTGGATCTGCTTAATAGTATTTTGATTTCTCATAAAGTCATTAGATTCCATTTGTTCCAGTCTAATTCTGAAGCAATTATTCTCTTCAGTGAGTTTTTGAAATTCTTTTTCCATCTGGGCAATTTGGCTTTTTAAGGCATTCTTCTCCACATTGTCTTTTTGACCCTCTTTTGCTCTTTGAGTTAGTCTATTTTTAAGGTGTTATTATCTTCAAAATTTTTTTGGTCTCCTTTAGCAGGCTGTTGACTTGTTTTTCATGATCTTTTGCATCATTCTCATTTTTCTTCCCAATTTTTCCTCTACTTCTCACACTTGATTTTCAAAATGCTTCTTGAGTTCCTCCATGGCCTTTAACCAATTCATATTTTTCTTGGAATCTTTTGGTGCAGGAGTTTTGACTTTGTTATTTTTTTTATTGTCCCATATTTTGATCCTTTTTGTCCCCCCAAAAGGATTCTATTGTCTGATTATGCTTCCTCTGCTTGCTCATCTTACCAGCCAGTTATTTAACTTTTTATCTCTTTGCCATGGTAGAATTCTGCTTCCAGAGTGAAGAGAGCTGTGTCCTAAATTGCTGGGGCTGTCGCAGTTGTTAAAACTGTTGTCAGGGCTATGAGGAGAGTGTCCTCTCTCCAGCCACCACAAGCTCTGACCCACTGGCATTCCTCACCCCAGGACCATCCCCCAAGATGGTGTCCAAGATCACAGCAGGTCAAAGAGTGATTACCCTCTGAATGGTTTCTTGGTCCCCCTACAATCTACAGTCCAGGAGCTCTGAAGGCAGCCATGTGGCAGCAGCTCCAGCCACCATACCTGCACCAGCTTTTGCCCCAGTGGCAAGGGCCAGACACTGATCTTCTTCTTCTAACCTTTTACTTTCTCTTTGGTATTTATGGGTTGAGAAGTCTGGAAACTGCCCCAGCTGCTTGTGATTCACTCTCCTGAAGTCTGTTCCACCTTGGGTCTCAGCATGGGTGGCTCACATGGGACTGCTCAGCCCCCAGCCCAGTGCAATAGCCCTATTCTGTTAAGTAAGTTCCTCCTTTTACTCCACAATCTTGGCTCCAACACTCCCTTAAGTCTAAATCTTAATCAAGATATAAAAGCCTAGTATATTGAAAAAGCTTAAATTTAGAATCATGGATTTTGGAATTGAAGGAGGACATACAGATTATTTAAAATGACACTTTCATTTTATAGGTGAAGAAACTAAGGTCCAGAATAGTCAATTGTCCTTTCCTATTGTTAGTGATACCTGTGATTCTAAGGTCCTCTGTTATTAAACATAATGCTCTTTTGAAAATGTTGGAATAAAAGTTTTTCTACTGTTTTAATTTTAGATTACAAAATATTTTATATTTTGTAATAAGCTTTGATTCTTTTTACCTTATCAAGAAGAATGGGAAAGGATAGAGTGACAAAAAGTAGCAGGGAATTAAAAATGTAGGTAAGTTAGGAGATGGCAAGAGAGTAGAGATTCTTCTGTAATCATAGCAAATTCTACACAATAGATTTGTTTCCTAAGCAATTTAATTTAAATAAAATCCTGATTTAAATACTCTTGAAAAATTCACTATTTAATGGAATCACACAGTGAATATTTTCATAAAGGGAAGAATCCTTTTGTAATGAGAACAAAATGACCAGACTCACATATTTAGTAATATATTATACCTATAGATACAGCATACCTAAATTTTGATAAGGTATTTGGCCAAATCTCTTGAGATGTCCTTTTAGAAAAAAGATAACAATGCAGCTTTTCCCATTGAAACTAGTTGAATAACAATGTCCAATCATTCTTGATTAATGGATTGATATCACTAAATCAAACAATCATCAAACATCCATTAATAATCAATGATGTGGGGATTTTGCTAACTGGGGAGGAGAAGAGCCGGTCCGGCCAAACTGCTCCCAGGGCAAGGAAGCAGAGGGAGCTGGCTGTAGCAGCAGGAACAGAGCAGCAGCGGCCCTCACTGGGCTGCTTCAGAGCCCTCGGCCTGCAGATAGCAGGGGGGCTGAGGTGA
>CM053599.1:156932606-156972694 GCA_028646575.1 Pseudocheirus occidentalis | reverse complement strand
GGGGCAGGGAGCCCCTCCCTGCCCTGCTAGAAAGCTAGAGAGTTGTTGGAGGAGGGCATAAAAGGGAACAGATTGTGGGAGGGGTCTTACAGGGGGATCAATGTTCTGGGCTGGGGGGTAGGGACAAAAAGGGGAGAAAATTTGTAACTCAAAACCTTGTGGAAATGAATGATGTAACCAAGAAAATAAATTTAAAAAAATACTTGTAAAAAAATAATCAATGATGTGTCTGGCAGTGTCATTGTATAGGGAGCCTAATTTGAAATACTGTAAGTTTCTCTCTTAGGCCTTGTTCTTTTCATCTGTTTAGAATTTTATCAGTCTCCTTAATGAAGGTGGAGGTGATGTTCATTTATAAAATGTGGGCATAGTACAAAATTAAGAAGTATATTTCATAATAATAAGTTTAGGTCATACTTGCATGATGCTTTAAATTTTGCAGAACTGATTATTCATAGCATTGCTGTGAGATAGCATAAATGTGACTATTTTCATTTTACTGATTAGGAAATTGACACTCAGAGATGTTAAATGACTTTCCTGGGGTCACGCAACTAGAACTTGGAATTAGAACTTGAGCTCAGATCTAGCTATTGTGATTACAAGCTACTGCTCCTCCCATTGCATAATACTGTTTTCATACATACATGCACATATAAAATAAGTTATATAAATGGTATATATAATTTAAATCAGGACTTGATTTAAATTAAAATTTTTGTGAAACAAATCTGTTATATAAAGCTCACTAAGACCACAAGAGAATTTCTATTCTCTTGGCATCTCACTTATCTTAGTTTTTAATGCCCTGTTAGCTATTTCATTCCCTATTCTTCTTTATGAAGTAAATAGAAGCAAAATTTATTACCAAATGTAAAAGACTTTATGATATAAAACAAACAGCACCCCCAATTATACACATACACACAATAATATATGCATATATAGTATATATATTGCATATATAATGTGTATATATGTATATGTGTGTATGTATATATATCCACCATATATATATATATATATATATATATATATATACACACACACACACACATACATACACATATATCCAACAAAATCTGGATCCCAAATTATATCTGTAGACTGATTGATAGGCTGAAAGTCATAAGATAACATGAAATAGAGATAAAGGTAAAGTTCTGCTATTTGATGAAAAAAAACAACAACTATATACATTCAAGATATGTTGAGAAAACAAATTCGTATAAAAAACCAATAAACTTGATCTTATAGGGCATATGCTTGAAGAATGCATAGATTTTAGAGGGAGTCAAATTTTGACTCAATATATCTTTTGAGAATTATGTGGGGGTGTAGGGCACTTTCCAACAATTTGAAACTGTCCAAAAATGGAATGGGCTCCCTCAGCAACTCATTCATACCCTATTAGTAGTATCCTCAAGGGAAAAAATGAGATAACTGATCACTTTAAACAGTATTCAAGCAATTTGGCATAGTGGAAAGAGTGGGTTTTGTAATCAGAGGATTTCTGATCAAAATTTGACCCTGCTGCTTAATGACTGAGAGATATTGCGCATGCCCTTTCACTACTCATAACCTGAATTGTCTCACCTACAAAACGCAGGAATTGGAGAAGGTAAACTTTGAATATCTGACTGATTCTATAATGTTTATTATCCAATCCAGGTAAATTTTTGATAGATTTAAAATAGATACTTGCAGTTTCTCTCTTTATTTTTCTCAACTTCCATTGAGAAAGATATCTTCTTCTCTTTTAATCTGAAGGATGTGTAGCTTCTTCCAAGCAACATGCTAATTTAAAATACCTTCCTTACTTGGATGGATCTATTATCTGATTAGGTCAATCATTATATTGATTCAGATAACAAGCCATCCATACCATATCACCTTATATAGTTCTTGCCCATTTTTTTTAATCCTCCACCAGGGATATATCTGTTCTGATAGTTTTTTGCCATTACACAGATATTAATGTCCATTGGTTATCCTTTTTTCTTATGACATGACTGGCCTATAATCTTTTCCAGTTATACATCTGTCCCCTTTGCTGAAATCTTTTACTTTAATTCTTTTGCTAATTTCTTTTATTACTAATGTACTTCAGTTTATTCTTCTCCACCAAGTCCTTCCATGGCCCTTTGGAAAGATAGGGAGTAGACTTATGGTTTCATTACTATACAGAGCTCTTGGTGAGAAAGCTCAGTGATCTTCATGTCATTATCACCATCTTCTCTGCGAATAATTGTTTTAGGAAGTTAATTGGAGTACTGAGAAGTTAAGTGGCTTTCCATGGACCACAAAGTGTATACATCAGCATCATGCCTTGAAGCAGGTGTTTCTGTACTTAAGGCCAGCCCTGTATCCAATTTAGGCTATATCTCTATGCAATGGCAAGCAAGCACTTATTTATAGCCATGTTTCAGTTCAAGTGTCTTTGAACCTTGCCTGTGATTATATCAAGTCTTTGTTAAGAAACAGAACCTGTGAAATCCACAGTGGGAGGGATTTGCCAAAGAAAGGAACAGGAAGTATGTAAGAGATGGGTGGAACAGGGAGGATCTAAAGACCATATTAAAGCAAGAATACAAGTTGAGGCTGAGCAGAGCTGAAAAGCAGAAAACTTGGGGTGTCTGGCACTCTGTCTGTTCCTTCTGTGTTGATTCGTGTTTGTGATACTTTATATTTCTCAGACCTTATTTGCAGGTTTGTGTTGATTTCTCATACCTTGTTTGTGGGTCTGTGTTGATTTCACAGGTAGACAGTGAATTGATGATGGTGCCGGTAACGTACATGAGTGTTGTTTTGACTCTGTTAAGGTTTTACTTTCCAGAAACAGAAATGGTGAGGGACTTGAGGTGGACTGAACACTCTGAGCTTCAATGTGGAATGGGAACTGGATGAGGAATTGGACAAGGAACTAGATGAGGAGTTGGATGAAGAGCTGGACATGGAGCTGAAAGCTGCCTGCCAGTGAATTCAAATGATGGTTGGGTTAATTTAGACGAAAAACTGGGACCACAAAAGAGGAACCATGGAATTTGGAAGCCAGCCTCTACCCAAGATGAAAAGACCTATCCTTGGGTATTAAGTGCTGACTGACGAGATCCTGATTTACTGTGGCCTAGGGTGGGAGAAATTTGTACTTTGTAACTTGTGTCCCTTAAGGATCATATTAAGGATGTTCGGAAGCTAGTCTCCAATCAAGAAGAAAGAAGATTTTCTGACTGAGAGATTAAGAAAATGCAGTCTACAGATGGGAGACCTTTGTACTATGTATCCTGAATGATATCTTTTGTTTAAAACTATGTGACCACTTTAACGATAATTTGTTGTGTTTTATGATTGTGAATGCTGTACTTGGGTTTCTGTGAATGTTTTGCCTTAGTTTATTGCTGCATAAATAAAGAGTTCACTATACTATGTGATCAGAACCTTAGAGCTATTCATGGCAGCAGTCCTCGGGAGAGCTGCTCATACATGGCTTTACACTCTACCATTCAGATGACTTAATTTTAATCCTTTGGAGATTGTGGTATTCCACAATTCAGTCAACTACTCTCAAGGGGGAAAATAATTATTGAAAAGCTAGGCCTTACATGCTTAGTGCTATGTCATTAAAATTTGCAAAGGGATAATTCACAGAGCTTGAAAAAATAATAAAATTCATGTGAAGAATAAAATATTTAGAATATTAAGGGAAATAATAAAAAAGGGTAGGAATAAAGTGTATTTCCAGGCCTTAGATTGCATTATGAAATAAAAAGAATCAAAAGAATTTGGTGCTAGTTTAAAAAAAAAAAGATCAGTGAAACCAACAAGACCAGGAATAATGGAAGTAAATAAGTAAATGTTCAAATTTTTCCAAAACATAGAATGCATAATAAAGCCCCAGTTTGATTAGAACTATTCTGAAAACCAGAAATTAGTCTAGGAGAACTTAGACTTAGACAACCATTTTCTATACTCTTAAAAAAAATCCCCATGCAAACTGAATTTAAATCATATAATACAACATATAAGAGAAGCAGTTTATATATATATGTGTGTGTGTGCGTGTATGCATGTATGCTATTTATGCTAGTGTGTATATGTACACATATACATATATGTATAAGTGTGTGTTGTTGCTTTCAGTGTTTTACAGTAGTATCTGACTCTTCATGACCCTATCAGGGGATTTCTTGGTAAAGATGTTGGAGTGGTTTGCTTCTCCAGCTAATTTTACAGATAATGAAAGTGAGATAAACAGGTGTAAGTGACTTGCTTATGGTCACACAGCTAGGGTGTATCTGAAGTCAAATTTGAATTCAGAATGATGAGTCTTCTTGAATCCAGGACAGTGTTGTATTCTCTGTGCCACCTAGCTGACCCCAAGGATACAAGGTTCAAGAGAGATAACTTACAAACATATAAAAGACAATCCCCCAATAAGGTAAGTGGTCAAAGGATGTTAAGAAACATATTCCCCCCAAATTTGTAAATTATTAACATCAATTGAACAATCTTTCTAAATTGTTACTAATAAAGTAATTCAAATAGTATCAAATTAGGTTTCACTTCACAACCAACAAATTGGCAAAGAAGTCAGAAATGGGAACAGTTAATGTTGGGAAGGATTGTGGAAAGACTGATATTCCAATGCATTGTTGGTGGAGTTATAAATTGATATAACCATTCTGGAAAGCAATTTGGAATTATGCAAAGAAAGTGCCTAAAATGACCATAGCTTTTGACCCGGAGATTCTGCTCAAATGACAAGATATCAAATGACAAGTAAGACCTCATATGAACCAAAATATTTCTAATAACATTTTTTTGGTAGTAGGAATGAATTGGAAATAAAGTTGATTCCCATCCGTTGAGGAATAGCTAAATCAATTGTGGTATATTAATGCAATGGAATATTAATTGTGAACTCAATGAATAAACACATGCAAGGAAAGATATATGTATTGATGCAAAATGAAATAAGTAGAGCCAAGAAAAAAATATACATGGCTACAAGACTGTAAATATAATGAACAGCAACAAGAACAAAACAATTAAATTTAATATAGTGCACTTAACAATGACAAAGCCTTGTCTCAAAGAGTAGATATTGAACACGGATATTGAAGACTTGTCTTTTGCAGAAACGAGATCCCATGATTGAAGGATATTGCATATAATGTTAGATTATTTTATGTTTTTAGCTTCACAGAATGATTTTTTATTTCTCCTTTTCTTCATACTTCATTATAAAATATTGCCCTTTGGGACAGTTGGTGGAGTAAAAATGGGAAAATCTAGACACTGAAAAAACAAAAGATATCAAGAAAAAAATAGCTAGCAACATATGACTTATTTCTGGGGAAATGTGGAACTATTTAAAACACTGAGTAGGTTCCTAAAGTTAACTCAGTCCTCTTCTTAATCAGTTTTTAGTTAGTAAATAATAAGGATTGCTGACAATGTACTTGATTAGAAAAAAAACTTCTATTTGCCTAATAATTCTTTTACATTTAAGAAATGATTAGGAAGGAATTTAAATTTAAAATAATTTTATTGACTCTCAAACAAGTCAGAAATGTTCATTCAAGTGGGACATATTTTTCTCTGGTGACAGAGGGAGAAATGATATTCAAATTTGTGGTTGTCCAAGCCAGACCTGGAATTGGTGTCAGGGAGTTTCTTGAAGTGAGAAAAATAAGGTCTTATTCCCTTATTTGGGCATGAATCCATGAGACCAGAGACAAGGGGCCAATGGTAGTGGTTGCAAAGAAAATTCATTTCAGTAAGGGGAAGGCAGTCTCTTGTCTGGAACCGTGTCCCTAGAATTGTCATTCAGAGAAAATTGTCTATATCTCCTGCCAGACAGGGATACCTCTAAAAGCTTTCCTCCCTGCAGTCATGAAACCTTCCCTCAAAAAGAGAGAAAGATATTCTTCGACAAAGAATTTTGACCTTGCCCCTAATTCTGTAGGGGAACAGCTGATGACATGATCAGGGACAAGAATCTGTATTGTTTTGTTTAGTGACTGACAGTATTGTAGATATAGATATGCATATAATTAAAATATAGATATAGTTCATTATAGTAATTTTATTATTATTGACAGCAATAACATTAATTCCAGAGTACTGTATTGAAAGTTTTCTTTGTTATCTTATTTTCTAGTCTCTGTGTGCTTGTTCAGCTAAGTGTAACTTAACTGAACAGCTAAAGCCTTCTTCAAACAAATACCTGAAATAAAATGAATTTTAATAGTAGAAAATGAAAATATTCTAGGAATAGAAAAAGGGTGTGGGCATCAGATGACCTTTTAAAGTCATTTTGGGAGAAAAATTAAATGGCAAATGAATTTGAATTCTTGTCTGCCTCAATATATCACACACAACTATATGGAAATATATTCCCCTGGCAAGCTAGAGGGGATGGCTTAATGATTTAAAACATCAGGATTTCTATGCTTAGGTGCAGTGGAAAAGTAGGTTTAAATCTCAATAGGCTTAGTTCAATCTTTCCTTTGAAAAATATGCAGATTGAATATCTAATTTAATGTGTGGGTATGTGTGTTTTGTATACTAGATGATACCTTGAAAGATTAAGACATTAAGTAGAAAATTGGAATGTAAATGGTGTAAGCCCCTCCCTCCATTTTTTTTAATATAAGCAGTTTACCTCATATTCTTTTGTTTGGATTTCTGAAACTCAACTGATAACTTCAAGGAAAATTCATTGCTTGCCACCTTCCCAGGCAAGTTTTGTATGATTAGATGTAATATAAAACTATGCTGTACATAGCATATGTGAGTTTAAATAACACTACTGAACTTTAGAAGTGTAAGAACTGATTGAAGAGTTTAGCCAGTGGCAGAAACTGAGCCAATAGCATATGATAAAATTAAATTCTGGAAGTCTATGGGGAGAGGAAATGAAGGTACGGTTGTTCTGGGAATCATTAAGGTTTCAAAAGATCAAGAAAATCAATAACTGTCCTAAAACAGTGTTACTGCACAGGAAGCAAATGTAAGGTTTGGTGCAACAATTGGATAGGAGGAATTTAAAATATTAACTAATTAACACGTAAATCAACTTTTGGGTGGTACAACATATATATGTATGTATACGTATATGTGTATATATATGTGTGTGTATACATATGTGTATATATGTATATGTATGTGTGTATATGTTTGTGTGTGTGTATATATATATATATATACATATATATATACTCAGATAAGTTTTATGCCAATCAGAAATCCATTTTCTCCCTCAACAGAGTAACTCTATCACATTACCAAGAATGAAAACCCTGCCAAAATTTTTCCTAATCAGAGTCAATCAATCCAAAAGGCTGGCATTATGACTCAAATTTATGAAATTTTTTCCTGTAAGTCCAGGCAAACAAATATCAATCAAAACAGGCAGAATAGATTAATCTGATTTTAGAAAAAAGGAGGAAAATTTCAAAACAACTGGAGAAGAAAGAGTATGTGAATTTTAATAACATATGCGTTTTGACAAGTTGCTCAAAGCACCTTTATGGGGAGAGATTTTACTCCTCAAGATATGTTCCATATTGCTAAAAACTCTCAATAAACATTGGTATGAGTAGGAATCTGTCCTAGCATCCATGTCACTGAGAAGTCTGTGTTCCCATGGCCTTTACAATGGTGCTGAATTAAATTCTAAAAATAGCAATGGTAGCTTTTCAAGGTAATTATATTCTCTTGCTGCATCACCCAGCTGTATTATTCAACTGGCAGTTCTCTGACACAAAGAACTGACAGTCTTTGGTCTTCTGAAGCTTTTAAAGTGTATTTCTGTAAGCATGCTGGCATCCAGGATGCCCCAGATCTCCACTTATGTAAACTGACTTTAAAACGAGCTTTATAGAATCACTGAATTTGCCAGTGACCTGTAGGGGGTAGTCTAGCATATAGCCACAAATGATGATAGGGAAAATGTAATTAGTTCTGAAGCATCATTTCCCAACAGGTGGCTATTTCAGCCTTGAATACCTTTAGTGACAGTCATTATGAAACCTTCTTTGGCAGCTTGTTCCACTACTTAGTTGCTTTAATATTAGTGTTATAAGATTTTTAAAAATATTTAATCAAAATTACCCTGTTTTCCTTTCAGCTATATATATGTATCTGTGCCCTCTCACCCACATGCTTAATAATTACCAACTAATTGGTATCTATATAAAAAAGTGCAGAACATAACAAGAAAGATATCCTATGATCAAATTTCCTCCTACAGAGAAATATAAAAATGATAAGTAACATTAGAAAATGAAGTCCAGAAGTCATACCATGCAACTTAAAGTAAAAAGGGAATTGCCTTCTACCCAACTATCCTTAGCAACCGGAGAAAGATCAAGGCCAGTGGTAAAATAATGTCTTCTACTTTCAGGGAACCTCTGTTAAATAGTCCAGAGCAAATAAATGAATTATATCCCTTCATTTGTTGCATAGGAAAAATTTTCTTGAAATATCTTTGGTATTAGCAGTATCATTTTCTGTGTCTGTGTTTGAACTGCCACATTGGTTGGAGCAGTGTTAATGGGACCCCATTGTCAGGAATTTGGTTCCTGTGTGAGTGAGCATTTCTTTGTTGCATCACCACAACCCTGGTCTAAAGTCTTACTTTGGTCTAAGCTTGGTCATAATTAGATGTCAAAGGAGTGAAACATATGGTTCAATCTGCATTCATCCCATGGAACCATTGTAAACAACTTTCTGATGTGGAAGCCTAGTTGTGTCATTTTTTTCTTGTGATTAAAATTAACATGGTGTGGCAGATAGACAGCACAAAAAATGGTTTAGGTCCTTTATGTGATACACATTAGCTGTGTGAGAAGATAAAAGTCATTTAACCTCCTAGTGACCAAGGCAATTTTCTTAGAGTGTTAATTATATATTATTAATGGATTATCAAATCTGTCAGTGGGGGAAATTTCAACAACAGGAATTCATCACACAAATGAAATCATGGGACCACTGTCCTCCCTCCCCCAAACTGAGTTCAGACTCAGTGTCCCTTCCTAAAAAATCCACACTGCACAAAACACCAAAAAAACCCACAACCCTGCAATTTATTACCCCTGGGCCCCAGTTTACTCATCTGTAAAATGTAAGGGAGGAGTTTGTACTCTGATTTCAGAGTTCCTTGCTAGCTCTATATCTATAACATAGCTAGGTTTCATGGTAGATAGTTTAATGGACCTGTAGTTAAGAGGTTCTGCATTCAAATCCCACCTTAGGTACTGCTTCTGTGTCATTAACTGTGTGACTCTGGGCAAGTCACTTAACCTCTTTCATCTTGAGGTTCCTCATTAATATAATAGTAACACCTACTTCACAGGATTGCTGTGAAAACCGAATGAGATAATATCTGTGAAGCTCTTTGCAAATCTTAAAGTCCCATACACAAGTTTGCCTTGTCTATGAAATCTTGAGTGTGATTTCTTCTTAATCAGTAGAAGGAAAAAATAGTCTTTTAATGAAGGCAGACACAAAACATCTTGTTATTCATGTGATGGAAGCAATTCCAAATAGGTCTTTCAAGTTATTGTTCCTTTAGTGGTAAAAGTATGGAAGCAAGAATGCTGATTTGGTAAACTACCATCCCTACAAACCCATCAGCTCACCATTGCTGAAAATGTTTGTAACAAAGCTACATCATCACTAAGGATAATATCCTTTTGTCAATCTAGACTCAGCCCAGTTTTCCACTTTGCAGAGTATTAGACTTTTTGTTAAAGAAGCAAAACAAAACTGTGGAGGCAAACATTATCTAATATTTCTCAAGACCTACAAAACTAACTTCTTTACCTCACTAAAGTAATAGAATTAAAGTAACAGCCTAGACCTCAAATTAATGTCACTTTTAACATTTTGATTTGCCAAGTTTTAAGTGAAATATCTTACTTTAGAACACTGGATTTTCAAAAATATCACAATTATTTATGAATTATTTAAGTGTTCTGGATTACATTTTGACAGATTCTTTAAAAATTTAACTTCTGTTGATTTTTGCTTAAGAAAGAAATAACAGATATTATGGTAGCTGTTGATATGTAGATCTCAACCCTGCTCACATCAGATTTTACAGTCTGATAAATCTATAACTGGAAAATAAAATGTGGATTCAATAATATGTCTGGCATACTTGATATGACTAATTGTCTTTGAATATTTTCTTGAATTGCACGGCATAGAATCATTTTTTCTTTTCCTTTTTGACTTGCTTGCTTTTCTCTTTGCAATGATATAAGTGGATATAAATTACAAGTGAAGGAAAGGAATATAGCAAATAATATATATCCCTCCATGTTTTGGATAATGAAGCACTGTTCTAGTCCCTATGAGGCCCCAAAATGGGGAGCAGGCCAAGTTTTCTGGCAAGCCAAAATTTAGAAAGAGGATGATAGATCTTTGGCAAAAGTGAAATTTATGATGGAAAATGCTGTCCACATCCAGAGAAAAACCACTATGGAGTCTGAATGCAGACCGAAGCATGCTATTTTCATTTTTTCTTTTTTTTTCTTTCATATGGGTTTTCCCTTTTTGTTCTGATTCTTCTTTCACAAAATGACTAATGTGGAAATATGTTAAATAGGATTGTACATGCATAACTTATATCAAATTGCCATCTTGGGGAAGGGAAAGGAGAGAAGAGAGAGGGAGAAAAAAATTGT
Source organism: Pseudocheirus occidentalis (assembly GCA_028646575.1). NCBI lineage: Eukaryota > Metazoa > Chordata > Mammalia > Diprotodontia > Pseudocheiridae > Pseudocheirus > Pseudocheirus occidentalis. Next base: position 156,961,997 of record CM053599.1, on the reverse strand, counting down.
AACTTAAAACCTTATAAAACTGACTGTTGAAAACTATCTCTACATGTAATGGAAAAAGGTGCCATACTATTAATTGGGGAAACAAAGTGAAAGTCTATGGATATTAGGATATTATAAAGGAACTATTTCATAATTTTTGCCTTAACTGAGAGCTATGTTCAATAAATGTTATGAAGGAAGAGGTTTTTCATCAATTTATCAATTAGTTCTTAAAATAAAGATGTCTCAATGTTCTTAAAATCAGAGTCAAGATGATATTCCAGAATATTGAAGTCTCAGACTTACAGTCCATTTATTTTTTTCAGTAAAATCTAAACAAATCCTTTCAAACAAAAGTTAAAAGAAAAATTCTTCTTGTTTCATTTTCACCTTTAAAATACTACATACTGACTTCTACAATTTCAATCAAGTTTTTGATTAATAATAAATACTGTGCAAAGTAAGTACTATTTTCCAGAATAGATCATATATAAAAATATAAGAAGAAAAAATTATTTGGGTGGCAGGTTTTGGTTCTAAGTTTAAAGAATTAAACTGCTCAAGGTACTTAATAAGATGCTATAAAGATATGGAGAAGTTTTGTAACCAGCCTAATAAAATACTCTAGGTAAGTTTAAAAATTTTTGTCACCTATGAAAAATGCTATTTTGACTAAAATTGAAATTACTTTTACAGAATAGTCAATATCCTCTCCAGAAAGTTCATTTCTCTTCATCTTCTCACTCTCCTGTTGATCTGTATTCTCTGCAGTCTCTACCAGAAAGTCTAAAGTCATTTATGTACCTTAACAGGTATGCTTCATTCACAAGAAACATACAAGCACAAGATTAAGGAATTTAAACTGAATAGATGCATCTGAAACAGATATTTCCTTCATTACCCAAACTTATCCATGTTATTGACACATCAAAACTGTTTTCTTCCTCAGTTGTCCCTTCTCTCTAACTTTATCCAGATAACTTCTGAACCTGATCTGGTGTTGGTCCACGTTTTCCTATTTTTTTTGTGTGTCTACCTTCCTTGAATTTTCTTGCACTGCCTTTTAGTCTTATTCTTTTTTTCTGACCTCAGCTAGCATTAGGTCTGATTGGTTGTTTTGGTCTAATTCCTGAAATCTGGTTGATCGTAACAAGCATGCCTCTGATTCTTTGACCTTTAGGCCTTACCAAACATGTCAGACCATACTGTGCATATGAATGTATACATGTACAAACCCCCAGAGGTGTTTGATAGTATTACTCTAATCTTTGATTTTGGAATAATCTAGCAAACTAACCTGAAGGAAATGGCTCAGGAACAGATCACATGCTGCTGATTCTCGTAAACTTGTCAACTTTTTAGCTTCAGAGTGGGGAACCTGTGGCTTTGAGGCTACATGTAACTTCCTGGGTCCTTGTGTGTGACTTTTTGACTGAGTCCAAGTTTTATAGAAAAAATCCTTTTATTAAGGGGATTTGTTCTATGGAGTATGAGTTCAGTCAAAGGGCTGCACTTGAGGACCTAGAGCAGTAGTTCTCAACCTGTGGGTTGCGACCCCTTTAGGGTCAAATGATCCTTTCACAGGGGTCACAGGAGTTGCCTAAGACCATCAGAAAACTTGTATTTCTGATGGTCTTAGGAACCAAGACACTACTCCTCTATCTGTCACCAGGTAGGTCCACCCACATGCAGATACGCCCACATACAAGTATTAAAGGGTTGTGGCATTAGGAAGGTTGAGAACCACTGACCTAGAGGGACAGGTCTCAAGATTGTAGGTTCCCCACCCCTAGCTTAGGAACTTCAGCCATTGGGGACCTATCTACAATTACTTCTCTTTATCAAACTTTTATTTTTACCTTTGAACTTTTTTGATCCTTAAGATGGAGAGAGAAGCCAGGAAGTTGCATGAGCTCTAATTTCCTTTGGAAACAATGTTAATAAAACCTCTAAAAAGGAACTCTGGAGTGACAGAATGCACAAAAAGACAGAGTTAATTTTTTTCCATTCCAAAATTACTTAGAAGGATGTCAGGAAAGGTTTGTCTCACTTGGGAAAAAAGGGGAGTACAGCTCAGTGCAGGCCAGGTCTGGCTAAGCCTGCAAGAGACACTTATTCACAACATAGATCAGTACCAAGACCCTGAATTCCTGACTGCACAGGCCAGTGGCACACCAGGCTATCTGTGTGGCCTCCAGCCTTAACACAAAAATCAAACTTCCAGCCCCAGAACTTAGAGTACAACAAGCACAATTAAATAGTGCCACCCTAGTGCAGTGGGCAAGCTGTCAGCCCCAGAGGCAATAGTGCAGAGAGCAAGTGAACAGGCCACTGACCCCAAGTGCAAGAATCTTGGGACAATGATCCCTGCACCCTAGGAGCAGAGCTCAACTTTTGAAAGTGAACAAGAAACAAAAAAAAGAGCTAATAAGGAAAGCTATTATAGCAACATGTGAAGATCAAAACAAACTTAGAAGAAGATAACAGTGCCAAAATACCTACATGGGAAACCTCAAAAGAGAATATAAATTGATCTCAAATTAAAAAAATTCCTCTTTCTAAGAGCTCAAAAATGGTTTTAAAAATCAAGAGAGGTAGAAGAAACATTGGGAAAAGAAATGAGAGTTATGCAAGAGAACTATTAAAAAAGAATCAACAACTTGGAAAGAAAGCACAAAATCTGAGTGAAGAAAACCACTTAAATAGAATAGGACAAAATGGAGGGTGTGGGGGTGGAGAAAACACTGAAGAAAACACATCCTATAAAAGTAAAATTGGCCAAATGGAAAAGATCATACAAAAGCTCACTGAAGAAAATGATTCTTTAAAAATTAGAATTGGGCAAGTAGGAGCTAAAGACTATAAGACACCAAGAATCAGGCAAAATAAAAGGAATGAAAAAATAGAATAAAATGTAAAATGCCTTATTGGAAAAAGAACTGACCTGGAAAAATAGATCTAGGAGAGATAATATAAGAATTTTTAGAATAGCTGAAAGCTATGATCAAAAAAAGAGCCTGGACAGCATCTTTTGAAAAATTATCAAGGATAATTTCATTGATACTATAGAGTCAGAGGGTAAAACAGTCATTGAAAGAATTCACTGATCATCACCTGAAAGAGATCCTAAAATTAAAACTCCAAAGAATATTATGCCAGATTCCTGATCAAGGAGAAAATACTGCAAGAAGCCAGAAAGAAAAAAATTCAAATATCAAGGAGTCACAGTCAGGATTACATAAGACTTAGCAGGTACTATATTAAAGGGTTGGCAGGCTTGGGACATGACATTCCAGAAGGCAAAGTAGTTTGGATTATAACCAAGAATCAACTACCCAATAAAATTGAGTATAATTGTTAAGGGGTAAACATGGATATTCATTGAAATGGGGGACTTTCAAACTTTCCTAATGGATAGACCAGAGCCGAACAGAAAATTTGATCTTTAAATATAAGAATCAAGAGAAACATAAACAAATAAACAGGAAAGAAAATGTATTTAATAGATTTAAACAATATGCATATTGAACATAATAATGTAAAGTAAAAAAATTCTAAGGAGCATCAAAACACAGATTAATGAAGTCACCAGTCTAGAACCCAGAATGCCAATGATGAAACATAACTTCCTCTCTGTCCTTAGATGGAAGATTTCAGGCATAGGATTCCTGTCTGGTCAGATATGGTTGATGTACCGATTTGTTTTGGTAAAAAAAAAACCCTGCTTTATTTCAAATTTTTTTTCTGTTTTTGAGGGGGAGATATTGAAAATAGCAGTGCCATAAAAACATAAAAAAATTAGAGAAATAAATTGGTTATGAAGAAATGGAGATAGTGAGTGTAGATTACTTTTTCACAAGGTTGTGAAAATGATGAGAAATACAAAATAGTAATTTGAGAAGTTTAAGGGTCAAATGGAGACTTTTTTGTTTTATCTTTGTTTTGTCTAATGAGGTAACCTGAACATATTTGTAGGTAATGGGAGATAGATCACTATTTAAAAATAGATTCAGAAAATGCTTCAATGTGGCAAAGTTTCTATAGGCTCAGGGTGTAGGGTCAACCAGCATAAAGTTCATTAAAGATAGACTATTTGATTACTTCTTTGAATCCCTCATTGCTGTGTTTGTCCTTCATTTTCAAAGAGGACCATGACAAGAGGGAAATGATGACATGGCTTGTAGTTGACTTTGATTTGAATGAGGGAGGGCAGTGCAAGGTCACTAGCCTCACTTTCTCATCCAGAGTCATCTGGGTCCAGTGGCCAGATATTCATCAGGATTATTGGAGATGGCCCAGGATGCAATGGAAGATTCTGACCCTTTTAGGTTAGGGCCATTTTAGGTACCCACTTAGAGTGAGGCAGCATCCATTCAGTGAAAAGTACTCCAGAGCCATCTGTGTCCAGTGGCCAGATAGTTATCAAGATGACTAGCATATCAATATCAGCTTAACGAATGAAGATTTCAAAAGTAAGGGCATCTTGGATATACTCTGTCCATACTTTGATATCTCTTTTTCATAGGCCATGATTCCTCCATTAACCCAAATCTTTCCCTTCTAATTAATGAAATTTAAAATTAGTAAAATAAGAAAAATTAGCATTCTTTAACCACTTGGTAAACTAAAAGGGTTTTTGCGATGTTAGTAAGTGGTAATTTAATCAGACTGCTATACCACATCATTCCTAGGCACTAAAGACTTCACTCCATTCTGTTCCATTTTAGCTCAATGTGGTGTGAAGACTGGAAGAGTTTTATTTAGATATGATCCTTGAGATGGTAATGAAAGTCTATTACCTAAATCTGAAAGTCTTTAGAATACACACACACACACACACACACACACACACACACACTTCAAACCATATTCAAAACACTGATTCTTTTGTAGCATTTAGTTTTAATAATGAAATTATTAATTCTAATTGTGATTTTAATAAGACAATGGCCCCACTTGTCTTGCTCTTTAGGTTTGCAAGATGTGTTTGAAACATTTAGATATTCAATCAGGACACAATACTTAGACTTCACTAAGTAACAAAGAATTATCTGAGTTTTTTTTATTAATGTTCTTTTATGTATATGCTTGCTTTTAAACTCATTTTCCTTTCTGAAGTAATTCCTCCCTTCCTACCCAGTAAGCCATCCCTTGTAATAAAGAATAAGGAAAGGGAGATAAAGCCATTTAGCATAACCAAGCAACATATGAACAGAACCTGAAAGTTTATGCAATATTCCACTCTCATAGTTACTGAGTTCTGTAAACAAGATGAAAGGGGACATTTTCTCAGCTCTCTCCTGACCCCAGCCATCTATTACAATGACCATGTTTTGATTTAATTCTGAGTGCTGTCTGATATAAACACTTATTTTTTTCAAATTCTGGTGGGGTGGAGCCAAGAGGGCAGTGTAGAAGCAGGAAAACTTGATGACTCCCCCCATAACCACATCAAATACCTAAAAAATATGACTCAAAATAAACTTTAAAGCTACAGAAGCCACAAAGTGACAGAGAAACAAAGATCCTGCTGAAGGCAGCCTAGCCGGCAGACAGGAAGGGTTCATCACAGCAGGCTGGGAGCAGAAAGAGACTGCGGTTTTAGCCCCAGGGTGGCAAAGATTGGCTGTGGCTGGAGGCACTTTGGGAGAGTGGATCACCAGCAGCTGTGGCCATTTCCAGAATTATCAACTCGTAAATGCCAAAAGGAAAAAGTGAGAGGTCAGTGTAGACCTTGGGAACAGTGGGACTGAGAGCAAGGTCTAGCTTCTGCTCCTAGAAGGGAGAAGCAGCTTAGGTCTGGTGGCTGTGAAGCTGCCTCCGTATGACTGTTTCAGAGGTTCTGGCATGCAGATCATAAGGGGACGAAGAAACCATTATAAGGGGCAATCACTCTTGCTTTAACCTGCTTAGATCTGTATCACTGTCTTGGGTGGAGGTCCTGGGGTGTGTGACCAGGTGCCAGAGTCTGTGGAGGTTTCAAAGAGCACCCAACTAATAGCTCCAGCAGCTGTAAACCCTCCCCTCCCAACAATTTGGGACAAAGATCTCCTCTGTGGAAGCAGAGTTCCACTATGGCAAAAGTTCATAAGTCAAGGAATTGAGTAGTAATATGAGCAAGCAAAAAAAACAATGGAAGCATAGCAATTCAACATTAGATTCCTTTTTTGGCAACCAAAAGGATCAAAGCATGGAACAGCAGGAAGACAACACAGTCAGAACTCCTGCACTAAAACTTCCAAGGAAAATATGAACTGGTTATAGGCCATAGAGGAGCTTAAGAAGGATTTTTAAAACCAAATAAGATAAGTGGAGGAAAACTTGGGAAGAGAAATGAGAATGATGCAAGAAAATCATAAAAAGAGAGTCAACAACCTGACAGAAGAAAATAACACCTTAAAAAACAAATTAACTCAAATGGCAAAAGAGGCTCAAAAAGCCAAAGAGGAGAAGAATGTCTTAAAAAGTCAAATTTGCCAGATGGAAAAAGAATCTCAAAAGCTCACTGAAGAGAATAATACCTCCAGAATTAGAGTGGAGCAAAGGGAAGCTAATGACTTTATGAGAAATCAAGGTACTATTAAACAGATCCAAACAAATGAAAAAATAGAAGGCAATGTGAAATATCTCATTGAAAAAAATACTCACCTGGAAAATAGATTCAGGAGAGATAATTTAAAACTTATTGGACTACCTAGAAGCCATGATCAAAAAAAGAACCGAGAAATCATCCTTCAAGAAATTCTCAAGGAAAATAGCCGTGATGTTTTAGAACCAGAGGGCAAAATAGAGGTTGAAAGAATTCACCAATAACCTCTTGAAAAAGATTCCCAAAAGAAAACATTTAGGAATATTATAGCCAGGTTCTGGAGTTCCCAGATCAGGAAGAAAATATTACAAGCTCCCAAGAAGAAACAATTTGAATATTGTGGAAACACAATCATGATAACACAAGATCTGGCAGCTTCTACATTGATGGATCAAAGGGCTTGGAATATACTATTCTGGAGCTCAAAGGATCTGGGATTAAAAGCAAGAATCACCTACCCAGAAAAACTGAGGATAATGTTACAAGGGAAAATATGATTATTCAATGAAATAGAGTATTTCCAAGCATTCTTGATGAAAAAACCAGAGTTCAATAGAAAATGTGACATTCAGATATAAGTCAGGAGAAGAATGAGAAGGTAAACAGGAAGACGAAATCATAAGGAACTTATCAAAGTTGAACTATTTACATTCCTTCATGGAAAAATGATAATTGTAACTTATAAAACTTTTCTCAGTATGAAAAGAGGTGAACGGAATATAAATGTATACATACATATATGTCTATATTTATGTACGTATACATATATATGTCTATTAAGGAGGATATATGGGCATAGGAATACATATGTGAGTCTGTGTAAATGTGTACAGGTACACACAGATAGAGGCCACAGGATCAATTGAATAGAAAGGGATGATACTTAAAAGGTGAAATTGAGAGATGAAAGAGGAATATAATGAGGGGAGATGGGGAGAGGCAAAATGGGATAAATCATCTCATATAGAAGAGGCAAGGGGAAACTGTTGCAATGGAGGGGAAGAACAGAAATGCAAAAGAGAATAGGTCAGCTTTACTCTCATTGAATTTGGCTTAGGGAGGGGTTAGCATAAACTCTAAACTGGATATCTTGCACTACAGGAGAATAGGGGGGAAAGGGATGAGAGGGAGGAAGATGGAGAGGAGGACAGGTTGGGGGGGAGGGTAGTTAGAAGCACACACTCTTGAAAAGGAACAAGGTCAAGTAGAAAATAGAACAAGTGGGGGGCAGGATAGGTTGGAGGGAAATACAGTCAGTCTTTCACAAAATATCCACTATGGAAATGTTTTGCATAGCTACACACCTACAACCTATATTGAATTGCCTATCTTCCCAATAAGGATGGTTATTGAGGGATGAAGGGAAAGAATCTGGAATCCAAAGGTTAAAAGTCAAATGTTTAAAAATATGTATTATCATCATTCTTTTTTCATGCAACTGGGAAATAAGATATATGGGCAGTTGGGGCAAGGAGATCCATCTTGCCCTATTGGAAAATGGGAGGAGGGATGGAAGAGGATATAGGAGAGAGAAGATTGGGGGAGTGGGAATACAGTGGGATCACAGTTTTGTGGTGGTTAGGGGAAAGAAGGGGAGAAAATTTGTAACTCAAAATCTTGTTGAAATGAATGATGTAAACTAAAATACACATAAAATTTAATTTAGAAAAAGAAAGCCATAGATGATAAAAAATAAAAAATATATAAAAAATAATTTTTTCCAATCCTTATGAAAAGAAAGAGAGCAATCTTTAATGGGTATCTTATTTTCTTAAGCCATAACTTACATATGTAAAAAGATATAGATCCCCCTTCACCATTTTTCCAGAAAGTAATTATTCTTGAACTCAAAAATAAGGGGAACAGGATTCAGACTTTTCTATGCCTCTCTTCCCTGACACAATAAAACCATAATAGAAACATATAAACAATCTTCACTAAGCATACAAAAGTAGTCTGAAAGAGAGAATGTATCAATTCCTATGGGGTAACCAGGTAAAATGGGTTTTCTCTGATCTGCATTTAAATATACACTCTGGGGTTAGTGGAGTCAGCATGATCTGCTCCTAGGACAGGGATTGCTTTTTTTTTTTTTTAAGATTTCTGCTTAATGGGACATGACTCCTGAGAAGATGTACTGTCTTCTTTTAAAGTTGGCTTTCTCTGGAATCAACCTCAAGATGTATTTTTGGTGCTGGGGAAGGAGGTTGATAGTTGAGTGAGAAGGGAAAGCTTTTTTCCTCCTTAGCTAGTGTGGTGACATATTTAGATGAATCTACAATGATCTTATCTCATCTTGATTTCTCCTGATACAATATGTCATCACAAAACTTACCTAGCACCAATTCACAGAATAATGTTCTTGTTTCAGGGCAGTTATGTTCTTTTCATACTCAGAATATCACTGCAAGGTTGTCAGGGAACAGCAGTCACAATGCTCATTGAAGAGATGGGACAGATCCATAGAGAGATTGAGTAATTTCTTTAGCATCTCAAATCATTAGTTATGGATCAAAGAAATGCATCCAGCTTTCCTTAAAACTGCCACAGAGCTCAGAAGCTGGTGACTGCAGAAGTACTGAAATGTATTAAAGTGATAATCATTCTCTTATATGGAAAGTTCTGTTTTATCTGTAGCACAAGGCAGGAAGTGTCAAGTTCCCTTTTTTACATGACATATTGCCAAGGAAAATCACATAGAGTATGAGGAATCATGGAACAAATTATCTCAAGAGATGAGAACAACCTTTTAGTGATAAAATATTACAGTGAAAGCAAAACTACATCAAAAGTTCAGTGCCATGAAGGCACAATCAAAAGAACAAACAAAACAACTTTATTTCAAAATGGTGGGATTATTTTTTTCTGAATTTACAGATTTTTTTGGGTATTAATCTATTCAAGACTGCTCACATTGAGCTATTGAGCATTAAGTTCAATTTAACACATTTATTATGGGTCTACTATGTTTCAGGCACTCTAATGGACACTGGGAAACAACAAAAAAATAAAACAGCCCCTGGGGTGGCTAGGTGGCGCAGTGAATAGAGCACCGGCCCTGGAGTCAGGAGGACCTGAGTTCAAATCCGGCCTCAGACACTTAACACGAAAAACTAGCCGTGTGACCTTGGGCAAGTCACTTAACCCCAACTGCACTCCAAAAAGCAAAAAAAAAAAACCAGCCCCTGAGTGGAAGGAGCTTTTTTTTTCTTTCCTTTGCCTCCCTTTCCTTCTCCAATCACTCTCCTTTCTCCATTGTCCCCTGCTGATGCTCCTTTCTTCTGTTCCTCCGTCACTCTTTTTTCTTCTTTTTGCCTTGAATTTTCTTTGTTTTTATTTTTTTAACTAGAAATTTCAACTATGTGGACAACTTCCTGTTATGGAAATTTTCTCTACTTTTGCTGCTTGGAAACTCATTGCAAATTATCATATTAAAGAGTTACTTTGGGACAATGAAAAAATTTGTGGTTCATTGCCACATATTCAGGGTTCCAGAAGTAGGACTTAAACTCAGGCATTCTTTTTCCAAAGCTGATCCACTATATGCTTTTACCATGCAGATGCATTTTATAAATCAATCCAAAATGTTGAGGTTTTTTTTAAACAATTTTTTCTCACAACAAATATCTATAATTTCTGGGCACAACTGTCAGTATGTAAGAAGAAAAAGTCCTTGTTCTTTCTTATTGCTTGGTCATGACAATCTGCAAATCCCAAAGTCATTCCTAAGTAGTAAATGGAAATTGAATAGACTTTTCTTAGAAGTTACATAGGATTTTTTATGACATGACTAAGTTCTTTGTAATTTTTGCCAGCATACAAGGTGTGTTAGATCGGGTTTGTAGAACCATATGCATTTAAAATGTTGTATGAATATGTAATACATAAAAGCAAACTGCCTGAATAATAAATATGTTTATCCAAAGAGTAAATAAAACAGCTCATAAGAATCCATTCCAATTATTCAGGTAAATACCATTTTGTCTCAATGACTTTCTTCTTGGGCTTGAAGTTCTAGAAATATGTGTGTGTGTGTATGTGTATGTGTGTGTGTGTGTGTGTGTGCATGTGCATGTGCATGTTTATGTATGTGTATATGTATATGTATACGTATATGTATATGTATATTAAGGGCAGCTATGTGGCACAGTAGATAGATTCAGGAAGAAGAATCGTCCTGAGTTTAAAACTGGCATCAGACACTTAATTGCTGTGTGACCTTGGACAGGTCACTTAACTGTTTGCTTCAGTTTATTCATCTCTAAAATGAACTGGAGAAATAAATGGGAAATTGTTTCAGTATCTTTGCCAAGAAAATTCTGAAAGGGATTACAAAAAGTTGGACATGTATATATTATTATCATTTTTACCTTGAAATCAAATTGGGAGAAAGATACTTTTTAAAATATCTGGAAGTTCTAAGTTAAAACTAATGATTTCCTATTTGGCCCCTTCTGCCCTACCTGAATATTAACACGTTCCTCATACTCCTGAAGTTATTTTGTGTTTCTTAAAGTAATCCCAGTCCAAAAGCCCATTAGCATGTGATTCTCAACTCATTAATGAAGATAAATGCTCTGCTCTGTGTGAGGGCTGGGCTGAGATGGCATGTATAAGGCAAAATATGTAGTGGAGAAAGGAACCAGTTCAGTCTCACTAGTTTGAAAGATACAGGAAGCCAGTCTAGGGAGGATAACCCCACAAAAGTGGTGGAGGATGAAGTGGGGTCAATGTTAGACAAATTGAGAATGCTTAAAACCTGGGTATATGTAATGCCAAGCAAAAGCAACTCCCAAGGTTTGGATTACCAGCATAGCAAACCCCATTCATTCAGTGAACATTCACAGAACAGAGAAAGTCAAAATAAAGTATAACTCATACATTTCACACAAAAAGGCTAAAGGTTTCCCACCCCTGGAAAGTAATTACAATACTATCCATTAACACCAAGCATTTTCTCAAAAGAGAACAGGAGAGCACAAAGGCCACCCATCCTTAAATCATAACAAGGTTAAGATAACATCTCAGCATTGAAAGGCCAAGGAAATGTCCTCTCTTTCATATTTACTTGAGGCAATCCCTCAGCAATCTTAGTTCCTGAGAAGACAAGGCTCAACAAAGCCATAGGCAGTGTCCTCATCAAGTCACTCTCTGCCTGTAGAACAGTCCTAGAACCCCTTAAAGTATCAGCAAGACCCCATTCCAGGATTTCTGTGAACATACAACAAGAAAATCCTTATTCAAGGCTTCTGCACCAACAGCCATGTTCCAGGACCTCTACAACAGCAGCACTGTCCAACATCAGGTGAATCTGGAAAAACAACATCAAAACAGACAGACAAAATACCAGCATCACAGCCATGCCTCCTCAGTTCTTGGCAGCTCCAGGTGGCAGTCCTCAAAAGTCCTGGGCAACTCCAATGGGTTCTCATCAGTCTCTCTCAGAAACTCAGGCTCTATGATACTGAATACTCCTCTTCCCAAAAGTCCTTTCTTTCTGGCTTTCTCTGGGCTTGAGCCTCTCTCCCAATTCATTGCTCCTCCCAGGACAGCCCTCTGTCTTCACGTCAACAAGTGCATCCCACAAGGGGGATTCACAAGCTCTGGGTCTTAACACTCAACCCAAAAGCCAAGTCAATTCAGGGGCATTTCCAAATTCCATTACCATTACGTTGTTTTCTGTGTTTATTGTGTGCTATCTTTGTTATATCATTGTAAAATTCTGTTGAATGCATTGTTACTGTATTTTTGCTAAGTAAGGGACATGAAAGATCTTGGGGCCGAATGTAATGATACTGAAATTTGAAGAACTTCTATGCCCCCTTGAACTTGCTGATGTAGCAGGAAGTGGTGGAGCAAGAGAAACCTGGAACCAAGAAAGCTTCTGTGTGCTGGTGATTGGAAGCAGTGGCAGTAGCAGTGGCAGCAGCAGCGGCATAAACTCCTTTTTCTTTGAGCCAGCCAGAATCTCTGCTAAGGACTACTGCTGAGGAATGCCAGGGATGAGAACTGAGGAGGAGCCGAAGCTGCTGGGAACAAGCTGCCTGGCCACTGAGCAGTTGTTGTGAGCTAGGAGAGGAGGAACTTTGCCTGAGGTAGCCTGTCCTGTTTTGAAGGCTTGAAAATGTGGGTGTTTACTACTTTAACTACATGTACCAACTTCATAACTATTGTGTTGGCTTTGACTTTCTGGTTTTGGGACTCAGTTTTCTGGTATTTGAATAAATGCTCTGGCAATATTTCTCATGTAGAGAACCTGTTACATTTTGAGATTAATAACCATATCAGCATACTTATAGTTACTGTAGGCATTGTGAATACTGCACTGCTGATACAGTATATTAGTAAAAATCTTAAGGACATTCATGGGCAAGACAAAATTTTTAGTTGTAATCAAATCATAGACTTATTTGGGTCTCAGTTTTCTCATCTAGGATTTTGTCCATGTATTTTCCTACTCTGTTAATCTACCTTCTCTTTTAAGACTCTATTGAATTTTTTCGATTTTACCTCTTTGGTTGAAGAATATATGATACAGAGAGGGACGGAGCCAAGATGGCGGCATAGAAGCAGCAAAGTTTCCCAGCTCCCACACAGCCACTTTAAATAACCCTAAAATACAACTCTAAACAAATTTTAGGACTCCAAAACAAACAAAAATACAGAAAACACATTTCTTGCTGAAGGCAGATTGGCAGGAGGGGCTCATCACAACAGGCAGGGAGCTGAGGCCAGCCCAGCCTGAAACCATGGTCTGGCCACAGGGTGTTTGGGAAAATCCACAGCTGGAGTCTACAAAAGAGTGGATTGGCAGCACTTGGTGCAATCTCCACATTTATCAAGCCAGGAATAATAACACTAAGAGAAAGGTCAGTGGAATTCAAGATAAATTTTGGGAGAAAAAAAAGCAGTCTGGCCAAACTGCCTCCAGGGCAAGGAAATAGCTCAACCTGGCTGCTGGCCTGTGCATTGCAGGGGGGCAAAAGTGATTGATCAAAGGCCAAAGGACTCTTGCATTGAGTGGCCTGGATCCGAATTGTGGTCTTGGGTGACGGTTCTGCAGTGCACTTTGAGTGAGCCAAAGCTGATGGGGGCTGCAGCACCCACCTAATAGCTCCAGCAGCTGTAAAAATCCCAGGAATTTGGAACAGTGCTTTCCCCCCTGGAAGCAGAGTTCCACAGAGTTAAAAAAAATCAAGCAACTGACTGACTGGCCAATATAAGGAGAAGGAAGCAAAATAAAAACAGTAATCAAACTCTAGAATCATTTTTTGGGGACAAAAAGGACTGAGGTATGGAGCGGGAGGGAGACAGCAGTGTCAGAACTCCCACACCAAAAGCTTCTAAGAAACATGAAGATTGCCTACAAGCCACAGGTTGACTTAAAAAGGACTTTGAAAATCAACTAAGAGAAGTGGAGGAAAAATTGGGAAGAGAAATGAGAATGATGCAAGAAAGAGTCAACAAACTGATTGAAGAGAATAACACCTTAAAAAGCAGATAAATTCAGATGGCAAAAGAGGCCCAAAAAGCCAATGAGGAGAAGAATGCCTTAAAAAGTCAAGTTTGCCAGATGCAAAAAGAGTCTCAAAAGCATTCTGAAGAGAAGAATTCTTTCAAAATTAGAGTGGAGCAAATGGAAGCAAATGACTTTATGAGAAATCAAGGTACAATTAAATAGATACAGAAAAATGAAAAAAATAGATGGCGATGTGAACTATCTCCTTGAAAAAACTACTGACCTGAAAAATAGATCCAGGAGAGACAACATGAAAATTATTGGTCTACCTGAAAGCCATGATCAAAAAAAGAACTTAGAAAGCATCCTTCAAGAGATTTTCAAGGAAAATTTCTATGATATTTTAAAATCAGAGGGCAAAATAGAACTTGAAAGAATTCACCAATCACCTCTTGAAAAAGATCCCCAAAAGAAAACTCCTAGAAATATTATAGCCAAGTTCCACAACCCCCAGTTAAAGGAGAAAATATTACAGGCTGCCAAGAGAAAACAATATGAATACTGTGGTAACACGATTAGAATAACCCAGCATCTGGCAGCCTCTACATTGAGGGAATGAAGGGCCTAGAATATGATATTCCTGAGAGCAAGGGAGCTGGGATTAAAACCAAGAATCACCTACGCAGCAAAATTGAGTATAATGTTCCAGGGTACAACATGATCATTCAGTGAGGTGGAGGACTTTCAAGACTTCTTGCTGAAAAAACCAGAACTGAACAGAAAATTTGACATTCAAACACAAGAAGCATGAGGACATAAATATGGGAAAGAAATCATAAGGAACTTATCAGAGTCGAACTATTTAGATGCCAATATGGAAAAACGATAATAGCAACTTACAAAACTTTTCTTAGTGTGAGAATAGGTGAAGGGAATACAAATGTATATACATATGTCTATATAGGAGGATATATATGTGTATGGATACATATCTGAGCATGTGTGTATAGGTGAACATAGAGGGTATAGGATCAATTGAATAGGAAGGGATGATACTTTAAAAGGTAAAATTCTGAGGTGGGAGAGGACTAGAATGAGAGGAGACAGGGAGAGACAAAATGGAGTTAATCATCCCATATAGAAGAGGCAAGGGATAACTGTTACAACTTTACTTTCATTTACTCTCATTGAATTTGGCTTAGGGAAGGAGCAACATAAACCCTAAATTGGGTATCATGCCACAAAGGAGAGTATGGTGGATGTGGATGAGAGGTGGGATGATGGAGGGGAGTGCAGGATCTGGTGGAGGGTTGCTGGAAGCGCACACTTCAGTAAAAGGACAGGGACAAGGCAGAGAATAGAACAAGGGGTGGGGGCAGAATAGGAAGGAGGGACATATAATCAGCTTCTCACAATATGTCCACTCTGGAGATGTCCTGTGTAATTACACATGTATAGCCTGTATTGAATTCCTTGTCCTTCCAGTGGGGGTGGGTGACAAGGGAGGAACCAAGAGAATCTAGAATTTAAAGCTCTACAATCAAATGTTAAGGTAAAAAAAATGTATATGTGTATATATGGATATATATATATATATATATATATATATATATATATTATCATTAATTTCATGCAATGGGGAATTAAGATATACATGTATGAGAGTAGGGAGACCCTCCCTGCCCTACCAGAAAGTAAGACAGTTATAGGGGGAGGACATAGAAGAGAGAAGATTGGGGGAGGGTCTTTACAGACAGATCGCTGTATTGGGGATGGGAGTGGGGATAAGACAGGGAGAAAATTCTGTAACTCAAAATCTGGTGGAAATGAATGATGTAAACAAGAAAATAAATAAAATAATTAATTTTAAAAAGAATATATGATAATATACTAACAACGTATAAGGTAAGTTTACTTTTATTTCCTATTCCTACTGTGAGGGATAATTTATAGTGAAGTTTCCCCATTTTGAAAAATCAAATCTAGAATGGCTGTAGTATTTACTAGGCCTATGTTTAGGTTGCCTGACCTTCAAGTAACCTGGAGTTTAGAGCAATGGAGTCCCTCCCCCAGAGCCAGCTCAGCAGAAAATGTACCAAATAAGGTTAAGACTGCTTTTATTGGACACCCACCTGTTTTCTGGGTCCTTTGTCTCAGAAAGATTCCAGTGCTTGGGTCATGGGTTGGCTCCCCCTGGCCAGTGAGGGTGAAGGCCAGTTGGGGGGTTGGGTTTACTATAAAAATCGTGGGCTGGCTCCTGCCTGTCACTCTCTCCCTGCTGCGAATGTGGTTGGTAGGCTCAGGGTCCTTTCTCATGAGAAAAAATAAAGACCTTTTCTGACCTTAGATTCAGACTCTGAACTCCTTGTGTCTCACACACTACCATGCCTTAGATTGAATTGACAGAATTTCTTTTTTTTAATTGCAAGAAAGCTCTTAATTTAAAAATAAAATTACAAAACAATTTATTCATTTTTAAAAATTCCCTTTCAATAAAGATTGTTTTTTTTTGGTTTCTCAAGAGGGGAGGCAGGGCAATCAGGACTTGATTTTGATTTTCAAAATCCTTCTCAAGCTCCTCTATGACCTGTAACCAGTTGATATTTGTCTTGGAAGCTTTTGGTGCAGGTATTCTGATTGTGTTGTCTTCTTCCTATTCCATGCTTTGATCCTTTTTGCCCCCAAAAAGGAATCTAAAGTTGGATTGCTGCTTCCTTTGCTTCCTTTACCTGGTCACGTTGCCAGTAAATTGACTTTTGAGTCACAGTAGAACTCTCTTTCCATAAGGCAGGGCTTTGTCCCAAATCGCTGGTTATTTTGCAGCTGCTGCAGCTATTAGGAAGCTGCTGTCTGTATAACCCCCAGCTTTGGCTCACTATCCACTCACCTCAGGACCACCACTCAAGGCCATGATCTCAATCCATGAAGGTTAAGAGCACTTAGCCTCTGAATGGTAGCTTGGCCTCCCTGCAATCTGCAGGCCAGGAGCTCTGAAGCAGCCATATATAGGTGGTCACACAGCTGCTGCTTCCACCAATTCTTGCTTTAGGGGGAGAGGGTCTGATCCACTCCTCCATCCTCTCCAAATTCACCCAAGTTCCACTGACCTTTCACTTTGTCTTTGGCATTTATGGGTTGATAATTCTGGAAACTGTCACAGCTGCCAGTGTTCTACTTTACAAAATGCTCCAGCCAGGTCTTGTCCTCGCTGCCCTGGGGCTAAAGTCATGGTTGGTCTTGACTCCCAGCATGCTGTGACAAGCCCTTCATGTCTGCCTTCTGCAGGAGATTTGTTTCTCTGTGACTTTGTGGGTTCTGGAGATATAAAATTTGTTTAGAGTCATATTTTCTAGGTATTTGAGGTGGTGATGGGAGATAGCTCACAGAGGTTTCCTGCTCCTATGACACCATCTTGAATCTGCCCTTACTTCATGGATTTATACCCAGCAGAGACTATGTACATTGATTTAGATTTGCACAAGACTATAGCCTTGCTCTACTTATGGTTGAGCACCAACACCTAAACTATAGTGAGAGTGCTTATCTATTGCTTGTTTTTTTTTCTTGAGAAATTTTTTTTGGTTTTCAAATTCACTATCGTAATATTTTGAGTTCCAATTTTTCTCTGTCCTTCCCCTCTCTCCTTAGCAAGACAGCATAAAATCTGATATGTGCTATACATGCTTAATCATATTAAAATAGTTCTACATTAGTCATGTTGTGAATGAAGACTCAGAACAAAAGGGTAAAACCATGAGAAAAAATGAGAGAAAAGAGTATACTTCAATTTGCATGAAGACTCCATATTTCTTTCTCTAGATGTGGATAACATTTTCCATCATGTATTTTCAAATTGTCTTAGATCATTGTATTGCTGAGAAGAGCTAAGTCCATCAGAGTTAATCATTGCACAGTGTTGCAGTTATTGTATGCGATGGTCTCCTGCTTCTGTTCACTTCCCTCAGCATTAGTTCATGATAATCCTTCCAATTTTTTTTCTGAAATCTTCCTGCTCATCATTTCTTAAATAACAATAGTATTCCACTACATTCCTATACCATAACCTGTTCATCTTTTCTACTATTGGTGTGCATCTCCTCAATTTCCAATTCTTTGCCACCACAAAAATAACTGCTGTAACTCATTTTGTACATGTGGATCCTTTCCCCTTTTCTATGCTCTTTTTGTGAAACAGACCAAGTAGAGGTATTGCTGGAGCAAAGAGTATGAACAGTTTCATTGACCTTTGGACATAGTTCCAAATTACTTTCCAGAATGGTTGGATGAGTTTACAACTCTATCAATAATGCATTCATTTTCTAATTTCTCCATAGCTTCAACATTTTTTTCTTTTTTCTTTTTTTGGTTTTTGGAGGGAAGTTGGGGTTAAGTGACTTGCCCAAGGTCACACGGCTAGTTTTTTTGTGTGTGTTTAGTGTCTGAGGCTGGATTTGAACTCAGGTCCTCTTGACTCCAGGGCCAGTCCTCTATTCACTGCGCCACCTAGCCGCCCCCATAGCTTCAACATTTATCACTTTTTGTCATATTAATCAATCTGATGGGTTATGTGGCACCTCAGAGTTGTTTTAATGTGCATTTCTCTAATAGTGATATTGAGCATTTTATGTGACTATAGCAAACTTCAATTTCTTCATCTGAAAACTACCTGTTCGTATTTTTTGATCACTTATCAATTGCAGAACGGCTTGTACTTTTACACATTTGACCCATTTCTCTCTATTTTAGGAATGAGATGTTTATCAGAGAAACTGGTTATAGAAATTTTTCTCAGCTTTCTGCTTCCCTTCTAATCTTGCTTACATTGACTTTGTGCAAAATATTTTAATTTTATGTAATAAAAATTATCCATTTTGCATTTTGTTATATTCTCTTTCTCCATTTTGGTCATAAAGTCTTCCCTTTTGCTTAGAGAAGACAGTAAAACTATTCCTTGTTCTCCTAATTTGCTTATGGTGTCACCCTTCAGGGATCAATCATGTAGCCATATTGACATTATCTCGGTATAGATGTAAGATGTTGGTGTATCCCTTGTTTCTGCCATATTACTTTCTAGTCGTTGACTACTGTGTCTTATGTACCTGACCTATTCTCCTCATCTACCACTGTATTTCTTAGTCAGTACAAAATAATTTTGATGATTGTGGCTTTATAATAGTTTTTAATCTGATACAGCTAGACCACCTTCCCTTGTGTTTCTTTTCATTAATTCCCTCAATGTTCATGACATTTTGTCCTTTCAGATGAATTTTATTGTTATTTTTTCCAGCTCTATAAAATATTTTTTGGTAGTTTGATTGGTATGTCACTGAATAAATAAATTAGTTCACATAGAATTGTCATTTTTCTTATATTAGTTCAGCTTCCCCATGAGCAACTGCTATTTTTCCAATTATTTATATCTGACTTTATTTGGAAGAAAAGTATTTTGAAATTGTGTACATGTTGTCCCTGGGTTTGTCTTGGAGGATAGTCTTCCAAATATTTTGTATTGTCTACAGTTATTTCAAATGAAATTTCTCTTTCTATATCTTGCTATTGGGTTTTGTTAGTAATGTATAGAAATGCCAATGATTTTTGTGGGTTTTCTTTATATCATACAACTTTGCTGAAGTTGTTAATTATTTCATGTACTTTTTTAGTTTATTCTTTGGGATTCTCTGTGTATACCATCATATCATCAGTAAAGAGTTATAATTTTATTGCCTCATTGCCTATTCTATTGATAGAATTTTTCTTTCACTAGGAGTTCCCAATACCAAATCAAAGCTAACATGTCCATCCCCATGCCCTGCCCTAAGAAGTCCCTGTATACTCTCAATGATTACAATATAACTTTGTTCCCTCAGGTCCATCCAATGTAGCAAAGTGATGAAATTTTGCCTCTCCAGAAGTTTTCAGGATGACAGCCATTAATAAAATGCTTACAGCTAGTTAAGAAGAGTGATAACATTTCTTTCATTCCTTCTTCAGCTAGCTACCTTCCTCTTTCATATGGATTAAAGCAATTTGAGTAGGATTAATAGAAACTTTCCATCCTCAGGTATCCTTGGCCTCCAGCAGTAAAAGAAAGTAATTTTCCTTGAAATATCTTTGCCGGGGAAAACCTTAGTGATTGAATGAAGACATCATTGTGTCTCCAAGTACTTGTGCTTTGGGGCTCTCTTTCAGGAAGCAAGCCAAGGAGAGATTATATTTCATCATTTATTCTTTACAGATGCATTCTGAAACTTGCATATCTGTCACCCACATTTCCATTGGAAAAAAGCATACATTCCCATTTACTTTATCATAGTTCTCTAGCATTAAAAAGCAAGTCCTAGAATTAAAACTACTCTCATAGGACTATCTGAAGTATATTTTAAAACCCTACATGCCATAATATCAAACCCTGAATAATTTGAAAGTTAAAGTAGATGGTCTTCAAAAGTTTGAATAGCTTTCTATTTTTCCATCCCCATTGTGCTAGATTATATAATGAACTTGAATATGAGGAATCAAACACCTAAAATTCCATGCCCACTTTGAGAGGGTCTCGTAGTTTTAGTGACTCACATAAAGATCTTTATGACTTCTATATAAAAGCCTTTTGTTATAAGCCAATAGACTTATCTTTGACTTATGATATGACAAAATGGGGCCAGGATCTGAAAATCAAGCTGTGTTCTGACTTTTTCATTATCCTATATTACAATGATTCCGCAATTAGAACAGAACAGGTAGCATAGTCCTATTGCACTAATAAAAGATGCATCAAATTTTGATTGGTTGGCTCAGTGAGAGAGCAGACTATAATCCTGGTGTTGCTTAATATAGAAATCATATAACTTCTTATTTGAGTTTTCATTGGTTTTACCTAGTTCCCCAAATTGCAATGAGAATGAATCAGTTACACAATTCTTAAAAACTAATAAAAGTTAAAAAAAGAAATAAACTAACAATTGTACTAAAATCTCCTGGGGCAAAATAGAATCTAGTTCACTCAGCTATAGCTGCTTTAGCAGAGAAAACTTTTAATTTGTATCCCCTTTGATTATTGAACTTATAGTTGAATGCTTAAATTTATGCACCTTATTGCTTGTGAATGTATTTCTTTTGTGTAGTTAATACAAAATGTTTTCTTGTAGCTGCTGTTATTTAATTCACAAAAGCCCTCTGAGATATGGTTTATAAGGCTGCCAATTTTCTGCTTCAAAAGTGGGCAAATTTCATTTGAATTTTAGGAAATACTACTTTCTTCCATTCCCATGAAAGAAGCAAGATTTACTTTTTAAAAGATAATTGCATTTGCCAACTTTGAGAATAGCTCCCACACTCTTATTTTTTTCCCACTTTTGTGCCCTACTTTATTACCTACAGGGTACTTTCTTTTTCCTCTCTTTGCCAAGTTTTTCCATAATGTCGAGTTTTCACATTGGGGAAAGAGCAAGAAAAAAAGATAGTTACTCTTCAAGATCTTCTTTTTAAACAAGTCACATACCTTGAGCATAGTCATGGCTCAGGGGACTGAGCAAAAGATTTTAGTGAGAAGAATGTTTGCCTCTTCTACACTAAATTTAATTGTTTAAAAATATCTGCAATATTTGTCAGATATCACATACAGGGACAACTTTAGACAAAACTGGACTAGAGAAAGTAAAGCTTTAGGTTCCTTGCCTGCTCTTTCTTAAACCTTCATTTTTAATCATTGATTAAGTCATTAAATCATTTCTTCCATCCCTTCTCCCTCAAGTTCCTCATGTTTTCCTTTCTCCCTTCTTACTATTTGCAAGGAATATTTTCTAGTCTTCCTTTATCTTACTGTCTTACCTCTGATTATGTCTAATTTATCCTGTATATCACTTGTTTGTACATAACTGATTGTACCTTGCCTCCCTTTGGACTGTGAGTTCCTTCAGAATTGGCACTATTTTGTTTGATTTGTTTTGCCCTTGTATCCTCATTGCTTAACAGTATTCCTGGCACATAGTAGGTACTGAATAAATACTTACTGGTATGTTGATTTGACTTCTACTATCCAATAGATCAGTTTTGCTTTTGTTAGTATCAAGGAAAAGTGTTAGCTCTTTAAAAAGGTATTTATTTGAATTTTGTGTCTCATTCTCGTTCTCATACTGCCTAAAGATTTGTTCAAAATAATTTCGAACATGAACTGTGAAGTACCAAAGGAGTAATTTTATCTAAGGGGTTCTTTTGGGGGGTGAGGGTCTCCTGTCATCACAAGGCATGGTCTAATATATAACCATGGAAAAGTTCCCCTAGCACAAACCCACATAATACCTGAAAGGATCCAAGGTAGAAAATGCTACCCTTGATTGTATAAATCAGGGAATTATCAATATAAGCATATAGCAGTACAAGCTTTTTAACAATAGATAATGTAGCACATTGCCTCCTTCCTGGATAAATATTTAAAGAATTAGCTACCTAGGAAGCTAAGCCGGTGTGGCAGAGAGAAGACAGGGACTTGCCTCAGCTCTCTCCCAAACTACACCAAATACTTTCAAATAATGCCTCAAAACAAATTCTAGTATTGCAGAACCCACAAAAGGATAGAGTGAAACAATTTATCCATCTCAGAACAACTTAGAAGATAAACAGAAAAGGTCTATTACACCAGGGTGAGAGTAGAGCACAGTCCAGTGCGGAAACAGCCCCAGCAAATCAAGCAGGCCTTGGAGGCAGCTTAAACAATGGCAGCCGTGGCATTTTCACAGATCTCTCAGTGAACAGATGATCACTGATCAAAAGTAAAATACGGGGGTCCCTTTGCTGGTACTAGGGACAGAACTCTGTTGTATTGACCATACTTCTATCTGTGCAACAGTTGCAGGGCAAGGAAGAACCCTAGCACACTAGAGTTTTTTGTCACAGGGTAGTTGGAATCCTAATCACAGTTCCAGGGTGGAAATGAGTGTTTGTGGTCCCTCATAGACCAGTGTCCAGTAGATAAGAGAAGTCCACACATCTCTCCACTTTAGAAGAACCAAAAGCTCACAGGTCCCTAGAAGTATCTCTGAAAACAGCTGCACAAAAACCTGATGTTTGGGACAGTATCCTTTCATTCTGGAAGATTCCCACTTTAGCATAAAGTCAAAAGTCAAGAAATAGTCTGGCAAATGAGCAAAAGCAAAAAATATATATACTCTGACTTTTGAAAGTTACTATGGTTTCAGTGAAGATCTAAACACAGACTCAGAAGACAACAAAATCAAAACTCATATTGAAAGCTTCAAATAAAAATATAAATTTGCTCTAGGATATGGAAGAGATCAAAAAGGATTTTAAAATCAAGTAAGAGGGCTGGTGGCTGAGACAGGGACTCCCCTATTCCTCTCCAGTGGTGGGGAGAGCGGGGAGTCTATGTACACAATCTTCAGTGAAAGCCAGAGATGGAAATGGGTCTGTGGCAGACAGGACAGAGCTCAGAGGTCAGCAGAAAAGCGTGTGGGGGCTGCCCTCTTGTGACCAAACAAAGAGAAAGATGTGGGTCCAGTGTGTAAAGCTTGCAGGTCACAATGGTCCTCAAGGATTGCTAAAGGAACCAGAAGACAGTTTCTACTAGATCCTGCACAGAAAATGGCTCTGGTCCTCCAGCCCAGGAAGAGAAAGCCTGGCTGCCTCAACATCTCATACAGCTATTAGAGGATGGGATTGCCCTGATGATCTCCAGTTTTCTAAAGCTTAGTCTTTCTTATGATTCCCCAGATTTGTCATTCTTTCTGGCAGCAGAAGGAATCTCTTACAGCAGCATTCCAGAGTCTTTCCCTGTAGAATAGAAGCTCCTGGAGAGATCAGCCTTCCAATTTTGGCTTTGTGTGTCCAGAAGCCAGCACTGAGTATGTGTCTGTATTGTCTAACTCAGCATTTATGTTTTTATCAGATGCTGAAGTGGTACAGCAATAAACCTTCTGCTGCATCAGAAAAAAATAAAATCAAGAAAGAGAAGTAAAGGCAACATTGAGAAGAGAAATGAGTGATGCAAAAAAAATCATGAAAAAAGACAACAGCTAGGTAGAGGAGGTGCAAAAAAAATACCTTAAAAAGCAGAATAAGCCAAGTGGTAAAAGAGGCATAAAAATCCACTGAGGAAAGAACACCTTAAAAAGTAAAATTGGCCAAATGGAAAAGGAGTACAAAACCTCTTTGAAAAAGATTAAATCCTTAAAAGTTAGAATTGCTAAGTGAAAGGTCAGTGGAATTCAGCTAAATTTAGGGAAGAAAAAAGGTCCGGCTGAACTGCCCCCATGGCAAGCAAGCAGCAGAAGTGGCAGTAGTGGCAGAAACGGCTGCAAGATGTTTGATCAGAGGCCAAGTGCTCTTGTGTTGAGTGGCCTGGATCCTGATTGTGGTCTTGGGTGGTGGTCTGGGGGAGTGTTTTCAGCAGCCAAAGCTGGTGAGGGTTGCAGCACTCCCCTAACAGCTCCAGCAGGTGTGAAAACCACAATGATTTGGAACAGAGGTTTCCCCCCTGGAAGCAGAGTTCCACAGAGCTAAAAAAAAGTCAAGCAATTAATTGACTGGCCAATCTGAGTATGAAAAGAAAGCAAAGTAAGAATGGCAATTAAACTCTAGAATACTTTTCTGGAGACAAAAAGGATCAAAGCATAGAACAAGAGGAAGACAACACAGTCAGAACTCCCACACCAAATGCTTCCAAGAAACATGATGATTGTCTACAAGCCATAGATTGACTTAAAAAGGACTTTGAAAAGCAAATTAAAAAAGCGGAGGAAAAAATGAGAAGAGAAATGAGAATGATGTGAGGAAATCATGAAAAGAAAGTCAACACCCTGACTGAAGAAAACAACACCTTAAAGAACAAATTGACTCAAATGGCAAAAGCAGCCCATGTAGCCAATGAGAAGAATGCCTTAAAAAGTAGAATTTGTCAGATGGAAGAAGAATCTGAAAAGCATTCTGAAGAGAATAATTCCTTCAGAATTCGAGTGGAGCCAATGGATGCAAATGACTTTATGAGAAATCAAGATACTATTAAACAGATCCAAACAAATGAAAAAAATAGAAAGTTATATGAAATATCTCCTTGATAAAACAACTGACCTTGAAAATAGATCCAGGAGAGGCAATTTAAAAATTATTGGAGTACCTGAAAGCCATGATCAATTTTAGAATCAGAGGGCAAAATAGAACTTGAAAAAATTCACTGATTATCTCTTGAAAAAGATGCCCAAAAGAAAACTCCTAGAAATGTTATAGCCAGGTTCCAGAATCCTCAGATCAGGGAGAAAATATTACAGGCTGCCAAGAGGAAACAATTTGAACACTGTGGAAACACAATTTGTATAACCCAGGATCTGGCAGCTTCTATACTGAGGGATTAAAGGGCCTGGAAAATGATATTCCAGAGATGAAGGGAGCTAGGATTAAAACCAAAAATCACTTACCCAGCAAAACTGAGTATAATGTTCCAGGGGAAAATATGATCATTCAGTGAGGTGGAGGACTTTCAAGTATTCTTGCTGAAAAAATGAGAACTGAACCAAACATTTGACATTCCAACACAAGAAGCATGAGAAGGTAAACATGGGAAAGAAATCATTAGGAACTTATCAAAGTTGAACTATTTACATGCCAATATGGAAAAATGATAATAGTAACATAGCAACTTAGGAAACTTTTTTAGTATGAGGATAGGTGAAGGGAATACAAATGTATATATGTATGTACACCTATACATATGTCTGTATAGGAGGGTATATATGCATATAAATTCATATCTGATCACGTGTGTATATGTGTACATAGAGGGTACAGGGTCAATTGAATAGGAATGGGTGATACCTTAAAAGGTGAAATTCTGAGGTGGGAAAGGACTAGAATGAGAGGAGACAGCGGGAGACAAAATGAGGTCAATCATCCCATATAGAAGAGGCAAGGTATAACTGATGCAACTTAACTTTCATTTACTCTCATTGAATTTGGCCTAGGGAAGGAATGACATAAACTCTTAACTGGGTATCTTGCCACACAGGAAAGTAAGGGGATGGGGATGAGAGGCGGGATGAAGGAGGGGAGGGCAGGGTCTGGGGGAGGGCTGCTGGAAGCACACACTTCAGTAAAGGGACAGGGACAGGGTAGATAATAGAACAAAGGGGGGGAGGGAGGGATAGGAAGGAGGGATATAAAATCAGCCTCTCACAATATGTCCACTGTGAATATGTCCTGTGTAGTTATACATGTACAGAATATATTGAATCTCTTGTCCTTCCCGTGGGGGTAGGTGATGAGGGAGGAGCTGAAAGAATCTAGAATTTAAAGTTCTACAACCAAATGTTAAAAAAATGTATATCTACATCAGTATCTATATATATGCATATCTATATCTTTATCTATTATTATTATTATTATTATTAACTACATGCAACTGGGAAGTATGATATACAGGCACTGGGTAGGGAGAACCACCCTGCCCTACCAGAAAGTTAGAGGGTCATTGGAAGAGGACATATAAGAGAGCAGATTGGGGGAGGGGTTTTACAATGGTTTTGCTGTTTTGGGTTTGGGCCTAGGGAAAGATGCCGAGAAAATTTGTTATTCAAAATCTCATGGAAATGAATGATGTAAACAATAAAAGAACCATAGAAAAGTAAAAAAAAAAGAATAATAGCTGACATTGATAAGGTACTCTAAGTTTGTAAAATGTTTTTGCTCTTATAAATTATTTGATCTTTACACTAATCCTGTGAAAAATAATATCTATATCTATTTGTCAATCTGTCTATCTCACCATAGATATTAGATATAGAGATCGATACCTATCTATAGATAGAAAGGCTTGAATTGACATTAGGTAATATTTACATTATGGCTGACAAAGTGCATTGCATTTGTTATTTTGCTTGAAATAACATATATATTATTTTTATTTTGCTGATAATTATAATCTGAGGCTCAAAAGGGGAAAAAAACAATAAATACAAATTGCCAAGTGTGAAACAACTTGTAAGGTTGTAATTTTACTAAAGTTTTCTTGAATTCAATACTAGTATTCTTTCCAACAAGTCACACTGTCTTTCAGTTGTAGTAAAGCAATTGGTCATAATGAAAATGAGATGCCCAACGATTGGACTTGGACCCAATCACTTTTGGAGTTGTAAGCTCCTTTTGAGTTACTAACCAGAGGCTATAGCTATGTTAACCTGGGTCCCAACAGAGTAAATAAAATGATATTTCTATTGGCAAGGGACATCTAGGCTGTGCATTAGTATTTAATGTGTATTTGTCTCATTCCCCTTAACTAGACTGGCTTTTAGAGAGCAGTACATTTTCAAGTGTATTCCACATAACACAATATAAAGTTGACCATTTAATAGCAACTCAACAACAATACTATAATTTTACTAAATCTATTACAGAGTTAAACAACAAGAAAGCAGAAAACTGCTTATTTTTAGTTACAGACATTGTTCAGGGTCTGGTTATAAAGTCTGGATAATTCTCACATTTCTTATTTTTATTCATTTATTTGAATTGTTAGGTTTTGCATTAGCTCTTTATCATAGGGTAAAAGGGCAAATAGATCCCACAATTAATCAATAGGGCTATTTGAATATTTTATTTGTTTAACAAAACATTTATAAGTAGCCACTGTTTGTAATGTATTATGCTCAGAAGTGGGAATACAAAGTCAAACAAATGGCGCTTTCCTTTAAGGATATTTCATTCTATTTTTATACACTATTTGCCCTTGAAAAGGGTAGAAAATGTTGAATTAAATGAGTTGCTTTTATTTTAAATTATTGAAGCTATTTATAGTCCCTCTTACTAAAGAATAACAGATTATCAGCTACTTCCTACTTCATTGTAAATCTAGTTCTTTTCCTGTCTTTGAGATTGACAATAGTTGACTAAGAATAGTTTATAATTTGTAGAAAACAACTTCAGCATTTCTCTCCTATTCTTTGGGTGATTTTCTTAGTATCTAATAAAAGTTTTAACAGGGAAAATATTAGGCATAGGATATTTTCACAGAAAATTTTTAGACTACTTTGTCTCTGAAACTACTTGTATTATTGAAAAAAAAAATATATATATATATATATCATAATGAGAAATTTTCTCCCTTGGGCTTTGGTAGTCCTAGGCCAGGTGTCAGAACCTAGATTGTTTTTCTCTGAACTAATGCTATTGTAAAGATGATTAAAGAGCCTTGTTTGCATAGCTCAAAGACCTGAGTTTGTAGTGTGTAGACTTTTCATTGTGCCAATTCCATTGCTTAATACCCGTGACTTCAAACAAGTCCTTCAACCCTGACAAAATGGGGAGCAAAGATGGGATGATCTCTAAGGTTGCTTCTAGTTTTCAGTGGTATGATTCCCTATTGTCATTTGGGAATTCATTCTTTCTCACAAATAATATCTTAAAATGCATGTCTTTCTTTCCCCAACTCCACTCGAGGAGGACCATAAAGCTCAAAATTTTGAAAGGAAGTGACTTCAGAGGTGGTGGTAGGGAATTTCTCAGCTCTCATAAATTTATAAAGTGGAGTAGAGTTAGGGAGAGAACAGATGTATGCTATTTTTACTTCTTTAACACTTGGATTCACCTCTCCTATATCACCTTTCCTTTCATTACCCTATGAGTATGAGCTATCAACTTTCATTCCACTAGATAGATTCTACCCTACCTTCTAAATTGGCCCAATCTTGGTCAAATTACTATAATATTCAGGGAAAAGAAATGATCCTCATTGTGTAGTTGGATTAATAAAACTATAAAAAATAAAATGTTATTTAATAATTGCGAATATTGAGATCTTGTTCATATTTAAATCTGAGATATTTAAAAGCATCAAGAGTAGTCTTGAGTAGTCTTTTAGCTTGCCGAAGCTGTGAGTGGTTATCATTTAAGAACTTGACCGGAGACTCTTCTTATTCAGTGTTAAAGTAAAAATGTTAATTTCCAAGTCCTTGTCCTTTTTAGAAACATAACTTTCACTTTCACTTTGTTCATCATCTATTGACATGTGCTTGACATTCATTAAGACAAGTTCTCAACATTTCACTTCAGAATATGTTTAAAATGCCCTTTTGTGTGATGCTCACTGAATTAAGAAAGAATCATTAAATTGCTGAATATTAATTCCTCAAAATGAATGGATTCTAGGTATCATTTCCCTGTAAATAATAAGGAAATGTGAAGGTTCCTTTTTCCTCAGGTTTCAATGTGATTTGTATTTTTTTTTCATTTGTTTGTAACTGTTTAATAGTATCTTGGTTTCTCATAAAGTCATTAGCTTCCACTTGCTCCACTCTAATTCTGAAGGAATTATTCTCTTCAGAATGCTTTTGAGATTCTTTTTCCATCTGGCAAATTCGACTTT
>CM053599.1:156907877-156932106 GCA_028646575.1 Pseudocheirus occidentalis | reverse complement strand
AATTTTCAAATTGTTTCTCCTGGATCTATTTTCCAGGTCAGTGGTTTTTTCAAGAAGATTTCACATTGCTTTCTATTTTTTCATTTCTTTGTAACTAATAATATCTTGGTTTCTCATAAAGTCATTAGCTTCCACTCTAATTCTGAAGGAATTATTCTCTTCAGAATGCTTTTGAAACTCTTTCTCCATCTGAGAAATTCAACTTTTTGAGGCATTCTTCTCCTCATTGGCTTACTGGGCCTCCTTTGCCATCTGAGTTAATTTGCTCTTTAAGATATTGTTTTCTTCAGTCAGGTTGTTGAGTCTTTTTTCATGACTTTCTCACATCATTCTCATTTCTCTTTCCAATTTTTCCTCCACTTCTCTCATTTGGTTTTCAAAGTCCTTTCTAAGTCAATCCATAGCTAGTAGGTATTTTTCCAGTGTCTTGGAACCATTTTGTGTGGGAGTTCTGAATGAGTTGTCTTCCTCCTGCTCCATGCTTTGATCCTTTTAGCCACAAAAAATGATTCTAGAGTTCTATTGCTGTTCTCACTTTGCTTTCTTTTCCTCATGTTGGCCAGTCTATTAATCGCTTGGTTTTTTAGCTCTGTGAAACTCTGCTTCCAGGAGGGGGAAATCTCTGTCCCAAATTGCTGGGGCCTTCACAGCTGCTGGAGCTATTAGTGGGGTGCTGCAGCCCTCCCCAGCTTTGGCTCACTGAAAGCATACCCCAGGACCACTACTCAAGACCACGATCCCGATCCAGGCCGCTCAACTCAAGAGCCATTGGCCCTTTTCAATTGCCTCATCCCTCCTGCTATCTGCAGGCCAGGGGCTCTGAAGCAGCCTAGTGGAGGCTGCTGCTTTCAGCCATTCCTGCTGCCATAGCTGCCTCCCGCTGCTTCCTTGCCCGGGGAGCAGTTTGGCTGGACTGCTCGTCTTCCCCAAATTTAGCAAAATCCACTGACCTTTCTCTTAGCCTTTTTTTTCTTCTGGCCTCATAAATGTGATAACTGTGCCTCCAGTGCAGCAATCTGCTCTCCTATAGCCTCGGCTCTGCCCTATGCCCTGGGTCCTGGCTTTCAGGGTTTCAGGCTGGGTGGTCTATGGTTCCCAGACTGCCTCAAAGAACCCTACCTGCTGAGCTGCCTGCAGCAGCAGATGTGTTTTCTGTATTGTGGAGAGTTTTGGAGCTGGAAAACCTGTTTTGAGTCCCATTTTATTAGTTTTTAGGGTGGTTGTGTGGGAGTTGTGGTGTTTTGCTGCTTCTATGCTGCCATCTTCCTTGGCTGGTTTTCAATGGGAGTGCTGGGGTTCTCTAACCAGAGGCAGAGGGGAGGGACTATGTACCTCATGACCCAGCTCTGATATCTTCAGCAATTTCTGGGTATACTGGTATCCCTTCTGGTCTTCTCTCCAGGTTAGTTGGTGGGAAAAATGAATGGGAAACTATGTTATTCAGCCAGTGTGCCTGCTAAAGGTCTCATTTCTAATATATCTAGTGAAATGAGTCAAATTTATAAGAATAAATTTAATTTCTGATTTGATAAATGGTGAAAAGTAATGAACAGACAGTTTTCAGAAGAAGAAATTAAAGCTATCTATTGTCATATAAAAATGCTCTAAATTACCATTGATTAGGGAAACGCAAATCAAAACAATTCTGTGGTACTACGTCACACCTATCAGAGTGCATACAATATCAAAAAAGAAAAGTGATAGATGTTGGAGAAGATGTGGGAAAATTGGAACATTAATGTGTTGTAGCTGGTGCTGTGAACTGATTCAGTCATCTGGTGAGCAATTTGGATCTATGCCCAAAGGACTATAAAATTGTGCTTACCCTTTGACCCAGTAATACCACTTCTAGATTTGTATCCCAAAGAGATAATAAAAATGGGGAAAAGACCCACATGTACAAAAATATTTATAGCAACTATTTTTATGGTGGCAAATAATTATAAATTGAGGGGATGTTCATCAGTTGGGAAATGACTAAACAAGTGGCATATGGATGGAATGGAATATTATTGTGCTATAAGAAATGGTGAGCATGCAAACTTCAGAAAAAAAAACCTGAAAAGACATATATGAACTGATGCTGAGTGAAATGAGGAGAACTTAGGGAGCATTGTTCACAGCAACAGCCATACTGCTCATTGACTGACTTGTAGAGACTTGTCTTTTGACAGCAGTGCAAGGATTGAGTATAATTTGAAAAGACTCATGATGGAAAATGCTATCTACGTTGAGAGAAAGAATTACGGAGTCTGAATCCAGATGAAAGCATACTATTTGCTCTCTTTGTTGTTTTCTTTTGTTTTTTCTTTCTCCTGGTTCCTCCCATTGTTTCTAATACTTCTGTTTAAGGTAATTAATGTGAAAATATGTTTAATATGAAGGTATCAGTAGAGCCTATACCAGATTGCATGCTCTTTGGGGAAGGAAAGAGGGGAAATATTGGGAGAACACAGTGCTGTGTCCACACTGATGGAGTCCCTTGAAACTCACCACTCAGGGGACGGAGCCAAGATGGCAGTGTAGAAGCAGCAAGGTTTTGTAGCTTACACATACCCACCTCAAATACCCATAAAATATGACTCTAAACAAATTTTAGGGCTCCAAAACTCACAAAAATAAAGAAAAGAAATCTCTTGCTGAAGGCAGCTTGGCATGAAGGGCTCATCACAGCAGGCTGGGAGCTGAAACCAGGCTATCCTGAAACCATAGCCTGGCCCCAGGGCAGTCAGGAGGAGCCACAGCTAGAGCCTCTAGGATTGTGGATTAGTGGCAGCTACGGCAGTTTCCAGATTTATCAAGCCAGAAGAAATAAGGACTAAGTGAAAGGTCAGTAGAATTCAACTAAATTTGGGGGAAAAAGTGGTCTGACCAAACTGCCCTCAGGACAAGGAAGTGGAAGAAATGGTGGCCTAGCAGCCTCCAGGAAGCTGCTTCAGAGCTCCTGGCCTGAAGACTGCAGGAGGTCAAGGAATCATTCAGAGGCTAAATGTTCTTGCACTGAGCAGCCTAGATTCGGATTGTGGTCTTGGGTGGTGGTCCTGGGGTGTGTTTTCAGTGATCCAAAGCTGGTGGGGGCTTCAGCAGCCCCCTAATAGCTCCAGCAGCTGTGAAAACTCCAGCAATTTGGGACAGAGCTTTCCCCTCTCAAAGCAGAGTTCCACAGACCTAGAAAGACAAATAATTCACCAGCAACATGAGCAGGAACAGTAAACAAAGTAAGAACAGCAACCAAACTCTAGAATCCTTTTCTGGGGACAAAAAGGATTGAAGCATGGAATGGGAGGAAGACAACACAGTCAGAAATCCCACAGCAAAAGCTTCCAAGAAACATGAAGATTGCTTACAAGCCCTAGATCTGCTTAAAAATGACCTTGAAAACCAAATAAGAGAAGTGTAGGAAAAATTGAGAAGAGAAATGAGAATGATGCAAGAAAATCATGAAAAGAGAGTCAACAACCTGACTGAAGAAAATAACATCTTAAAAAACAGATTAAATCAAATGGCAAAAGATGCCCAAAAAACCATTGAGGAGAAGAATGCCTTAAAAGTTGAATTCGGCAGATGGAAAAAGAATCTCAAAAGCATTCTAAAGAGATTAATTCCTTCAGAATTAGAGTGGAGCAAATGGAAGCATATGACTTCATGAGAAACCAAGATACTATTAAACAGATCCAAACAAATGAAAAAATAAAAGGCAATGTGAAATATCTCCTTGAAAAAACCATTGACCTGGAAAATAGATCCCGGAGAGAAAATTTAAAAAAATATTGAACTACCTGAAAGCCATAATCAAAAAAAAGAACTTAGAAAGCATCCTTTAAGAAATTCTCAAAGAAAATTGCCCTGATATTTTAGAAATAGAACTTGAAAGAATTCTCCAATCACCTCTTGAAACAGATCCCCAAAAGAAAACTCCTAGAAATGTTACAGCCAGGTTCTGGAGTCTCCAGAACACAGAGAAAATATTACAGGCTGACAAGGGGAAGCAATTTGAATACTGTGGAAACACAATTAGGATAACCCAGGATCTGGCAACTTCTACACTGAGGGAATGAAGTTCCTGGAATATGATATTCCAGAGATCAAGGGAACTGGGATTAAAACCAAGAATCACCTACCCAGCAAAATTGAATATAATCTTCCAGGGGAAAATGTGGTCATTCAGTGAGGTAGAGGACTTTAAAGAATTCTTGCTGAAAAAATCAGAACTGAACAGAAAATTTGGCATTCAAACCCAAAAAGCATGAGAAGGTAAACATGGGAAAGAAATTTTAAGGAACTTATCAAAGTTGAACAATTTACATGCTAATATGGAAAAAACAATAATATTAACTTATGAAACTTTTCTCAGTATGGGAAAATACAAACGGGAAAAAAGAGATTACAAATGTGTGTGTGTGTGTATATCTTTATATATACACATATATATATATTTGTGTGTATGTATGTATGTATGTGGATACCTACACATATGTCTATGTAGGAGGGCATATATACGTATGAATACATATCTGAGTATGTGTGTATATGTGTATATAGAAGGTACAGGATCCATTGAATAGGAAAGGATGATAATTTAAAAGATGAAATTCTGAGGTGCGAGAGGCTTAGAATGAGAGGACACAGGGAGAGATGGAATGGGGTTAATTGTCCTCTATAGAAGAGGCAAGGGATAACTGTTACAATGGAGGGGAAGAACAGACGGTAAAAGGGAAAGGGTCAACTTTACTCTCATTGAATTTGGCTTAGGGAAGGAATGAGATAAACTCTAAACTGGGTATCTTGCCACATAGGAGAGTAGGGGGGATGGGAATGAAAGGTGGGCTGATGGAGGGGAGGGGAGGGCGGGGAGGAGGGTTGCCGGAAGCACACACTTCTGTTAAGGGACAGGGACAGGGTAGAGAATAGAACAAGCGGGGTGCAGTATTGGAAGGTGGGATCTATAATCAGTCTCTCACAATATGTCCACTGTGGTGATGTTCTGTGTAATTACACATGTACAGCCTGTATTGAATTGCTTGTCCTTCCAGTGGGGGTGGGTGATAAGCGAGGAACCAAATTAATCTAGAATTTACAGTTCTATAATCAAATGTTAAATATATACACACACACACGTATATAATTAGTATTATTAGTATTAACTACATGCAACTGGGAATTTAGATATACAGGCACTGGAGTAAAGAGACCCATCCTGCCCTACCAGAAAGTTAGAGGGGCGATGGAGAAGGACATAAGAGAGAGCTGCTTGGGGGAAGGACTTTACAGTGGGATCAGTCTTTTGGGATTGTGGGTAGGGCAAAGACGGGGAGAAAATTTGTATCTCAAAAGCTCACGGAAATGAATGATGTAAACAAGAACATAAATAAAATGATTCAAAAAGGAAAAAAAAAGAAACTCATCACTCTCCTACCCAATCCCCAACTCAGTATCCACAGACCTTTCTTTATGACCTCTAAGTTTTCCTAGGCTGGAAAAATTGCTCATTTTGACTTTTTAATGGTTTTCCACCTAGAGTTACATATGATGAAATTTTTAAAATGTTGTTTGGAGGGGAATATTGGGAGAATTCTGGGGAAAAAAAGCTCCCTTTACTCCACCATCTTGGATTCTCCTCCTTTTCGTATTTATTAAAATATAATAGTATTCCATTATATACATATACCATGATTTATTCAGCATCTGCCTAACTGATAGGCACTCTTTCCTTTTTTAGGTTTTTGTTACCACTACAAAAAGAGCTGCTATAAGTACTTTTGTCCATATGGGCCATTTCACTCTTTCTGTGATCTTTTTAAGACCAGTCTCTCTTCAAGACTGATGTTAACCTAGTACGAACTGAAGTCTTGTGGAAAGATGCCATTTGCCACATTTAGCATTATTCCTAAATTGATTAGTATCCCCTTTTGTAGTCTTTTTGCAAAGCTAAACATATTCTAGTTTAAAAATCTTACAGTCATGAATGTTCTTAGTGATTTTATGAGAGAGCTATCATTTGTAATTTTGCAAAAAAAAATCAACTGTGAACGTTTTAACAAAATTGATTTCTTGATCATTTCAAAACAGTACTTAGACAAAGCAACTATGTTAAATTGGAAAATATCTTTGAAAGCGTAAATGAAAATACAGTAGAATTAAATTGATTTATTTGGGTCACAGGATTTCCATATGTTCCTTTCAACTTTTCTGAATTAGAATTGGATGCTGAATAAGGAAGGAGAAGAATGATGAAACTCCTTAATGGGTTTAATGGGACTATCTTAACAATATTTGTAATGTCAGATTCTTTATTCAAGTACTAGAACTGCTTTGTATTTTTAAGGAAATGACCTGATATGAATAATGCTCTCACCAAGCCAAGTTTATTTACTATAACTGATCACAGTTTTTGGGTTATTCCTATAAATATGGCATAAAGTAGGATGTACTACAGCTTACATGGACCAAATGGCCACTTTTGCCTGAACTAGTGAATTATCTTAGGTCTCTGCTTCACTCTCCATAGCCTTAAATACAATAGTTTTATCCAAGAATAAATTCATCCTACTGAGCTGTAAAATACACACAAAAATGGCTTTATGTTAGAAGAGGATGGATTAATAGATATGAATATATATAAATATTATATTAAATATAAATAAAATATATAAATACAAATGTATATAAATATTATTTATATATATATGTGTATATATATAAATATTATAGAAATATTAAAAGGGCCCTGAAACACTGGAATGTGGCACCAAAAAAATCCTTTTTTATCTCTAGAAATACTTAAAATAAAATAGAAAGCTACCTTCCTAGCATGTTTTTGTTTACTTTTTTAAGCTTCTCTGTGGCAGCTAGTTTGATGCAGTAGAAAGAGTGCCAGACTTGGAGTCATGAGACTCTCCTTCCTGAGTTCAAATCTGTTCTCAGACACTTATTAGTTAAGTGATACGAGGCAAGATACTTAATCTTCTTTGCCTCAGTTTCCTCCTCTGTAAAATTCTCTGGAGAAAGAAATCACAAATTACTACAGTATCTTTGCCAAGAAAAATTCTAATGGTGTCAGATTGCATCAGATATGACTGAAAACCAATGAACAGCTGTATGTCCTCTTTGCTTTGAGGTTTTATAAACTAAATCTGAATCTCACTAATCACTGAGGACTCCTTAAAAAGCAGTTAGTCCCTTCCCAATTAACTTTACTAGCACAAGACAATTTCTCATAACTAGTTTAGACAGTTACCTTTCTGGGAACAAGGGGAGCTACCAAATTGACAATATTTAAGTGTTTTCAGATAAGTTTCTATTTTTATGTCAGCTGCTTCTGCTTAATCAGTCAAAATGATTCCATTTTAAACCTTGTTTAGATTTTGAGTTCCTGTGTAGCTAGTTTGCATACTAATACCATCTCCTTATGATACTGTAATGAGAGAGGAGCTGAGGTGGCACTAATCCCATCTCCTCAAAATATGTATACCAATTAAAATACCGTTGCCCTTATATGTGTCAGAAATACCCAAGAATTTTACCTGACCATGAATGGATTTAGAAAATATTTTTATTTCACTTCATTTCAGATGGGTAAGTTTACCTTTTACCCCTACTAAAAAGGCTCATGTACACATTTAAACTAATTACATGGTCCTTTTTATAATTCATCCAGATTTGAATTTTGCACCTTGAATCCCATTGGTTAATATTTTGGGGTTCATTAAATGCCACGCCTTTATCACATTCTCTCATTCCCACATTTCAATTTTCCCCTCCCTTCTCACTATCATATACTTTATTATTTATACAAGGAAATGCCAAGCAGAATATTTTTTGTTTCCTCCCAAACTGTCTGAATCAGATAGCATGAGAAAAGGTTTCTCCTAATTGCTAATAGATTTAACAAAAGTTCATTTCAACATTCTACCCCAGGATATCAATAATAAAATTCTTATTATACCAAGTCTGGGTTGAGAGGCTAGTCTTTGTGAATGACACCTGGCCTAGTAGTTCCTTTTGAAATCCAGATGGCCAGCCTCCCCCATTCTTCTAAACAAGCAGTTTTTGTCTCTGACATTAGCCATCAATATGACTTTAAATCATTTCTGCTTTTATATAATTTTCTGTGGAAACAAAATTCAATCTTATCTTACTTATGGAAGTTGTTTATTTTTGTCTATAAAAAGCAACCCACAACTGCTTGCTGCCTTAGTGGGTTAATATACTCTTTTGTTTTATTTTCTCAAGTTTGCCTTTCTGACCAAACTGAGGAAGGAACCAAGATTTCTTTTAATATAGGAGGAGGAAGCTGTTCATGATTCCTTAAAACTTTTGAGTGTTTATTTATTTAGTGACCTACCACATACTCTAATATTAGATGGAAGAGAAATCAGAAGGAAAACTATTGGTTACTAATGAAAGTAGCTAAGATTTACATAGCACTTTAATATTTACAAAACACTTTAGAAATGTCTAATTTTATCTTCACAACAACCTTGTGACCCAATTATGTGGATACAAAGGTACCCTGAAGATTGAGTTTATCCTCTAAAAGCACCCTAAAATACAGAGTTGCCCTAAGGGTTGAGTTGCTCATTCCCTGGCATCCTAAAGTCTCCTCTTATCTGGAAATACCACAAAACTTCCCCTCATCCTGGAATATAAAATTCCTTTTTTCCCTTTCTCTGGCATCATAAAAATTCCCTTGTCTGCTTTATCTTGTGTCATTCATCATCCTCATCCTGTATTCTTATCTTGCAAGACTTGTCCCTAAATCTCCAACCACCTTTAGAAACTCTAAAACTTATATAACCATGCTATCAGCTGTATAGCTTTCTAGTTATATAAGTCTGGCCCTTTCCTATATCAATGCCTTTGTTTAGCTCCTTGCTAAATTTCAAGGTCTTAAAACTATCACATCATTATAGAAAAAGCTCCCTTTTGCTAAAGAGAAGGTCCTACTGAATTCTTTCCAATCTGAACTAGCTTTCCCAACTTTGACACTCGATAGTAAGTGCTATTATCATCCCTAATCTATATGTTAGAAAACTGAAGCAAATTTTGCTTAAATGACTTAACCATGGTCTCACAGGTATTAATTATCTGAAGCCAAGTAGGAAGTCAAATCTTCCTACATCCACATTTATCACTCGGTCTACTAAACCAACTAGTTACTTAGCTATTCCATCTGCCTTATAGACAATATAAGTCAAACCACAATAATTCATTAAGAGCTTACTCTGTGTCAGGTATTTTCCTACTTTGCAGGCATGAAAAGAAAGATATAAGTTAAAGTCTTTTTCATTGCTTACATTTTATAGGAGAAAATATCATGTAAACATATAAGTACATATATGAAATATATATGTATTATATAAATACTTGGGTTTTATTATCGTAGTTGTTCTGTTAATTAGGGGCCAATGTGGATAGAGTGTTGGGTCTACAGTCAGGAATAACTGATTTTAAATCTGACCTCAGACACTTACTGGCTATCTGACCCTGAACAAGTTGCTTAACATTGTTTGCCTCAGTTTCCTCATCTGTAAAATGAGCTGGAGAGTCACTGCAGTATCTTTGCCAAGGAAATCCCAAAGGGAATCATAAAGAGTTGGATTTGACTGAACAACACTTCTTGAGTTTTCTTGGGAATTTCAAAGAGAAATAATAGACATAGAATGCACATTCAAGTCACTCTTAATGAACTAAAAACAGTTTTACTGTGCACACAATTTTGTTCACCCACTTTTGACTTTTCCTTGCAGTTCTTAGTATCCTTCAATCCACATTTTACTGGGAATGAGTTGAAAGGTTTATTCTGCATTTTCCACTGAGCTTAGGTTCTTGTCTCTTACAGAAAATAAAATGCCTTGTTAACATATTGTTTCTGAAGCACAATTTGCATTTCTGTGAACCAGGGATTAGGCATTGTGTGTAGATTAGGAATAATTTATGTCTAATTAATAATGGATTTTTTCTATCCTGACTGAGATTTTGTTTTGCATAATATTGGAAGAGCAGAGTACTCCCTTGTGATGACAAGAGAAGTATTTCTCAAGACTGGATAGCACTGGCATTTAAATCAGCAGCAATCTTTATTTTAACCACATCTATGCCGAAATTTATCGCATACTAAACATCTACCAAACATAGTCTCTGAGATTTCCATTTATCTGAAATGGGAATGTGTGAGAAAGGGGTTCTCGTGGTGTGTCATTTATAACAGTGTCAGCTATATCATCACTGAAGCGCTAAGGGGGAATAATTGGTTACACAGTGGTTAGTTTGCCTATTGTGTAAAGAAAGGAAAGAATTTCCTCCCTCTCCAAGAATCACAACTATTCCGTGGAGTTCAATTATCCATTAGTTCTCTGCCTTCCCATGGTTGAATGGAAGATCAGGTTAGAAACAAGATATGGGGAATGAATGCGAGATTAGGTGTCTCTGAGTCATGAATAGGGATCGTTTTTAATCAAGATAGTTAAAACAGTATTGAACCCAAAGAACATTAACACAACAGAGCTGACATAAACACAACATAAAACTAGCCATGTGACCTTGGGCAAGTCACTTGACCCAAATTGCCCTACCTTCCCCCATCAAAAAAAAAAACCCACACAACAAAGAACACAATGTAGTTGGATTGTGAGGTAAGTAAACAGTTTCAGTCAATAATTCTGAGGAATGTACTCTTAAATACCTCTAACCATCAAAGAAAAGCAAGGAAAAACAAAATTCTCTTAACTAGTATTGATTGTTAGGCTCTCAAACTATTAAAAAAAAGTTAAGCAGG
This sequence comes from Pseudocheirus occidentalis, assembly GCA_028646575.1. Lineage (NCBI taxonomy): Eukaryota > Metazoa > Chordata > Mammalia > Diprotodontia > Pseudocheiridae > Pseudocheirus > Pseudocheirus occidentalis. Next base: position 156,921,329 of record CM053599.1, on the reverse strand, counting down.
GAGAGAAAAGAAGCAAGACAGACATGGTAGACAAAAAGTACCTCATTTTTTTGTCCTTTGGATTTTCAATTGCCTTTCTAGTGCACACCTGCTAGTGCCATGCTGAAATTCCTTCCATGTCATCTGTTTACTTTGGTTTATAATTTTTAATCTTTTAACCATATTGGGTAGTTTTACAAGATTCTCAAAAACAATCAATTAACAGAGTCCAAATTAATATAATGAAAATGAGATATTAAAAAATTTAAATTAAACATTTATTATGCGGTCATTTTACACCAGACACTGGTGTAAAAAGTCCTGGAAAAAGAGAGACAAAAATGAGATACAGTTCTTTGGAGAATTTAAATTGAAATGGACAATGCAATGGGATTAATATCTACCAGAGATTGTCATGTAGGTTGGGACAGCAGTGCAGACTTTTGTTGCTGTTTAATTTATTTTTTGCTTCTATTTTTGTATTTATTTCCCACCCCCCAAAAAGTCAGAAAAATTATTATCCCTGAGACTACATTGGTCCAAGGAGCTAAGGCTCAAGACATTTATCTGCCTTCTCAGTATAAAAGACTAGCCAAAAAAAAGTCAGTGCCCTTCACACTTAATAGATATCTCCCTTCTATGGGAGTTACAATACCCTACTAATTAAACTCTCTTGAATCAGTACTGCATAAAAATAACCGCTAATATTCATATAACTTCTATTATATGCCAGATACTTTGTTAAGCACTTTAGAATTTTTATAATTATTATCTCATGTGATCCTCACAACAACTCTGGGAGGTAGAGGTACTACTAACTTGGGTAAATTAGTTTCTTAGTTGTCTCCTCTGTGTTTCATTGTGAAACTGGTATTTGGTAGGAAGAGAATCAAGCCTTAGATATAAAGCTTGTAGTCCTGCTTCTTCATTAATAAAAGAACAATAAAAAGTTACCTTGAAAGCAAAAATTATATTCCCCAAAGTAGACTAATAATATTTAAAAGAATACATAGATATAATTCTAGTTTAGTCTCCCCTTTTTTGAGGAGAACAGAGTAATCAAATGTCTGACCCAGTTCCCCCTCCTGGTAGGAATTAAAGTCTCCCTAGGAGACGAGTAAGAGTAGAAGTTAGACATCTTTATTCTGCCTCCTTTTGAGGGACATAGTGACATTCCCATGCTACATGTAGGAGAACAATGTGTTCAGTAACACTGTGGCTGCTGCTACTCTTACTACAGGAAATATTGTAAAGCCAAGCAACAGTAGATTCCCAAAAGAATGTTACTGTGAACTGCTTTGAAGATTCAGATTACACAGTAGTAGTGAACACTCTGGTTATTCCATTACAAATCAATATTCGGTACAGTGTTCACAGTATAATATCTTATTACAGAAAGTTACAATATTTCTTATTACAGAAAGTCACAATATTTAGAACAAGGAACAAAAGAAGAAACACTTAAAGATTCAATCAACAATTCACAATGTACTGATCTTCCACTCATGGGGCAACCATTAACTTTAGTCTCCAATAAAGTCCTTAGAAAACCACACAAACTCTCTACTCCTTGATTTCCAACAAACCTCAGTTTCATCCTAGGGGAGGTCTTTTCTTCATTTTGACTCTGGGTGGCCTCTCTGATTCCTTGGGTCCCCTTCCCTGGTCCTAGCTTCCTCCTGAATCTGCCAAACAATCACCTAGATTCAGGAGCAGACAGCTGACAGGTTCTAGTCCAGTCCTCAAAGGAAAACAGCTTAGGGAGACCCTCCCTGCCGTACCAGAAAGTAAGAGAGCAGAGAAGGGGAGGAGCTTTACAGTGGGATTGCTGTTTTAGGGTTGGGGCAGGGGAAAGATGGGGAGAAAATTTGTAATTCAAAAATGTCATGAAAATGAATGATTTAAACAAGAAAACAAAAAAAAAGGAAAACAGCTCCCAGGTCCTTGTCCTCAGCAAACATCAGTTTTGTCCAAAGGGAGACCTTTTCTTCTTTTTGACTCTGGGTGGTCTCTCTGATTCCCTGGATCATCTTCCCTGGTCCCAGCTCCCTCCTGCATCTGCCAAATAATCACCTAGATTATTGCCAGCTGCCAGGCTCTTGTCCAGTCCTCAGAGATAAACAGCTCCCAGGTCCTTGTCCAGTCCTCAGGACAATCCCCAGCACACACTGAAGTTCAGAGTGTTCAGCACACCTCATATCCTTCACCACTTCTCTTGCCTGGAACTCAAGGATCAGCCAGGCCATGAGCAAAGTCCCATCCTGTTTATGTCTCAGTCAGCTTCTGGATACTGGAAGAGGAACACTCTCTCTCCCTCTCTCAGCTGACTTCAGTCTTTTCAGTCAGCTTCCTGATACTGGGAGAGGAACACACTCTGTCTCCTTCTCTTTCTCAGCTGACTTCAGTCTCCATGAATCTTCCTTCACTGAGGAGCCAATTCCAAATTCTCTCCTCTCTCTTTAAAATTCTTCTTTATATACAGCACTGGCCTTCTGTCTCCACCAATAGCCTTCTTCCAAGTCAACAGGAGAGTTCACATCTTTTCAACAATGGACAAAGTTCATACCTTCTATAGTTAGCCCTAAGTTACTAGGTGCTACTTAGCCCTAGGCTACTAAGTGCTAAGTATCTGACAAACTGATTACTATTACAAATATCTACCCAGTTCCAACTGTGTGGGGTAAAGGGACTCCAAAAATCCCCTACCTAAAATTTAAAAGCTAGAGGTGTCTCTGGGTAAGAACAGAAAATTTTTATTCAGTTCTTGCAAGAAAAAGACATTCCTTCCACCAGTGCAGATCAGTGGAAGGAGGTGTGTTACAGAATGCAGAGCAAACTTTTATACCCTAACACAGACAATTCTCCTCCCACCACTGTCCCTTACTCCCATTGGCTGGGGGTGGGGTGGTTTTACAATTTAGGCCTGAAATTCTTCACAGTGACAAAAAGCAAAGAAGCCTGCCACTATCCCCTATTGGCTGGGAGGTGGGTTCACTGCCTCAGGCACTGAAAAAGGGCAAAAACAGGGGAGCAGGGTATTGTTCACATCCTTATTTGGCAAAGGCTAAACCAAGGGAGGGGAAAAAGTCACTAGTAAAGGTGGAGGTCTAAAGACTCCCAAACAGCTTAATGTTGATGTGGCAGTAGTAAAGAAGGGGGAAGGATCAAACTGAAACTCAAGCCTGTTCCCACAAGAAACCTCGCTAAATTTTTGGATATAGGCTGAGACGTTTTCGCCTCGCCCACTTACAACACTATGGAACAAATATATTCATTTTTACGTGTTGTCTCCTTCTTTAGAGCGTGAGGTCCTTGAGGGCCAGGACTAACTTTCTTTTATTAGCACAGGACCTATTAGATACTAGGTGCTTTAAAGTTGTAGGTGCTTTAAAATATTTATTGGATTTGGATTTGATTTAATAGGTGGTATTTCAGAGTACTGCAAAACCAGATTTGGGAATCAATGCCCTAGGAGATAAGCATGACACTCTTTTCTAGTAGTGTCTGTATCCAATAGAGTTTATATACATTATTGACATAAATTCTTATAATGAGTTAGGTGATTTGGCTCTTAATTCAGCTCCTGCTAGAAGCTAATAGTTTGCCTATTTATATGAAAACTGTTTGGGACTTTTGACTGACTCAGTTATTTGGGCTTTGGGGTGTAGGGGTACAAGGGTTAAGACCCATTAAATCAGTTAAAATATCAAGCCATTTTGTTCTCATGAGCTCAGAGTAATATATAACATAATGCATTAAAATTGTTTCCCCAGTGTTTTACACAGAGTTGTTCACAGCGTTCAGTAACCAGAATCTGGAGAAAGAAAAAATAAATAAACAAAAAACAAAGAATAAAACTCCATAGCTTCCCTTATTGGGACCATAACTAATAGTTTTGGAAAACTCATGTGCATTTCTATGAAGATTGTTGTTACTATTACCCTGTAAGTTGCCATTGAATTGCTTATAGGACCCCAGACTGTATGAGTTCACATGGGACAGCCCCCTTGAAAGAGCAGCATAAATAAATATTCAGTAATTGTTCCTTTGTTTCACTCAATTATATACATAAGAGATAGGAAAGGTCAACTCAACCACTTGCTGATATGGCAGGGTTGTTTCCTCTGGTTTATCCCTGAGTGCTTAGTCTCAGCTCCATTTTAAATGATTCAAATAATAGGGTCTTTCTCTAACCTCCCAGGAGTTCCATAGTATTGTAGATGAAAGGGGATAAGTAAATGCTTATGCATTCAGACCAATTTTGCTCATCACCTAATTTTGTGCCTCCCATTCCCTCTGAGTAATGCTATATCTATTATCTTTCTTTTAAGAGATTATGTTGTAGTTATCTTGGCCAATAAAATCCTTTATAATAGAACTTAAGGACTTCTAGGAGGTTCAGTGGATAGAAAGCTAAGCCAGGAGTCAGGAAGATCTGAGCAAGTTCAAATCCTGCCTCAGACAATTACTAGTAGTATCTCCCTGGGGAAATCATTTAACCCTGTTTGCCTTAATTTCCTCATCTATAAAATGAGTTGGAGGGGGAAAGGGCAAACCACTCTGATACAAAGGTGCCCCAAAGTTTGAGTTGCCCTTTCACTGGTTTGTCCTCTAGAGGCACCCTAAAATACAGAGGTGCCCTAAAGGTTGAGTTGTTCATTCCCTGGCTTTTTAAAGTCTCCCCTTATCTTGAAATACCACAAAACATCACCTTATCCTAAACTTCCTTGTCTCTTCCCATCCTATTTCATACCTATCTTGCAAGACTCATCTTGACCTTAAAATTCACCTTATTCTAAAATTCCTTATCTCCTCCCATTCTGTCATAAAGATTCCCTTGCCCCCTTATCTTGTGTCATTCATCCTGTGTCTTTATCTTGCAAGACTTATTTTGCTCCTAAATCTTCAACCCCCTTTAGAAACCCTAAAGAACTTATATCACCATCCTATAGGCTGTGTAGCTTTCTGGCTATATAATTCTAGTCCTTGTCCTATACCATTACCTTTTGTTTAGCTCCTTGCTAAATCTTAGACCCGCATGCATTTGTGTTAATAAAGCTCCCTTTGGCTAAAGAGAAGGTCTGATTGAATTCTTTCAAAAATCTGAAAAATCTATCTTTATCAAGAAAACCCCAAATGGGGTGATGAAGAATTGGACACAACTCAAATGAGTAACTGATAATAAGGGAGCTTCATTCAGATGTACACAATGAGTACAATAAAGTAAATGGATACAACATTAGGGATAAAAGACAACAGAACAAATGACCAGTGCTGGCTCTAGGTTAACACATTAAACCTTAGTTACTTCCTTTCTGTTGTGGAATAGTAAATCACAAGTATGACAGATACAATAGGCAGAAATTATCTATGTGCCAGACAGTTAAGAAACTTTATCTTACTATTTATTTTCTAAGTAGTTAAAAAAGTAGCTGTAGTACCACAACTAATCTTATAGTTTAAAAAAATTATCTAGATTCAATAACCAAGGAATGAATACATAAGTCATGATTAAGACCAGAGAATATTTGTGTATGTTAATGTAAGTGAATTGTTCATATCTGGATTTCTCTCTTCATAAGATTGTTTGTCACATTTGTAATCTTGGGTTAGCTTTTTTCCTAAATCCAGCATATTTATGTATAGTCTATTTTTATCCACACCCCAGGGCACTCTGTTACTTGATATATGTTTAGGAAATAGAAATTAGTTTTAATATTATCCCAGGCTAAACATAATTAAAAAACTAAATCTGCTACTGAAAAACATCAGCTGCTGTTTTTCCACACCACCACTCACTTCTATTAGGACAGATAATTGAGTGCTGATTGCATTTGTTATTTATAAGTATAGACTCCCATCCCTTTGCCTAACAGTAAAACAAATCATAGGGCTTCAGAACTGAAATGAATTGTAGGATTCACCTAGTTTTACCACTTCATCTTCGGTGCTTCCTTTTCCTTTATTCTCTACATCTAATCTGTCACCATGTCTTACTGCATCTTAATAAAAAATGTTGATAGGTTTAATGATTCCTCTCTATTCTAAGTTCAGGTATTAAGTCGTGACTAATTACTTAGCTTCCTAGCTGAACTTAGTATCTCTAGTGTTTCCTCTTGTCACTCCATTCCACATCAACCAAAAAATAAAAATAAAAAAAAGAGAGAGAGAGAGATAGAGAGAGAGAGAGAATCGCATGCTTTCATCTGCATTCAGGCTCCGTAGTTCTTCCCATGGATAGCATTTTTTTATCTTTTGGAATTGTCTTAGATCATTGCATTGCTGAGAAGAGTCTATCAAAGAAATCTATCAGAGTTGGTTATCACACAATGTTGCTCTTAATGTGTACAGTGTTCTCCTGGTTTTGTTCACTTCACTCAGCATCAGTTCATGGAAATCTTCCTAGGTTTTTCTGAAATCCACCTACTCATCATTTCTTTTTCTTTTTTTTCTTTTTGGTGGGGGAGAGAGCAGGGAAGTTGGGGTTAAATGACTTGGGCAAGGCCACATGACTAATAAGTGTTAAGTGTCTGAGGTCGGATTTGAACTCAGGTCCTCCTGACTCCAGGGTCAGTGCTCTATTCACTGCACCACTTAGCCATTCCATTACTAATAATTTCTTATAGTTCCCCCCAGAACACTTTCATCACATCTCAAAAGTTTTGGTGTTTTATCTTATTATTCTCATTTTCTTAGATGAAGTTACTGATTTTTTCTATGATTTGATGTTTGATTCATTCATTCTTTGGGGTTAGATTACTTAGTTTCCAATTTCTTTTTGGCTTATTATTCAATGCCTGTGCATTACATGTAATTTTTATTGCATTAATGCCTGGAGAGGCTGCATTTCATATTTTTGCCTTTCTATATTTCATTGTGAGATTATTATGACCTACTACAGGTCAGTTTTTGTGTGGGCACCATGCACTGCTATGAATAAAATATATTCCTTTCTATTCCCATCAAGTTTTCTCCAGAGGTCTATCATATCAACCTTTTGTAAAATTCCATTTACCTTCTTAACTTCTTTCTTGTCTATTTTGTGGTTTGATTTATCCATTTATTAGAGGGAGAGGCTGAGGCCCCCTAGCAGTATAGTTTTGTTGTCTCTTTCTTCCTGTAACTTTATTAACTTCTCCACTAAGAATTTGGTAGCTATACCACTTGGTGCATAAATGTTTAGTACTGATATTATTTCATTGTCTATGGCACTTCTTAGCAAGATGTAGTTTCCTTCCTTATCTCTTTTCATTAGATCTATTTTTGCCTTTCCTTTTGCCTTTCCTGAGATCAGGATTGTTACCCTTGCTTATTTTTATTGAACCAAAATATTTTCTACTCTAGTCTTTTACCTTTACTTTGTGTATATTCCTCTGCTTCTAATATATTTCTTGTAAACAGTGTATTGTATGATTATGGTTTTTAATACACTCTGCTATCTGCTTTCATTTTATGGGAGAGTTCATCCCATTCACATTCAGTTATGACACTGTCTTTCTCTCCTTGACCCCACCCACCCATTTATGCCTTTCTTTCTCCTTTCTCCCTTTCCCTCCTCCTTAGTGTTTTTCCCCTGACTACAGCTCCCTTAATCTACCCTTCCTTCTATAAGCCTTATTTTTTTCTATTCTCTTTTCCCTCTTACTTCTTCCCTCCCTTCTGCCCAACCCCTATCTTTTCTTTCCGCTCCTCTTCATTTCCTCTAGGGTAAGATCAATTTCTATTACCTACTGAAAGTGTGTGTTCCCTTTTTGAGTCAAATCCAATAAGATGAAAATCCAAACAATGCTCACCTTCCTCCTTTCTTTCTCTCTATTGTATTAAGTCTTTGTGGCTCTTTATGTGATGGAATTTTCCTTTTTCTGCCTTGTCCTTTGCTCTTTTCCCAGTATAATTCCCTTTTTCACCTCTCAATTATTTTTCTTAATTTGTTAAATTAGTTTTCACAAGTTAGCTTATACCCACACCCTCTGTGGGTATAATAATATAATAATAAAGACAGAATTCTCAAGATTTACAAGCATCATTTTCCCATATAGGAATGTGAGCATTTTAACCTTATTGAACATCATGATTTTTTATTTCCTCTTTACCTTTTTATGCTTCTCCTGGGTCTTGTATCTGAAGATCAAATTTTTTCTTAAGTTCTGTTTATATATTATCTATCTATCAGTGCTGTTTCATACACACACACACACACACACACACACACACACACACACACACACACTGTTTTTCCCCTGGCTACCTGCAGTAGTTTCTCCTTGATGTAATAATTTTGAAATTTGGCTAAAATATTACTGGAGGTCTTCATTTTGGGATCACTTTCAGGAAGTGATAGGTGGATTCTTTTGATGAGTCTTTTACCCCCTAGTTTTAGGATGTCAGGGCAGTTTTCCTTGATAATTTTTGAAAGGTGTTTTCCAGACTCTTTTTATCATATTTTTCAAGTAGTTACATACTTCTTAAATTATCTCTACATCTATTTTTTCAGTTCAGTTTTTTTTGCAAGGAGATATTATTTTCATTTCTTCTACTTCTTTATTCTTTTGATTTTGTTTGACTGATTCTTGATGTCTCAGAGAGTCATTAGCTTCTACTTGCCTTATTCTAATTTTTAAAGAATTATTTTCTTCAGTTATCCTTTGTACCTCCTTTTTCATTTGGTCAATTCTTCTTTTTAAGAAGTTCTTTTCTTCAGTGTTTGTGCTTCCTTTTTGAAGCTATTGACTCTCTCTTTTATGTTCCCAATTTTTCTTCTACCTTTCTTATTTGACTTTTAAAGTCCTTCTCAAGATCTCCTAAATAGGCTTTTTGGACTTGAAACCAATTTGTATTCTCCTTTGAGGTTTTGGGTGTAGTTGTATTGACAATGTCTTCTTTGAGTTTTGCTTTGGGCTTCCCTGTCCCCATAGAAATCATCTATTTTCAGAGTTAATTTTTGCTTCTTGCTCATTTTCTGCCTGTTTCCTGGTTTTAAAAAAATGAACTCTGCTTCTGAGGCACAGGGGACACTTTCCCAGCCTCTTGTTCTGGGAACCAGTGGCCTGATCATTGGCTTTGTGTGCTATGACCTCTGGTGCTGGCCCCTCAAAGCTGTAGGGGGCAACTTACCTGGTGCTGAACTAGGATTCTAGTGGTGCTTTTTGGAATATGGTAAGTCCAGATGGGATTCTTCTGTGTTTCTTTGTGGCTACACTGAAACATATTGAAGTTTGGCCACTGGAGGATGCCTGCTTGACCAAGACTATGCTGAATCATGGGAATGTCCACTGCTGGAGGACACCTGGCTGCCTGGAGCTATGTTGAGATGTGGGGAAGTTTGACAGCTGGAAGATGCCTGCCAACCTTGGACTGCAATAAAGTATAAGGGGGTCCACTACTGGAGCATGCTTGCTGCCTGAAGCTGGGCCAAAGCATAGGGAGGTCAGGCTTCTGGAGGATGCCTGACTGCCTGGGGTCATGCTGGCACATATGGTTGTTCTCCAAGCTTGAGTCTGGTGGATCCCTTCCCTATGCTAGAGCATTCAGGGGTCCTGGTGTTAGGATTTACCTCCTCCACCACCCTGGAGCCCAGAATGTCCCATTGCTTTGCTGCTGTGGGGCTTGCTCCTGTCTTTCTGGGATATATGCAATCATGCAAAACATTTCCACATTAGTCAAATTGTAGAAGAAAACACAGACCCAAAAATAAAACAAGGAAAAAATAAAATGAAAATCTTATGCTTTGATCTGCATTTACACTCCATTACACACTGGAATTATTTTGCATCATTGTATTGTTGAGAATAGCTAGGTTATTCACAGTTGGTCATTGTAAAATATTACTGATATAATGTCCTCATTCTATTCATTTCACTTTGCATCATTTTATGTAAGTCTTTCCAGTTTATACTGAGAGCATCCTGCTCATCATTTCTTATAGCACAGTATTATTCATATACAGTCATATAAAACCTATATAGTATATAATTATATACTACAACTTGTTCAGCCATCCTCCAACTGATGGTCATCCCCTCAATTTCCAGTTTTTGACACCACAAAAAGAGCTGCCATAAATATCTTCATACAAATCAGTCCTGTTCATTGCTTTTGTTTTTGTTTGTTTGTTTTTTTGTTTATTGATTATTGCTTTGGGATACAGACATAGCAGTTGTATTACTGGGTGAGAGCACAAAGTTTAATAGTTCTTTGGTCATACTTCCAAATCGCTCTCCAGAATGATTGGATCACTTCACCAGCTCTACAAACTGTGCATTAATGTGCCAATTTTTCTACATCACCTCCATCATTTATCATTTCCCTTTTCTGTCATATTAGCCAATCTGATAGCTGTGAGGTGGTACCTCAGAGTTGTTTTAATTTGCATTTTTCTAATCAATAGTGATTTATAACATTTTATATGACTACAGATAGCTTTGTTTTCATCTGAAAACTGCCTGTTCACATCCTTTGAATATTTATTAACCAGAGAATTACTTATATTCTCATAAATTTAATTCAGTTCTCTATTTATTGAAAAATGAGACCTTTAGTAGAAACACTTGTCGTAACATATCTCCCCCACCCCCTGCCTTCTGTTTTCCTTTTAATCCTTTGTGAACTGATTTTCTTTGGGAAAATAGTATTTTTTTAATTCAATATAATCAAAATTGGATAAATGATTTAGACATAAAGGGAGATATTATAAGTAAATGAGAAAACAATGTAAGAATGCACTTGTCAGACCTATGGGTAAAAGAAGATTATGACCAAAAAAGAGATAAAGAAGATAACATGAAGTAAAATGCATAGTTTTGATTACATGCAATTAAAATGGTCTTGTGCAAGCAAAATTATTGTAGAAAACAAGAAGGAAAACAAGAATTGAGATAAATTGACAGCGAGTTTCTCTGATAAATGGCTCATTTCTTAAATTTATAGAGGACTGAGTCAAAATTTTGAGAATAAGAGTCATTACTCCCCATTTGAAAAATGGTCAAAGGATGTAGACAGGCAGTTTTCAGAAGTGTCTTTGCTATGAAAGCCCCAAATTTGGTCACCCAGTGTTGGATGCCACTGAAAGGACTCAGCAAATTGAGAAACATTTAGTGAAATAAATAGAAAAATATTTTTATAGTATCTTTTGTCATAAAGAGAAAGCTTAGGAGGGTATTTGAAATTTTGCTACTTTTAGTTTTGGTAAAATGAACCAAAATCATACTTAGAAACACTTAGAGCTCATTTGCATAATCCTTTCTTTGGTAAAATGATGACTAATTAGTTTGGACAATTGAGATCCCAGAAAGTCCACTCATATAGGAAAACACAACATTAGATTAAAAGAGTCTAATAGAAATATTGAAAAGTAATTCAGAAAGATTTTGAAAAGTTTCTTAGTATATTTTTATTCTAAAGTGGGGAAAATATAGTGCTTTATACAAGGGATAGCTATTACTAATGGAGGTGGATAAGGTGACTCCATTCAAAATCATGATGTTTAGAGTGGTGCAGAGAGGGCATTTGAACCTGAGAAGCCATAATCCAGTTTTAAAATATGATAGTGAAAACAGTAACTCATTTTGTTTCTTGTGCAGAAATTTGTGCAAGAATTTTGAAAGTCACTGATTGGGTGTTTAAAAACTATTTTCAATGTACCTTTGAAAATGTTTTGATTAGAAAGGTTTGTGAAGAGATTAAACTTACTTTAAAATGGTGTGTAGGAAACTTATTGTCTTACTCTGGTGGTCATTTACTGAGCAAGCCTGGGAAGAATGAAAAAAACAACAAATGTTCAATCATTTCAACTTCAAAGTAAAAAAAATGAGATTATAATCTGCAGTGTTCATGGCACTTAAATGGAGAATATTCTAGAATTCCACATGATATCCAACATGGAGATTTACTGATTCCCAAGGAGTATAATTATGCAATACATCAAAATCTAGAAAGTGTTGGTTTTCAACAGAGGGAGATTTGATTTGAAGGTGGGAATGTTTTGTGGAGCCTCTGACAGATACATAACTGTGCTTTTCATGAACACACTTCCCATAGCAGAAGCGTTACATTGAAAGGATTCATCTTGCTTCAGGAACTGTTAAAACTGACAGGTATCCCCAAGGGGAAAACCACATTTAAACTTGTTGCTAATTTAGAACTCTAAAAACTTTCCAAAAGAGTTGCTGGAGGAGAAAGAAAAATCTCTGCTGGAGACAGCACATGGAGAGTAAAAGAAACACTCCTTTCCTAGTAAAAGTCATATTCTAGCTATTCATTGACCATTTTGCATGCAACAAAATATATAGACAGACACAAAGCTTCCATATGATATGAACACCCATGGTACATGTGAAATTCCTATTACTTTTGGGCAACTAAATGGTATAATGAAGAGAACAATGCATTTGCAGATAACCATGAGAACACTAAAGAAGGGGACTTTAGGGGGTGGAGCCAAGATGGCCACATAGAAGCAGCATCGTCCCACACCTCCCACGCAGCCACACTAAACACCCATAAAAACATGATGCTGGACAAATTCTATGACTTTCAAACTCAAAAAATACAGAAAATACATCTCTCATGGAAGGCAGCTTGGCAGCAGGGGATCATCGAGGCAGAACTTGGGCCAAGGCTGGCTCAGCTTGAAACCACAACCACAGACAGGCCCCTGGGTGGTAGGAAGGAGCCAAGCTGGGCCAGGCCCCAGACAGTCAAAAAGAGAGAAGATCTACAGCCTCCAGCAACTCCACATCTACCAAGTTGTGAAAAATAGGGATAAAAGAAAGGTGTGAAAAATAGGGATTAGAGAAATGTAGCTGGCAGGAGGGGCTAATCACAAGCAGGGACCTGAGACCAGCCCAGCCTGAAGCCATCATGTGGCCAGGCTCCAGGGTGGCCGGGAGGAGCTGAGCCTCCCAAGCCACAGCATGAATCTACTTCAGAGAAGATCTAAAGCACCTAGAGCAATCTGCAGAAGCCAGGATTAAAGGTCAGTGAAAGTGAGTGAAGCTTTCAAGTTAAATTTGGGGGAGGAAAAGCAGTTCGACCAATCTACCCTCAGGGCAAGAAAACAGTTGGGGGAAGGGCACAAACTGTTGTAACCACTGGATGTCCCCACTGGGCTGCTTCAGAGCCTCTGGCCTGTGGATCCTGCAGGGGGGCTGAGTGAATTGATCACGGCCAAGTGCTTTTGCATTGAGAGGCCTGGATTCAGATCATGGTCTTGGGTGGTGGTCCTGGGGAGAGCTTTCAGCAAGTCAAAGCTATGGGAGGCTGCAACACCCCCCTCATAGCTCTGGCAGCTGGGATAACCACAGCTGTTTAGAACAGAGCTTTCCCCCTTGGAAGCAGAGTTTCACAGAGCTAAAAAAAACCCCAACCAATTAATTGACTGGCCAACATGAGGAAAAATAAGCAAAATAAGAGCAGTAATAAAACTCTAGAATCCTATTTTGTGGACAAAAAGGATCAAAGCATGGAATGGGAGGA
>CM053599.1:156865903-156907377 GCA_028646575.1 Pseudocheirus occidentalis | reverse complement strand
CAAATCGCTGGGGCCCTCACAGCTGCCGGAGCTCTTAGTGGGGTGCTGCAACCCCACCTCCCAGCCTTGGCTCACTGAAAGCACACCATAGGACCACCACTCAAGACCACGATCCAGATCCAGACCACTCAATGCAAGAGCCCTTGGCCTGGATGGATCGCGTGAGCCCCCCTGCTATCTGCAGGCCGAGGGCTCTAAAGCAGCCCAGTGAAGGCCGCTGCGGCTCTCAGATGTTCCTGCTGTTAAGGCCGCCTCCTGCTGCCTCCCTGCCCTGGGAGCAGTTTGGCCGGACCCACTCTTCTCCTCTCCAAGTAGCAAAATCCACTGACCTTTCTCTTAGCCTTTTTTTCTTCTGGCCTCATAAATTTTGGAACTTGAAAATCTGTTTTAGAGTCCCATTTTATGAGTTTTTTAGCGTGTTTGTGTCGGAGCTCTGGTGCTTTGCTGCTTCTATGCTGCCATCTTGCTCCGCCCACTGACAGATCAACTTTAAAAGGACTTTGAAAACCAAATAAGAGAAGTGGAGGAAAAATTGGGAAGAGAAATGAGAATGATGCAAGAAGGAGTCAACAGCTTGATTGAAGAGAATAATACTTTAAAAAACAGATTAACTCAAATGGCAAAAGATAACCAAAAAGCCAGTGAGGAGAAGAATGCCTTAAAAAGTCAAATTTCCCAGACGGAAAAAGAATCTCAAAAGCATTCTGAAGAGAATAATTCCTTCAGAATCAGAGTAGAGCAAGTAGAAGCTAATGAGTTCATGAGAAACCAAGATACTATTAAACTGTTACAAACAAATGAAAAAATATAACACAATGTGAAATATCTCCTTGAAAAAAACCACTGACCTAGAAAATAGATCTAGGAGAGACAATTTGAAAATTATTGGTTTACCTGAAAGTCATGACCAAAAAAAGAACTTGGAAAGCATCTTCCAAGAAATCCTCAAAGAAAATTGCCTTGATGTTTTAGAATCAGAGGGCAAAATAGAACTTGAAAGAATTCACCCATCACCTCTTGAAAAAGATCCCCAAAAGAAAACTCCTAGAAATGTTATAGCCAGGTTCTGGAACCATCTCATCAAGGAGAAAATATTACAGACTAACAAGAGGAAAAAGTTTGAATACTATGGTGACACAACTAGGATAACCCAGGAGCTGGCAGCTTCTACACTGAAGGATCAAAGGGCGTGGAATATGATATTCTGGAGATCAGGGAGCTAGGATTAAAACCAAGAATCACCTACCCAGCAAAATGGAGTAAAATGTTCCAGGGGGATGTATGGTCATTCAGTGAGGGGGAAGTCTTTCAAGCATTCTTACTGAAAAAAACAGAACTGAGCAGAAAATTTGACAATCAAGCACAAGAAGCATGAGAAGGTAAACATGGGAAAGAAATCATAAGGAACTTACCAAAGTTGAATTATTTAGATGCCAATATGGAAAAAAGATAATAGTAACTTATGAAACTTTTCTTAGTATGAATATAGGTGAAAGGAATACAAATGTATATGGATGTATACCTACACATATGTCCATATATATATATGTGTGTGTGTGTGTGTGTGTGTGTGTGTGTGTGTATGAATACATATCTTAGCATGTGTGTATATATATACATGGAGGGTACAGGATCAATAGAATACGAAGGGGTGATACCTTAAAAGGTGAAATTATGAGGTGGGAGAGGACTAGAATGAGAGGAGACAGGGAGAGACAAAATGGGGTTAGTCATCCCATATAGAAGAGGCAAGGTATAACTGTTACAACTTTACCTTCTTTTACTCTCATTGAATTTGGCTTTGGGAAGTAACAACATAAACTCTAAACTGGGTATCATGCCACACAGGAGAGTGGGGGGATGGTGATGAGAGGTGGGTTGATGGAGGGGAGGGCGGGGTATGGGGAGGGTTGCTGGAAGCACACACTTCAGTAAAAGGACAGAGACAGAGTAGAGAATAGAACAAGGGGTGGGGCAGGATAGGAAAGAGGGACATGTAATGAGCCTCTCACAATAGATCCACTGTGGAGATGTCCTGCGTAATTACACATGTACAGCCTGTATTGAATTGCTTGTCCTTTCAGTTGGGGTGGGTGACAAGGGAGGAACCTAAAGAATCTAGCATTTAAAGTTCTACAATCAAGGGAAAGATGGGGAGAAAATTTGTAACTCAAAATCTCATGGAAAGGAATGCTGTAAACAAGAAATTTTTTTAAAAAGCAATCATTTAAAAAAATTAAATCCATGCTACCTTGAAAAAAAAGTATCTTCAAATAAAACAGCCCTGATGTCCTAGAACCAAAGGACAATATGGTCATCAGTCATCAAAAGAAACCACCTATCACCTCCTGAAAAAGAAATGCCAAGAAATATTTTAGCCAAATTCAGAATTATCAGGAAAGGGATAAAATGCTGCAAACAACCAGAAAGAAACACTTCAAATATTGTTAAACTGTGGTCAGGATTACACAGGAGATGTGAGTGCACACACACACACATACACACACACATACCCACACACACATGTTTTCTTCCAATTGTTAATATTACTATTAGTAGAAGTAGAAGATTGCCATAAACATTTATTGAACACCTAACATGGATACACTAAATTGATCTAGCCACTATGGTGGAACATATCATATGCTCTAGGTCCTGTTCCTTTGTTTCTTCTATTGCATTCTTCAAGAAAAAGTAAATTTTATATACGTGCATGCATGCATACATATACAGATACACACACATACATACACACACGTGTGTGTTCACACATATGTATGTATGTCCATGTATATGTGGATATGTGTGTGTTGTGTATACATACATACACATATTCATATTTTTCTTTGTCTCAACCCATCAAATATTTTTCCTTTGGAGCCCACTGAGCTCAAGTTTTGCTGTTACATTCCACTGTACGGGAGCATGAAGTGACTAGATGAACCCCACCTAAATTCTGCATTGCTCTATACTCTTTCATGGAACCTTACCTAGTATTCTGAAATTGCCATAATTGTTTTCTTCTCTCATCTCTATGTTAGGAAGAGTGATCAGAAAAGCTCCCCAGAGAAGATTCTGTGAAAATGGTAGAACAGGTCAGAAAATTTCAAGCTCTCAAGATTTTCCCCCACAAAAGAGATAAAATAGCACCTCTGGGTGAACGTAGACCCACAAAAACAAATAAGATTAAGGGTAGAACAGGAATCCTCTTGGAACAATCTGGGAAGACCAGGAGAAAAATCCCAGAGTAAAATTTCCTCCCTGTGAAGAGTAAACACTACTAGGCTAGGGTACAGTTTAATAACTCGAAGAAAGCTACTTAAGCAAGTGGCAAGTCTTGGGAGGCTCCCTCCACATGCCACAGAAACTTTTACCCCCAGGATAGTAAAGGGAGTGGGACGTCTGACCTGACAAAGATCTAGGGAACATCTGTTGACAAGGAACACTAGACTCAGCTGTGCTGTGGGGAGTGGCAGGGTACAGAAGTAACCAGCACATGCCAGGTGAGTGCAGAAGAAGTGGGGTGGGACTCTGTTGACTGGGGGCACTTACAGGAGTCTGGAGGTCTTGGTTTGAGTTCAAGATCAGAGGGGGAGATCTGAAGAGTGTCAGAGGTCAAAGGTACCATTCCCTATACCCCAGTGCTAGAGGTGATTATAAAAACTAAATTATTACCCAAAAAAGTGCACAGGCAAAGAAAGAATTCAACCATACAGAGTTACTGTGGGAATAGAGAACACCAGGGTTTCTCTTCAGGGGAAGTTACTGAAGCAAAAATGTCTTTTTCTACTCCAAAGAGTAATGTCAAATGGTTACCTGCCAAAAAGAATTCATTGAAGAACTTTAAAAAGGTTTTAAAAATCAAATTAGAGAGATTAAGGAAAAATTAAAAAAGAAAAAAATAAGAATAATACAAGAAAAACAAAGAGGTTATGACAAGAAAGTCAAACAACTAGAAAAGGAGATCCAGAATCTTAAGGAAGAAAATGACTCCTTGAATTTCAGAATTGTGTAAGGAGAAGCCATCAAAATTAAAACAGGTCAAGAAATTTTAAAACTTATATATATATAAAGAGTAAAAAAATAGAATAGCACGTGAAACATCTCTTAAGAAAAACAACAGATCTGGAGAATAGATCAAGATAAGAAAATATAAGAAAAATGCACTGCATGAAAGTTTTGATCAAAAAAGAATTTTGATAAAATAATACGAGAAATAATTAAAGAACATTGTCCTGAAGCATTAGAACAACAGGGGAAAGTAAAAACAGAAAAATCTATCCATCACCACCTGAAAGAGCTCCTATGAGAAAAACTCACAGGAATATTATAGCTAAATTCCAAAAAACCCAAATCAAGGAAAATATATTACAAGCAAAAGAAAAAAACAATTTAAAAATGAGGGTATCACAGTTAGAATCACACAAGTCCTAGTGCTGGCGACACTAAAAGATAACATGATTTGGAAAGCTCTATATTGAAGAGCGAAAGAACTGGGGCCCTGCCAAAAATATCATATCCAGGAAAGCTAAGCATAATTTTGAATGGCAAAAAAAGACATTTGTTCAACTATCAGACTTTCAGAGTTCTATTAAAAAAAACTTCAAGTAAATAGAAGATTTGACATATAAGATTCAAGGGAAACATAATATAGATGCCAATGACAAGGGACTCAATAAGGAAAGAACGTTTACCTTTTACATATGGAAAATGTAAAACCTATGTTTAAGATTGTTACTAGTAATTAGGTAGGTTATAAGAAAGTTTGGGGTAGATCTCAGTATGATATGACTTTGAAAACCAAAACCATTCAAGAATAGCTATAAGAGTAATTATTCTGTACAAATGACGTACAAGAGGAAGAGCCAATATAGAGGAACTGGATGGGGAGGAGGTTTAATTCTAGAAACCTACATTCATTGGGAATGGGTTTAAGAGAGGAAAATACATATGCATCAAGAAGAGTATAAAAGTCTTCTACATTAAAAAAAATAAAACTTAGAGTTTAGAGGGGATAGGGATGGGGGAGGATAAAGGAGTTATATTTTAGAGGGGTGGGGGATGGAATAGGTCAAAGAAGTACAAAAGTGTGTTTAGATTTAGGGGAATGGGAGGCTAAGGAAGGGATTGATGGAGTGAGGGTAGATTAAGTAACAGGAGGGCAAGGTAGCAGGTAGAAGTAAATTAGAGAAGTTAGGAGAAAGGAAAAAAGAAATATGCACAAATATTAAAAAAAAGATTAGCAGTAGAATCTCTTAGGGAAAGTATATGTTTATATATGTATGCATATATACAAATATACTCATATATAAATATACATAAATATATGTTACATATAATATATTTATGCACAAATATACTCATATATATAAATATACTCTTACTTACATATAAATATACTTATATATAAATATACTCTAGCTTGATTGTAGCCTTGAGGTGGTGGTTAGTGGGAGTAAGCTGAGAAAAAAAACAAAGTAAAACATATACAGCAGAGAACAAAAGAAAACCTACAAGGAATCAAAAAAGAGATGGACAGTTCTTAACTTAAAGAATGGTATTTAATATGTAGGTTTTTCTGGAAATGATAAGTTATTACTGTGTTCTGCTGTGCATATGACATGGTTTTTTTTCTTTTCTTATTTTATGTTTAAGTTGACAATGTTTCTTTTTCTTTTCTTATTATGTATTTAAATTTTAGTTTTAGTCTAAAATTTTTTAAAAAATATGAAAGAGGAAAGCTCTCCAACTAATAAGAAGAGCATACATTCCCTCTGATAGAATATAAACATTTGCACTTCTACTTGCTTTAAAATGACAAAGAACTCATGATTGGCTTGCTTGGGTTTGCCTCTTAGGTTATTGTTTGTTTGAAATCATAGGAGTGTGAACTCTTATGAGAGGAGCAATCCCTTTACATTAACTTGAAGAGGTAAACCAACAAGCCTGTTTTCCATCTGAGAGGGGCTTTCTAGGACTTTGTGGGCTGATTTTGGATTCACTAGAATGATGGAGGGTGAAAGAATGTGACAAAGAGAAAGGGAACGAATCCTGAAGGTTGAAACTAAGAGGCATAAAGTTTTGTATAAAATGGAAGAATCTGTGCCCTTTGAGGCTGAAGTAGCTTTTCTTGATCCAAGGATTGATTATTTGGCTCTAGAGATGACACCAATAAAGAGTTCATCTACTCTTTAGAGAAAAAAGGAAATAATATCAGTTCTCAAGGATTATTTGATAAAGGATATCGAAATAGATATTTCTTGACCTACTATTAAAAAGGAGCCCTATGCTGCTTCCTCAGCCTTACCAATTTAATAACCAATACCCAATTCTGCAAAATCATGTTGATACAGATAATAGAACAAGTCTAAGAATAAAGAAGAGCAAATATTACTAGGGATTATGAAGTTTGAGAGAAGAAACTAGAAATCTGAGAGAAACAGGTAGTGTTTTTATCATTGCTATTGACATTAGAGCAGTGGTTCTCAACTTTCTTAATGCCACGACCCTTTAATACTCATATGTGGGTGTATCTACACATGGGCGGACCCGCCTGGAGATGGTTAGAGGAGTGGTGTCTTGGTTCCTAAGACCATTGGAAATATATGTTTCTGATGGTCCTAGGCGACCCCTGTGACCCCTGTGAAAGTATCATGACCCATAGGGGTCATTACCCACAGGTTGAGAACCACTGTGTTAGAGGCTTAAGGATAATAAAAAAGGTGGATCTGAAAGCAAACTACTGGTTAAGAAGATATTATCTAGACTTTTGGTTAAATATAAAAAGAATTGAGTCTTTTTCCAGAGATAGAGTATACTTAAGAAGTGATTCTATTCATGTGGGGGTGTTTGTACTCATGCATATGCTCAAAAACTCAAATGCATTTGTCAAATCAGCAGTTTTTCTTGAGGATGTAGATTAGATCCCATCCATTTCTGCCCATTTAGTGAGACTCTTGCAATAGTTGTATTCCCTGAAAAAAGATAATGATTTTCACACTAGAAAGATGGAACAAAAATCATAAAGAGTATTGAAACCCAATAGTAATGAAGCGATAACACGAGAGTACCTAGCTTCCCTTAATGAATTCAGGTGTCAGTCTGGGATGTACTTTAATTTTGTTCAGTTTTTTTCAGTTGAGTTTGATACTTGATGACCCCATTTGGGGTTTTCTTGTCAAAGATACTGTAGTGAGAGCTACATTTTACATTTTACAAATAAGGAAGCTATTAGGAAGACAAACATGGTCAAGTGACTTAACCAGAATCACATATCTAGCATGTGTCTGAGGCCAGAATTGAACTCATGTGTCTTCCTGACTCTAGATCTAGCACATTCTCCACTGTACCTGCCTAGCTGCCTGGTCATACTCAATTAATTGTTAGATGAGATTATGCCAGTTATACCAATTTTTTGAAAGACTCTGGTGCAAGAGACCAGAGCTGAACAAATTTCCCAGTTTTCAACAGAGAAGAAAATAGAATCTAAAAATTGAGTGAAATGGGTAAAAGCATTCTCATAAAATGAAAAACAGCCACCAAACTTGAGCTAGGTCTTGACCTCTTTAGGCATAAATTTCATGTTCTTGTAAATCACCTGATTTGGGGGAAATCAGGTGGTGTTCCCCTTCTTCCCCTCCCTTTTTCCTGTAAGGGGCTTTTTGTGAAG
Organism: Pseudocheirus occidentalis; assembly: GCA_028646575.1. Classification (NCBI taxonomy): domain Eukaryota; kingdom Metazoa; phylum Chordata; class Mammalia; order Diprotodontia; family Pseudocheiridae; genus Pseudocheirus; species Pseudocheirus occidentalis. The sequence goes on along the minus strand of CM053599.1, from coordinate 156,899,708 downwards.
ACCCCCTTCTGCTAAATACGGATAATCACAGCCATATATCTCTGTATTGGGGAAGAGGGATTTTCCAGGATCTTGCAAATGGGCTGATAGTCCAGCTTTAGGGGAAGGTTGGTGGGAGGGGATGTGGATATTTTGGGGGTTTTTCTTAGAATTGTTTGTTTAAGGATATATAACTGCTTGCTTAACTCTTGTTGGGGGTCTCCCTATACCAGGCTTATCTGGAATAGGTGATGCCCAATTCTCACGTGACTTGTCTTTAGAATAAAGAGCTTCTGTTTCTACCTGGAGAAAACTGAGTTTCTTTGGGTAAGGCTCTTTGGGGTCTTTATCCCATACGAAACTATAACCAAGGACATAAGTTCAATTCATGTTAAAAAAAAACTCTATCATAACATTCAAGGAATAGTATTCATTCACCTTTATCCCTTCTGCAATTAGTTCTATCTGTGGAAAAGTCATTGCGTCTAGAGTAAAATACAAATTTGTTTATTTGAAATTTGATGCCTTTTACAACCTGGCTACAGCTTCTTTTTTTTGTACTAACTCAGTAGACAGTTTCTCCTTAAGGACCCTTGTTCCCTGCAAAACAAATAACTTTCTTCTGACAATGACACTTCATCTCTTCACTTTTGCATAAGCTATGCACCATGCTGGGGATATAGCTTCTACTCATTTCTACATTCTTACAATCCCTAATTTTCTTTTAAATTCAGATCAAGCACACCTCCTACAATATATAAGTTCTTTTTTATCCTCCTTCAGTTGTTAGTGCTTTCTCCCCTACAGCAAAATTAATTTAATACATATTTTGTGTGCCCTTTGTATAAATTCAATATTTATTCATATTTGTTCACTTAGCACAGAGTCTGGTGCATAGTAAGCACTATCTAGATAAGTGTTTATTTAACCCACTTGTCCTTTTGTCTTTATATCTATCCCTAGTGCTTAATATAGAGGGTTAAGAATAGGGGGCTGGACCAGTGATTTCATAGGTATAGGAAAAACTCCCAGATAAGAAAATCTCCTCTCCAATTGTTGATAAACAATAATTTCTGTATTTTATAGTTTTGAACAGTTGTCTAGAGCACTGATAAATTAAGTGACATGTCCAGGGTGACACAGTCAATATGTGTCAGAGTGCCTAACCCTTCAATGCCACCATACAATTATAAGGAACCCAGGTTTTTTTTGGAGCTTCAAGGTCAACATTACATCCATCATGTTCTAATGTCTCTCTGACATAAAATAGTAATCAATGAGAAGTACACCAGATAGGAATTCACAAGCAATAGTACCAGAAAAATATCCCAACCCCTCAGAGTTATCCCTAGAACTATACTAGTATATTCCCAAGGTCAGAGTAAAGTACTTCAGGAAGTACTGTAATGTGTCATTGTCAGGCACATTACCTATAGCAAAATTATGGTAGGAAGGTGTGTATAATTTTTCATCTGAATTATTGAAGGCAGAATTCAAGTTGATAAGGTAATAGATACATTTGACTATCTGAATATTCCCCATAGTATCTCCCTGGTGCTCAAAAATACTGATTATCAAGGCTTTCTTGATCTCAACCAAAGTTTTGTACTGTTTGTCATAGATAGATAGATAGATAGATAGATAGATAGATAGATAGATAGATAGATGGATATTAAGATACATACATAATTATACATAATATAATAATGCCACCATACAGTCTTAAGGATATGCTGCCACTCACCTCCCTCTCCCTCTCTATCTGTCTATATCTCTCTCCCCCCTCCTCTCTCCCTCCATATCTCTGTGTCGGTCTCTATGTATGTGTCTCTCTCTCTCTCTGTCTGTCTTTCTGTATCTGTTTTTCTCTCTGTTCATAAACCATTGCTTGTCTCCACTATCTGAAAATAAATAACAGAAAAATACCTTTCAGTACCCAGGTTACTATTTTGCATTCTAGATACTATATCATTTCTCTATTTTATTTTTTAAATATTGTCATTTTTTATATTGCCTAAATTTGTCCCTTATCTTTCTCCCTTTCTCCTCTCAGAAAGCCATCCATTTTAACAAAGAATTTTTCAAATAAGAAAAAAAAGGTGAAGATGGTAAAAGCAAAACTAAATGATATATCAGGGGAAAATGTGACAACACATGCTATGTTCAATATTAATGAACCCTCCAATTTTGCAAAGGATTTGGAGTTGTTTCTCATATCTCTACTAGCAATCATGCTAAATTTGTAGATATCTTTACAGATATTTATTTTTTATTGTTTTGTGTTTTTAATTTTTTGTGTGATTATTGCTCTTTTAGTTTACATTTCAATCTAATCATGTTTAATGTTTTCCTGGATCAGCTTATTTCACTTTTTGTTAATTCATGTAAGTCTTTCCTTGGTTCTCTGAAGTCTTCATATTTGCCATTTGTCATACAGCAATATTCCATTATATTCATGTGCCATAATTTGTTTAGGTATACTCTTATTTTCATCACTAAATATTTCTAATGAGTGGTCTACAAATATCACTTCCCCATTCTTGCCATCATGCACTCAAAGATGATCCAACAATTAAATCAGTTCTTCTGGCTTTCATATTCTTCACCTCTCTGAAGCCCTCTTCAGATTGTCCAATTTCCCATTCTGTTTGTGTGGATTACACAGCAGTTGGGAGTAGTCTAACTGCTATGGAGGGATCAAAAATGTTCTCATACAAATTTGATGCTTGATCTAAGTTCAGGAAGTTGAGGAAGAAGAAATGAGGTGGTAGCACATTCTAGGAAGGGATATGGTCATTGAAAGATGCAGAAACAGAAGGTCTATTGTCATATATAAGGCAGAGCAAGCAGGCCTGTTTGATCAGAACATTAACTTTGTGAAGTTACAGGACAAGACTTGGATGATTATTCAGTGAAGAAGATTGAGGAATATTCAAATAATAAGAAGGAGAATAAAAGGGAAGTGTACCACAAAATCCCAGAAAAAAAATCAAATATCCAGGGGAACTTGGACAACAATGACTGATGTTGCAGAGAAGTCAAGAAGGATAAAGGCTGTGAAGCAGTCATTTGTGCTTTGCTTTGTCTTGTTTTGTTTTGTTTTTGGAGGGGGGAAGGCATGGCAATTGGGGTTAAGGTGCTTGCCCAAAGTCAAACGGCTGGTTGTGTGTGTGTGTGTGTGTGTTTGTGTGTGTGTGTGTGTGTGTGTGTGTGTTAAGTATCTCAGGCCTCATTTGAATTCAGGTCCTCCTGACTCCAGGGCCAGTGCTCTGGCCACTGCTCCACCAAGCCACCCAAAAGAGGTCATTTGTTTTATGAATTAAGATAACATTGTTAACTCTGGATTGAAGTTTCAGTTAAATCTTGAAGTCACTAGCCAGACTGCAAAGGGTGAAAGAAGAAGAAAGTGAAATTAATAGATACAAACTGGTTTCTTTTGGGGGGTTTTGTTTTGTTTTGTCCTAGTGATGAGGTGCAGACTCTGGGAGCCCCTTGAGTTCTCCCTGAATCTTTCAGGGAAGGCATTTGCCTGAGATCACAGGCCTTAAGTTGTCACTCTACCCAAGTCTTTAGCCCTCCTTTTTCCAACTGTTTCCCACCCTTGATCGTCCTGTTCCCACTCTTGAACTGGCCTGGCCTACTATTGTCTGTGGTCTCCAGGTAGCCTCCAACAACTTCCCATCCTTAATCACTCATTACTAGAGTCTGACCTCACCTGACTCCTCCTGAAGACGCTCCCCAAACTCCTCCCCTAGACCACCCCTAGATTCCTCCCACAACCTTTCTGTATTTAAGACCCCATCTTCCCTCCATGTGGTGTGAGAGTGCCATAAAATGACCTAGCACAGGCTTACTCTGTGTCAGACTTGCTCTGGCATGCTTGCCCAATGAAAGCATCACAGGCTCCATAAGAGTCTAGCCAATATGGTGAACTTTTAATGAACTTTCAATAAACTTTGCTTTTTTTGGCTGAGAAAAGATTTGAGTTAAATTCTTTCAGCAGAACCCAGTGTTGTTGGTATTTTGGGGTCTTGAAAGCACAGCTACCCCTCTTTCTGAGTAACCACATCACTAGGAGTTTGGTTGTTAAAGGCAAAAGACATATAATAACATTTGAAAGTGATCTAGGTGGGTGAAGTAACAGTGTTTGTTTGTGTGTGTGTGTGTGTGTGTGTGTAGATCGAAGATGGATAGATAAATGGATAGAAGTATAGATATATATGAATGATAATAGTCTATACAAGTGTTTAGGCAGTAGCCAGTTGATAGGAAGACACTGACAATTATAAAAAAGATGATTTAAGGTTCAATTTGCCAAAAGAGACAGAAAAAAGATGAGATAATGCAGCTAGGATGCACAGTAAATAGAGGCCTGGTCTTGGAGTCAGAAAAATCTGAGTTCAAATCAGGTTTCAGGCACTTACTAGCTGTGTAACCTTGGGCAAGTCACTTCACCTGCTTTGCATACAGTGGATACTTAATAGTTGATGATGAATTTGTTCAGTTAATGTTGGAGTGAATTCATTTGAATTGATTTAAATTGACATCAAGGAGTCATTTCAAGAGAATTTAGGTCATGTGGTCCTGGCATATATTTAATCCTCACATCACCTACCAAAGAGGATACTTTGCATTAGTGATCTTATTATTTTGTAATCAGGAAAAAAAATGAGAAATGGCATGCATGATATCATTTTTCTCTTCTTCTTTATACTGATAGTACCAAGGACACCATTAGACAAAAAAATATTATTCATTAATGTAATTCTTCAAAAATAAATTTATAATTGTCTATTTGTTTAAAAAGTGAAACTTCAATCGTTGTTAAAATGTTATTTTTAATTTTTCACAGTATGATTTTAAATGGAATGCAAGTACTCTGACTTCTTTGTGTTTCTCAATGCAGTTGTTTTTCTTCCATTGTAATGAGTAAATAATAGGGTCATTGGGTTTTAGTGTTTGAAGGACCCTTAGAGGTAAATGAAATCTCTTATATTAAAGATGAGGAAATTGAGATCAAGAGATATGGAGTAATTTTAACAACGTAATAAGGTAACAAGCAAAAGATTCAAAATTCACGTCCACATTCTCTGTCTCTAAATCTCATGTTCTTTTCATTGTTATTGTTGCTTTGTAAATTACATCACAGAAAGTATATTCCAATAAGCCTAGATTTAGCTCAAAACAAAGAACCTCTCCCTTCAATATACAACAAAACAAATCAAACAAAACATCTCACATTCATATGGCACTTGGTAGTTGCAAAGTTATACATAGGTTTTTCATTATTCAGTTGTTACAATCATGCCCAATTCTGGGTTTTCTTGACAAGGAAAATGGAGTGGTTTGTAATTTCCTTCTTCAGCTCATTTTACAAATGAGAAAAATGAAGAAAGTACAGTTTGCCATAGTAACACAGCTAGTATGTGTACGAGGCCAGATTAGAACTCAGGAAGATAAAGTTTTGTTGAAGATGGAGGCATAGAAGCAGGGGAACTCCTCAGCTCCCATCATAACCACATCAAATGCCCATAAAATGTGACTCTAAACAAAATTTAGCGCTCCAGAACCCACAAAATTACAGAAAAACACATATCCCTCTGGGGGCAGCCCAGAAGGCAAGATGGGAAAGGCTCATAGTAGAGCACTGGGAGCCCAACCCAGCCTGAAACTGAGACTTAGCACCAGGCCATTCAGGACAAGCCATAGATGGAACACTTGGGAGAGTGGATCACCAGCAGCTGTGGCAGTTTCCAGAATTATCAACCCATAAGAAACAAGGACAAAGTGAAAGGTCAGTGGAACTCAGCTAAATTTGGGAGAGGAAAGTTGTTCCAGCCATCTGCCCCAGGGCAAGAAAGCAACAGAAGTGGTGGCCCTGTAGCTACCTCCAAGTGTCTGCTTCAGAGCTCACAGCATGAAGATTTCAAGGGGCCAAAGTGATCATTCAGAGGCTAAGAGCTCTTGCCTTAACTGGCCTAGATCTGGATCACAGTCTTGGGTGGTGGTCCTGAGGTGCGTTTTCAGTGAGCCAAAGCTGGTGGGGGCTACAGACACTATGCCTCCTAAGAGCTCCAGCAGCTGCAAAATCCACAGCAATTTGGGACAAAACTATCCCCTCTGAAAGCAGAGTTCTACTGTGGCACAAAAATCAAATTAATTGACTGGCAACATGAGGAGGCAAAGGGAAGCAAGCCAAGCTCAGCAATCCAACTATAGATTCCTTTTTTTGGGTAAAAAGGATCCAAGCATGAAGCAGGAAGAAGACAACACAGTCAGAACTCCTGCACTAAAAGCTTCCAAGGAAAATGTAAGCCGTTTATAGGCCATACACAAGTTTAAGAAGGATTTTGAAAACCAAATAAGAGAAGTGGAAGAAAAACTGGGAAGAGAAATAAGAATAATGCAAGAAAATCATGAAAAGAGTAAAAAACCTGAATGAAGAAAATAACACCTTAAGCAATAGACTAACTCAAATCTCAAAAGAGGCCCCAAAAGCCAATGAGGAGAACGACTTTAAAAAGTCAAATTTGCCAGATGGAAAAAGAATCTCAAAAGCTCACTGAGGAGAATAATTCCTTCAGAATTAGAGTGGCACAAATGGAGGCAAATGACTTTATGAGACATCAAGATACTATTAAACAGATCCAAACAAATGAAAAACTAGAAGGCAATGTGAAATATCTCATTGCAAAAAACACTTACCTGGAAAATAGATCCAGGAGAGACATTTTAAAAATTATTGGATGACCTGAAAGCCATGATCAGAAAAAAGAACCTAGAAATCATCCTTCAAGAAATTCTCAAGGAAAATTGTCCTGACATTTTAGAACGAGAGGGAAAAATAGAACTTGAAAGAATTCACCAATCAACTCTTGAAACAATCCCAAAAAGAAACTCCTAGGAATATTATAGCCATTTTCTGGAGTTCCCAGATCAAGGAGAGAATATTACAAGCTGCATAGGAGAAACAATTTGAATACTGTGGAAACAGAATCAGGATAACCCAGGATCTAGAAGCTTCTACATTAAGGGATAAAAGGTCATGGAATATGATATTCCAGAGATCAAGGGAGCCAGGATTAAAACCAGGAATCACCTATCCAGCAAAATTGAGTATAATGCTCCAGGGGAAAATATGGTCATTCAGTGAGGTGGAGGACTTTCAAGAATTCTCGAGAATAAAACCAGAACTTAATAGAAAATTTGACATTCAAATACAAGAAGCATTAGAAGGTAAACATGGAAAAGAAATCATAAGGAACTGATCAAAATTGAACTATTTGCATGCCAACATGGAAAAACAGTAATTGTGCCTTATGAAACTTTTCTCAGTATGAGGATAGGTGAAGGGAATGTAAATGTATATATGTGTATACATATACATTTGTCTATATAGGAGGGTGTGTATATATATATATACATATATTTATATATATGCATACAAATACATATCTGAGTGTGTGTGTATGCGTGTACATAGAGGGCATAGGATCAATCGAATACAAAGGAATGACATTTTAATAGGTGAAATTGAGAGGTGGGAGAGGAATAGAATAAGCAGAGACAGGGAGAGACAGAATGGGATTAAGCATCTCATATTGAAGAGACAAGGGATAACCCTTACAACAGGAGGGAAGAGCAGGAAGGCAAAAGGCAGTTACCCATACTTACTCTCATTTTATTTGGCTTTGGGAAGGAATGACATGCACTCTAAATTGGGTATCTTGCCCTACAGAAGAATGGGGGGGGTGGAGATGAGAAGGAAGATGATGCAGGGGAGGGCAGGTTGTGGGGGATATTTAGAAGCACATAGTTCTGTAAAGGAACAGGGACAAAGTAGAGAATAGAGCAAGGTGGGGGGGTGGGATAGGAAGGAGGGAAATATAATCAGTCTTTCACAATACGTCCATTGTGGAGATGTTCTGTGTAACTACACATGTACAGCCTGTATTGAATTGCTTGTCTTTCCAATGGGGGTGGGTGATGAGGAAGGAAGGTAAATAATCTAGAATTTAAAGTTCTATAATCAAATGTATTTGATTAGTATTATCATTAGTATTATCATTATTATTTACATGCAACTGGGAATTAACATATAGAGGCATTGGGGTAAGGAGATCTATCTAGCCCTACTGGAAAGTTAGTGGGGTGATAGGGGAGGATATATGAGAGAGCAGATTGGGGGGGTATAAGAGGGATCACTATTTTGGGGTAGTAGGTAGGGGAAAGGGGGAGAAAATTTGTAGCAATATTTTGTGGAAACAAATGATATAAACTAAAAATAGACAAAAGTTAATTACAAAAAATAATGAACTCAGGAAGACAAATCTTGACTCCAGGATCAATGCTCTACCCCTTATTCCAGGTAGCTTCCCATTATACATAGATAGAGATATGCAAACACATATGTATATATGTAGATACAACTTTTATATAGTAAATAAATCTCATACTCTCATTTGATCACAGTGTAAACTCTAAACTATTTCCTCATTATCTTTGCCCACTGACCATTCTTTTATCTAATCAAATGCCCAGAAACTTCTTATGAACTTAATCAAATGGTAAGCATCTCTTTCCCCCTCTCCTGCAATTTGATGCTTTGTCCTATACTGTTTGGTTCATTATTAAACGTAGAGAGGGAAATCAGTCAGTGCGTGTTGCTGATAGTGGCATTGCTCTAAAATCTGTTTCTTTAGAGGATTTCTTTGATTTTCAGATTAGTTTATTACATCTAGTTTTCCTTTACTTTAATTTGTGATCTCATTTCCTCTTATATGTATAACTCACAGTTCAGGAACAAAGGTGTGTTCCTGAGGATCAATGGATATGAGATTGATGGCTTGTTTACTTTTAAATTTAACAAAATTAAGGTTTGTATCTGTCTAGATTTTGCATCTTTCCTTAAATATGAGTTATTAACTTCTCTGGTATTTCTGTAGTATAAATAAAGGTAGTATGATGTGGTAGAAAGAGGACTGGGTTTGGAATCAAAAGATTTGGGGCTGAGTTCAGACTCAAAAGATATCTTTAAGCAAGTCATTTTCCTTCATCTATAAAATGTGGGGTCGAATAAGATGACCTTTAAATATACTGTCATCTCTTACATTCCATGATTTTCCATAATGCAATTAGAAACAACCCTTTCCACTTTAGAAACTTCCTATCATCAATATGCTATAACAATTAATATTTATTAACCACCTATTATCACTAGAGCACTACAGTTTGAGATACTTAGGAAAGCATCCATGAGTCTAGAATCTCTTACCATCTGTACAGCTCTGCCTCAACTAAGTGCACCCCTCTCCAGACTGTTTTAATATGAGACCAGTCTTCTCTTGGCTCTTGAGCCATTTCTGGGATAGGCAGGAGCAATAACAATTGGGGCTCCATGCCTATCCTGCTCAAAGTCAATTGAATTTCAATTTCCTACAATGAGGAAAGCCAGGAGGAACCAATTATCACTACTTTAACATTGTGCAATTTTACCTCAGGCACCACTTAAGATCCAAATGAAAACATTTCAATTCCTACTTATTACCTTCCTCCCCATAAAACACCATTTCCCCCTGGATTCTGAAAACCATGCCATATCAAGGGAAGTCTATATTAAATACATTTTACCATCTTGGTAAATGTCAATAGATATTAAAAGTGAAAAAAAAGATACATAGGGACCAATATTCCTCAATGCAATGTGGTGTACTGTTTATTTTGCCAAGTTTTTTATATGGTACTGCACTGAGTTGTACTTGTCACAACTTATTCAGGAATGAAGTCAGTGTGGTTCACTTTCTGTTTGGGACCTCAATTCCCAATCTGGAAAAAATCTCATTGCCATGCTGAGTTAGCGTACATCTGCTGAAACCACAGGATTTCTGAAAGGCAATTGGCGCAGCTTGCATATTTCCACTCCTAAGCTGGGCTTTTGGAGGGAGTGTGCAGGCTGTTCCCTTAGTAGCCATTCAGGGCCTATAGACTGTGAATGCCAAAGCCACCTAACAAGCTGTGAAAATCTCAGCCACCTGAGGAGCTGTGAAAGTCTGAGCCAGCTCAAGAGATGTGAGAAAGCAGGGAGCTTCCAAAGAAACCAGGCAGATATCCCAGCCCCTTCAGTCAGCTGAGAAACTGTATGCTTTGCACCAAAGAAGAAAATCAGTGGGGATGAGATGGGAAAATAAACTGGTGATGATGTTATAAAGAAAGCACATACAACAGAGTGGGATATGCACTGTTCTGTGGCATCATATTCTTGCTAATACTAACTTTAGAAAGTATTAATTGAACAAGGTTGTTTAAACAAACACACACACACGCACACACACAAACACACAGAAAAAGCAACCAAAAACATAATGAGGGGCAAATAATACAAGCAATTTACAAGACATACTCTTGAGTCAGCAACTCAGCATGTGAAGAATCTATAAAGGGAACTAAACTCTAGGGTAGCCTAGACTGAAAGGGAATGTGCTGTGTTGTTTTCCCAGTCCTCACTCGTGTTAGAGCTATATCCAGGAGTTTTTAAGGGCCATTAATTCTCCTCACGCACTGCAAATGAGACACAAATGTAGAGAGGACTTTATATGGCATGATGCTTTCCCCCCAAAGCTGTTTAAATAGACTGTTTTTTTTCACTCATAAGGTTGTACTTCAGATTGTCATGCAGATGCATTTTCATCATTCCTCTGGCAAAAAAATTATAGGACTTCTATGTTAGAGGGGACCTCCAAGGTCATTCAGTGCAACACAGCAGGCCTTTGTGCAACCTTTAAGACACATATTCATCCAGCCTCCACTTGAAGATCTGAAAATATGGGAAATACACTTTTTCTCAAGGTTACCACTGTTTATTTAGCCTTCAGTGAATTAAATTTTGTTTTGTTCCTAATTTTTCTGTTTTATCTTTATTTACATGAGTTTTTCACTTACTCTTTTCATTGGTTTAAGTGCTGCCTTCTACAACTAAATGGAGTGAGTCTACTCTCTCTCCACATAATGGTCCTCCAAATATTTGAAGATATTCACTGAATACCCCCATTTTTTTCTGAGAGATAACTCATTTCACTTTCTTCAAATGTCCCCTATATGATACAATTACCTCCCTACATGGTACAATTATGAGTGCCTTTGCTATACTGGTTACCCTTTTGTGACAAAAATATTTTTCCAACTCACCACGTAGACTGGGGTAGCTACTTTAAAATCACATCACAACATCTAGGCATTTTTTTCTCCTTAAAAACATGAGTCATTTTGGAGTCTTCATTTGTTCAGAATATTAGGTCTCTGGCTACTGATGAAGCTTCCTGATTATAAAATTCTCAGATGCATGAAGATATGCAAGTGTTCTCTCAAGCTTCTGACCATTGACCATCATCAACAACATGGGGGCATGAAAGCCGTTCTCATTTGAATCAAGGCTATATCCTTGTTGGCTATACTTTCCATGTATTGGTTATTTATATGAAATAATGTCTCTTTTTGAAAAACATCAAATATTCCTTAGGAGTCTCATTTTATTCCAGTCTTGAACTTGAGGTATAAGAGACTAATTGTATAACTCGTAGAAGCACTCCATGTAATAAATATATTTCTTATTATGTTCAACCAAAAGAGTTGAAATCCTTGACACTGTGTGTCTTGTCCCTATTAATAAGATATTTTCTGAAGGTTGATAATAATTTGGATACTAAAACCATTGCAGCAAAGAAGAATCTGCTTTCATAGAGACATTGTTTTCAGAACTAGGTAGTTTACTTGCCAAAATGTATTGTTCTAAGTTAATTTTATTATTACTAAACTATAAATAAATTATTATGTTCCAACCAGAATTGTGCCCAGATTGGGTACCACAGTTTGGAAAATGTGTTGATGAGCTGTATACAATCCAGATGAGGGCAACTGGAATGATTAAAGTCCCTGAGTTCATAGCATATGAGGTTCAGTTAAAAGAAATTAAAATGTGGAGAAACATTTGGGGGTGGGGATCTATACATGCTTGTAATCTTCAAGAATTTGAAAGCTTTTGTATGAAAAAGTAAGAGGATAGAGAGTAGAGCTAAAAACAATAGGGAGAAGTTATAAAGATGAGAATGTAGCCCTTATGTAAGATTGGGGGAGGGGTGAAATGCCATGATAATCAGAACTATCCAAATATTAAATGAGTCCCTTAACCTCAATGGTAGTCTTCAGAAAAAAAAAGACACGACTACATGTTGATTTTGTTGTACCAGTGATTCTTCTGAGAGCCATCAAATGAACTACCAATGTGCTAAGGTCCCTTCCAATTCTGAAATTCTATAATTCCGTAGATAATTAACAGAGTCACTGGGAAAGTTTCTCCAAATTAAATTATTTAATAATTCAGTCGGTCAATAAACATTCATTAAGAGTTTACTATGTTCCAGGGCCTATGTGAAGCTTACATTAGGGTAAGTCAATATTTATTAAAATGATTATAGGTTAGTATTTTGTTTTTTGTTCAGTTTTTTTTCAGTAACATCTGACTGTTTGAGACCCTATTTAGTGTCTCCTTGTTAAAAATAAAAATGGTGGTTTTCCATTTCCTTCTCTAGCTCATTTTAAAGATGAGGAAATTGAGGCTAACAGGGTTAAGTGATTTGCCCACAGTCACACAGCTATTAAGTGTCTGAGGGCAGATTTGAATTCAGGAAGATGAGTATCCTTGACTCCAGCCCTGACATTCTATCCACTGTACCACTGAGTTGGCTATGAGCTAGTATACTTATTTTAATATGGCATTTAATAGGGGTTCCATTTTCAAGGAATTAAATCTATCACTGAGATTTTTTGTTGTTGTTCCTGTGGCATTGACAATGCTCAAGATGCCATTTCCTTATTAAATAATCTCACTGCAAACAATGTTTTTTTTGACATTGGCTACTGGGAAGAGTACTTTCTCAGGCACAAACTATTAACTTCTTTCTATGTGTTACCAGCTATTGGAGTCAACCAGTAGGAAAGACATAAAAATTACCATGTTCCTATGGAATGGGCCTTTGGTATGTGACTGCAAGAAAGGAGAATTATGGATGAGAAAGGCAGACAAAATATAAACACTATCATAGTATCTCAGGTTGGATTCTAAGTGATAAAACTGATATTGAAAAAAAGTAAATATTCATACTTTCTTTGGTTATACTGCTTTTAAAAATCCCAGGGACCTAATGAGTACACATTTATGTTGAGAATTAAAGCCTCCTCTTAGCAGATGTTTGGTTAATATAATAAAAAAAAACTCTAAGGAAGTTCTAAGGGTCAGTTTCCTAAGTAGCACTCTTTTCACATTGAGCAATGAGAAGGCAGTGAAATGGAAGTCTGCTTTCTACAAAGCTATCATTATCATTATCAAGTATCATCTTGACAATAAAAAAGTCTATATAGTATTTGCAGACTTGTAAAGTTCTTTACAAATAGTATCTCATTATAACCTTACAACAACCCTACTAAGTAAGTGGTATGGTTTTTCCCATTTTACAGATGAAAAAATCAAGCTAACCAGAGGTTAAGTGATTTGCCCAGCTAAATGTCTAAAGTTGTATTTTAATTCAGATATTACTTATTCCAAGGTCAGTGCTTTATGTATTACACCATGTAATCTGTCTAGACAATGAGGTAGAAACATGTGGAAGAAACTAGATGAATCTCCAATTGGGAGAAATTTTTGCCTGCAGATAGATTTGGGCTTTACTACCTCACCCTTGTTATGAGTGTACATTCTCCTCAGTGGAAATATTGAACACATTATCAAATTGGTGCTCTGATGTTGTGCATTTCTTAGGGACAGAATTATGGAACGGGTCAAAGGTAACTGTGTATTTATTTCTGATTACTTGCTAAAATTCTAATTAAGAAATTGTTCCTCCACGAAATTAAATTATTAGATTCAGCATATAGGCATATGTGTCTGTGTGTGTGAGAGAGAAAGAGAGAGAGAGAGAAAGAGAGAGACAGAAACAGAGACAGAGAGACACAGAGAGAAAGAGACAGAGACGGAGACAGAGACAGAGAGGCACAGGAGAGAGAAAGAGAGAGAGAGACAGAGAGAGAGGGAGAGAGAGAGACAGAGAGAGAGAGAGAGAAAAGTATTTATATTAGGTGGAATTTAAAAACATTTTAATTTATATAAATTTGTTTCCATGCAAGCTATAGATTGATTCACAACAGAAAATACTAAAAAATGAACATGAGGATGCTATGAATGGCTAGTATAGATATCCCATAATAGACTCACCACAAAAATTCAACATTTAAATTTTTAGCTGTTTATGTTATAACATACTAAATGCATTTTCCTATTTTTTAAATTTTTGAAAAATACATATCATATGTGCTTTACAACTGAATTTATCCTATTTATTTTGGAGAAGAAAGGAGTGGAGAATAGGTTTCTAGGATCATAAATTTAGAAAAAAAACTTAAAAATTCATATAATAAAGAGGTCTCCAAAGTGAAGGTTATGACCTGACCCTAAAGGGGGTGCAATTAACCAACAGAAATATGAGAAAATGGGCTGCATCTCCCCAAAATAGCCAAATATGGGACTTTAATATATCCATACTCCTCACATCTCTTTAACCCCCATTCTTCATCTTCTTCCACTATGTAATATTTGTCTTCACTCTTCTGAGCCAGGCTAATAAACTAATTATTCCGGTCACCCAGAGCTGAGCCTGGGCTTCCACAGCAAATCCTCTTAATTCTTGACTCTTTCCTCTATTAATTATTTATTTTACGGTATATTGTATATATTCATTTTGCTTTGTACATATTTGTTTGTATGTTATCTCACCCACCAAATCTTAAGCTCCTTGAAGGAAAGAACTGTTTTTTCCTAATTTTGTATCCTCAACACTTAGCTCAGCGTCTTGTATATAGTATTTTAAAATGTTTCTTTATTGATTGATTGATTGAAGGTGTCATTGGAAAAAAAAATTCCCAACACAATAATATCTTATGTTAGCAACCAGGTGCCCTACCTCCGCACCCCATCCAGTGACTAAGGCATAATATTCTTGTTTCTTTCCTTTCTCATTTTGGGTAGGATAGAATGAATAGCACAGATGAGTTGGTATTGTTAGATAGTGATCTTCTGTCCTAGATTTCATGGCATTATCTGCTCTGCCTTTAATCTACCCCTCTTCTAAATTTCCCTCTTACTGTCAAGGACATTATCATTCCTCCTGTCAATCAAATTTGACAACTTCAATTTCATCTTTTACTTCTCATGCTCACTTAACCCCCATAAACAATCTGTTGCCAAAACTTGTCATTTCTATCTCCATGATGTTTCTCTCATTCATCCATTTCTCTTTGCTCTCACACAAGCTATGCTGGTTTAGATCTGCATCATCTCTTACCTGGACTATTATAATAGCCTCTGTATTGGCCTTTCTGCCTCTCTAGTGCAATCTCAAAGTTGCAAAAGGAATTTACCTAAATGTGACTTTGTCACTCTGCCATTCATTAAATTTCAGTTCTCCTTATTGACTCTAGGATCAATCCTTATTTTATCAATATTTTTTAATTTCTATTTTGTTTGCATTTTATTTGTATGGTAGTATATGCATATTATCTTAGAAAGAAGCAAATATAAACATATTGGCTATGCATACAAGAATTATTTTTTACTAACCAGGGTGAACTGTCAAAAAGAGACCACTAATTCAATATCTTTATTTTGTAAATGATAAAAGTGAAACTCATGAGAGTTGGCTAAGAATTTGTCCCAGTATTACAGTTTCAAAATAACAAAACTAGATTTTTTAAAAAATGCTAGAATAGAATATTTTCATAGAATCATAGATTTAGAATCGTAAAGTCATATTACACAGTGATCTCCCAAATTAGGGCTTTGTCCTAACCCTAAAGATGATATGATTAATCAGTTTACATATGAAAGAGTGGATCATATGTCATCCTTTCTTCAGTAGGCAATCATGGGACATGTAGGATCACTTATGAGCATTCTCGAGCAGTTTCCAGTTGTATTACCATATGTTTATGAAGAGACTTTCTTTCTATTAACTACATAGCTGTAACTATTGGTGGTGACTTTGAAAAGGATTAAATCATCATTGCCTTTGCCTATGTCTCATCAGCATCTGAAGGAGGACAGTGTCTCTTTTCACGCATGGTTTCTGATGAGAGAACCATGTTGCTTAGACAGAAGGTTG
Source organism: Pseudocheirus occidentalis (assembly GCA_028646575.1). Classification (NCBI taxonomy): domain Eukaryota; kingdom Metazoa; phylum Chordata; class Mammalia; order Diprotodontia; family Pseudocheiridae; genus Pseudocheirus; species Pseudocheirus occidentalis. The sequence goes on along the minus strand of CM053599.1, from coordinate 156,883,524 downwards.
TGGTACTTCTCCCTGTCATCCCTTCCCACATGGTTCCAGAGGGATAGTCTTGAGTCCATGACCTTTCCATCTTCAATGTGGGGCAGAAGTAAAAGTCAAGTTGAAGAATAAAGACAGAGTATTGCAGCCAGCCAAGCATTGACACCAGGAGAGCCAGAGTCTGGGACTCCAGCTCAGCAGGATTTGGCAGCAATGAAGCTTCAGATAGTGGGACCAATGTTTTAGGCTAAACTTTGAGGTTAGTCTTCCCCCTCCTTATAGCGTACTGCCCAGACATTGAGTTACTTTCAAGTGAATTATACCTCTGAAGTGAAAGGAAAAACATAAGTATGAGTGTTCTTCTTCTACTCTTAATTATTCCTTAGCAAAAACCAACTAATATGTGTTCAAATATAACTTTGGTGTTACTAGCCAATGAGCCCTAAAATGGGATAACATTTAATAGGGGCGTTAGTGGGTGATATATGTGAGAGAAACCCAATGACCCTCAGGTTTTCTAGGAATGTGAGGGAAGATTTTTCCCCCAAATGTCTGTGGAAAATCACGGACTGTGTTATTTTTGAAGAAGGCAAAAAAGGATACAAATACATATCAATCATATGCTTTATTTCCCATATGTCTTAAATTTTTTATAAGACTAATCTGCCTACATATCATGTGCATCCTTGATGAAGGCACGAGATAAAAATGAACCTGGATTTCATGTAAATATATTCTGTAACAGATTACTTATTTACAGTCATGCTGTATTAAAGGTGAATGCAAAACAAGAATTTGCTGTACTGATTGTTGTCATTAAAAATGATTCATGTTGGGAGATCTAAACACCACCACAGAGGTTTTCTTGTACCAAAGTATCTTCCATACATCAAAATAACATAAAAATATTTTAGAAGACTTCCAGTGCCAAGATGGTGGAATAAGGAAGGAATCCTCTGAAGCCCTCTCAAATTCCCCTTAAAACAACTAGGAAACCTCCTCAGAACTGACCTAGGAACAGGGAAGCATCTTACCAGACTAGCAGGAAAGGTCTCTCTCACTGGGGAGTGAGTAGAGTGAGACTCAGCAGCAGAAGTGCCAATCGGTTTCACAGCAGAGGACCTGAAACTAGGTTAAAATCCAGAGTCAATCCACCAAGGAGGCCCTACCCTCCTGAAAGCCAACAGCCCTCTAGCCAAGTGAGAAGTCTGTACAGCACAGCAACTCCCCACCACAATGAAACCATTGCAGCACAAGACACCAGTGAGGCTAGACCTTTACCCTTGACCCTATTGCTGGCCAATAACAAGATCTTGCCCCTGGAACTGATCAACAGAGAGAATCTGTTTCCATAGAAAGCCAATAGTAGGGTCTCACAATTGGGGCAGATCAACAGCAATATCCATCCTACAGGACCAGCCATGGAAAAGACTCTATTACTATAGCAACCTATCAACAAGGTCCCACCCCTGGGGTAAGCCAACAACAAAACCCCACAACAAGGGTAGGCCAAAACAGAGGATCCACACCCCAATACAAGTTAAATGGAAAGCTTACCCTCTAGAGAAAGCAAGCAGTGCTTCATTGAAGCCCAGTAAACAAGCCCAAAAATACCCAGAAAGTGAGGACAAAAAAGCTTGGGCAGAATAAGACCTGAATCCAACACTCACATAAAAACACCAAGTCACAAGAAAAAAAAACAACCAGAAAATGAGCAAAAATAAAAGAAATAAATAAAGAGCTTGACTGTACTATGGTGATAGAGAAGAGTATGGCCTAAGCTTAAAAGAGGACAATAGTGTCAAAATGGCTACGTATGAAGCCTCAAAGAAAAATGTCATTTGGTCTCAGGTCCAAAAAGAAATCTTAGAAGAGATTACAAAGGAATTTTAAAATGCAAATTAAGGAAGTAGAAGAAAGATTGGGGGGGCGGGGATTGAGTGGGCCAGAGAATGAGAGTAATGCAAGAGGAAGATGAAAAAAAGTCAATAGCATTGGAAAAGATATGCAAAATTTTACTGAGAAAAATGAATCCCTAAAAAAATAGAATTGGCCAAATGGAAAAAGAAATACAAAAGCTCTTTAAAGAAAATAATTCCTTAAAAATTAGAATTGAACAGCTTGAAACTAATGGCTCAAGATAAAACAAAATAAAAGAAAGATCAAAATACAAAATGATAAAACAAACTTAAAACAGTTAAAATATATTAGGGCATAAAACCTCAAAATCAAATGCAGAAAAGCACACGTGGTAAATGTGTCCTTTTCAGATCATAATGCAATAAAAATTTCCTTCAATAATCAACATTAAAAAAATTAAATATTAAATGGAAATTAAATTATCTAATAATTTTTAAAAGTGGGTCAAAAAACAAACCATATGAAGAATTGATAATTTCATCAAAGAAAATTTCAACAATAAGATACCATACTAAAATTTATAGGATACAGTCAAAGTGATACTTAGGAGAAAATTTGCATCTGTAAATCCTTTAATTAATGAAACATAGAAGAAGGAGATCAATGAATTGGGCACAAAATAAAAAAAACAACAACCTAGAAAAATAATAAATTAAAAATCCACAATTAAACATCAGGTTGAAAGTTCTGAAAAGCAAAGGAGAGATTAATAAAAGCAAAAGTTAAAAAAATAGAACATTGAACTAGTAAAACTAGAAGCTGATTTCAGGAAAAAAACACCAATAAAATTGATAAACAATTGGTTAGTATGATTGAAAAATGGAAAGAAGGAAAACAATTTGCTAGTATCAAAAAGAAATTAATTTATTTCCAATGAAGAGGAAATTAAGACAAATGTTAAGAGCTATTTTGCATAACTTTTTTCCAATAAAAGTGACAATCTAAATGAAAAGGATGAATACTACAAAAATATAAACTACCAAAATTAACTAAAAAAGAAATAAAATAATTCAATAACACGATCTTAAAAAAAGAAATAAAAAAGCAATTCATGAATTTCCTAAGAAAAAATTCTAAAAACCACATGAATTCAGAAGCTAATTTTACCAAACATTTAAAGAACAATTAATCCCAATAGTATATAAATTATTTGAAAAAATGGATGGAGTCTTACCAAATTCCCTTTATAACACAAATATTGTACCAACACCCAAACCAAGAAGTGTCAAAACAGAAAAAAATTATAGACCAATTTCCCAGATGAATACTGATGCAAAAATTTTAAATAAATGCAAAAGAAGCTTTTGACAAACTATAGCATATATTTTATTGAAAACACTGGAGAGAACAGGAATCATTGAAATTTTCCTTAAAATGATAAGTATTATCTATCTAAAACCATCAACAATTCTTATATGTAATAGGAATAAATTAGAAGCATTTTCATCAAGATTGGGAGTGAAGCAAAGATGTCCATTATCACCACTGTTATTGGAGCATATTTTAGCATATTTTGATTGTCTCCAGGGCAACAATCAGCAGTGGTGGCCCTGCAGCTGCCTCCAAGTGGTTGCTTGAGAGCTCCAAGCCTGCAGATTGCAGGGGGGTCAATTTAACGACAATTCAGAAGCTAAGTGTTCTTGCCTTAATCTGCCTAGACTGGGATTGCATTCTTGGGTGGTAGTCCTGAGGTCCATGACCAGTGAGACAAAGCTGGTGGAGTCTATAGAAACAGCAGCCTCCTACAGCTCCAGCAGCTGCGAAAACCCCAGCAATTTGGAACAAAACTCTGCCCTCTGGAAGCATAGTTGTAGTGTGGCACAGAGCTAAAAAGTCAAGGAATTGACTGGCAATGTGAGCAGGCAACGGAAACAGAGTAAACACAACAATCCAACTTTAGATTCCTTTTTGGAGGGGCAAAAAGGATCAAAGCATGGGACTGGAAGAAGAAAATACAGTCAGAACTCCTTCACCAAAAGCTTCCAAGAAAAATATAAACTAGTTATAGGCCACAGAGGAGGTTAAGAAGGATTTTGAAAACTAAATAAGAGAAGTGGAGAAAAAACTGGGGAGAGAAATGTTTCAGGAGAAAACATGGTCATTCAATGAGGTGGAGGACTTTCAAGCATTCTTGACGAAAAAAACAGAGCTGAATAAAAAGTTTAATATTCAAATATAAGAAGCATGAGAAGGTAAACATGAAAAAGAAATTATAAGAACCTTATCAAAGTTGAGCTATTTACATGCCTACCAGAAAAAATGAAAAATGATAATTGTAACTTATTAAACTTTTCTCGGTACGAGGATAGTTAAAGGTACTATAAATGTATATATATATATATGTATATATATATGTATATATATGTATATATATATATGTATGTATGCACATATGTCTATATAAGAAGGTAGATATGCATGTGAATACATATGTGGGTGTGTGTATATATGTGCACAGTATACATACACAAAGGGCACAGAATCAATTGTATAGGCAAGAATGATATTTGAAAAGGTGAAATTGAGAGGTGGGAGAGGATCATAATGCGATGGGACAAAGAAAGACAGAATGGGTTTAAACATCTTATATAGAAGAGGCAAGTGATAATGGTTACAATGGAGGGAAAGAACAATAAGGCAAAAGGGAATGAATCAACATTATTCACATTGAGTTTGGCTTAGGGAAGGACATACACTCTAAATTGAGTATCTTACCCTACAGGAGAGTAGGGGAGAAGGGGATGAGAGGGGGTATGATGGAGAGCAGGGAAGGGGAAGGAGGGTTGTGAGAATCACACACTTTTGTAAAGGGACAGGGACAAAGTAGAGAATATAACAAGTGGGGGGCAGGATAGGATGGAGGGAAATACAGTCTTTCACAACATGTGCATTGTGGAGATATTTTGTGAAACTACACATATATGGTCTGTATTGAATTGCTTGTCTTCCCAGTGGTGGTGTGTGATGAGGCAAGAAGGGAAACAGTTTAGAATTTAAGGTTTTAAAATCAGATGTTAAAAAACCTGTATATATGATTATTATAATTATAATTATTATTCACAAGCCACTAAGAAATAAGATATACAAGCACTGGGGTAGGGAGATCCATCTTGTCCTACCAGAAAGCCAGAGGGACGATGAGGGAGGATATAGGAGACAGCAGATTGTGGGAGGGGATATACAGTGGGATTGCTATTTTTGGGTGGTGGGTATGGGAAAGATGGAGAGAAATTTTGTAACTCAAAATCTTGTGGAAATGAATGATGTAAACTAAAAATAAACAAAAGTTAATTTTTAAAAAACTAAGCAAATTTTTTTTAAAAGACTACAGCAATTTATCAGGAGAAAACACACTTTGTTCAGGTATGATTTATTCCATGAATGCAAATATGGTTGAGTATTTGAAAAACTATCAATATAATTGATCACATCAACAAAAAAACTTGCAGAAACCATATGATTATCTCAATAGATGCAGAAAAGGCTTTTGAGAAAATACAACACCCATTCCTATTAAAAACACTAGAGAGTATAGGAATAAATGGAGTCTTCTTTAAAATAACAAGCAGCATCTATCTAAAACTAATAGGAAATATATGTAATTTGGATAAGCTAAAAGCATTTCTAATAAGATCAGGGGTGAAACAAGGATTTTCACTATTATCCCTCTTAGTCAGTTTGGTTCTACAAATGTTAGCAGCAGAAATAAGAGTAAAAAAAGAAATTGAAGGAATCAAATTAGGTGAAGAAGACAGTAAACTATCACTCTTAGCAGATGATACAATGATATACGTAGAGAATCAATTTAAAAAACTACATGAGATAAATCAATGTGGCAAAGATGCAGGATATAAAATAAACCCATATAAATCCTCAGCATTCCTATATATCTCTAACAGAGTCCAACAGCAAGACATAGACAGAAAAATTCCATTTAAATTTACTGTAGACCATATAAAATATGTGGGAATCTATCTGGCAAAACAAACCCAGGACTTACATGAACACAAGTATGAGACATTTTTCACACAAATAAAGTCAGATCTAAACAATTAAAAAAACACATCAGTTGCTCATGGCTGGGTTGAATAATGTAATGAAAATTACAATTTTACCTAAATTTAATAACGTATTAAGTGCCATACCAATCAATCTACTAAAAATTACTTTATAGACCAAGAAAAAGTAGCAACATTCATTTAGAAGAATAAAAGAGGCGGCAGCTAGGTGGTGCAGTGAATAGAGTACCGGCCCTGGAGTCAGGAGTACCTGAGTTCAAATCCAGCCTCAGACACTTAACACAAAAAACTAGCCATGTGACCTTGGGCAAATCACTTAACCCCAACTGCCTTCCAAAAAGCAAAAAAAAAAAAAGAATAAAAGGTCCAGAATATAAAGGGGATTAATGAAAAGAAATGCTAGGGAAGGTGGCCTAATCATACCAGATTCTAATCTCTATTATAAAGCAGCAGTCATCAAAACAACTTGGTACTGGCAGAGAAATAGAGTAGTGGATCAAAGAAATGGATTGGGTACATGAGACTCAGCAGTCAATAACTATAGTAATCTATTCTTTGATAAACCCAAAGACCCCTGGATTTGGGCTAAGAACTCACTATTTGACAAATACTGCTGGGAAAACTGGAGTACAGTATGGGAGAAACTGGTCATAGATGAATATCTAACACCATATATCAAAATAAAATTGAAATGGGTGCATGATCTAGGTACAAAGGCTGATTCTGTAAGCTATCTAGGAGAGCAAGGAATAGTTTACCTCTCAGATATATGGAGAGGGGAAGATTTCATGACAAAACAAGAGCTGAATATGATGAGATGATATTTAAAGGAAATAATCTAAAAAATCTAAAAAAGGAGTGAGAAAGTGGAATGAACTAGGAGAAAGAGAAAAGGAGGGTAGAATAGGGGTAAATTATCTCTCAAAAAGAGGCAAGAAAAAAGTTTTTATATAAAGGGGAATATGAGAGGTGAGGGGGAGTGAGTGAACCTTACCCTCATATGAATTGGCTCAAAGAGGGAATAACATACATACTCATTTGGGTATACAAATATTTCTTACCCTTAGGAAAGCAGGAGGGGAGGGGGATAAGAGAAGGGGGGTGGTGGTGATAAGAAGGAAGGCAAATTGGGGCAGACAGCAGCCAGAAGCAAGCAGTTTTGAGGAGGAATAGGGTGAAAGGAGCATGAGAATAGAGTAGAATAGAATAGAATAGAATAGAATAGAATAGAATAGAATAGAATAGAATAGAATAGGATAGGATAGGATAGGATAGGATAGGATAGGATAGGATAGGATAGGATAGGATAGGATAGGATAGGATAGGATAGAATAGAATAGAATAGAATAGAATAGAATAAACAGGGTGGGAAAAGATGGAGGGAAACAGCAATAATAATTGTAAAAAAAATTTGAAACAAGTTTCTCTGATAAAGGCCACATTCCTCAAACATACAAAGAATCGAGGTAAATTGATAAAAATAGAATCCGTTCCCCAATTGATAGATGATAAAGAGATATAAATACTGTTGGTGGAGTAATGAACTGATTCAACCATTCTGTAGAACAATTTCAAACTATGCTCAAAAGGATATAAAATGGTGCCATGCCTTTTGACCTAGCAGTACCTGTGCTAGCAATCTATCAAAAAAGAGACCAAAAACAAAAAGGAAATGACCTTCTATGTATGAAAATATTTATAGCAGCCATTTTCTGGTGGCTAAGAGCTGGAAATTAGGAGGATGTCCCTCAATTGGTAAATGGCTGAACAAGTTGTGCTATGTGATTGTGATGGAATACTAGTGTGCTATAGGAAGTTGTAATCAGGATGCTCTCAGAAAATCTTAGAAAGATTTAAATGAGTGGATGCAAAGTGAAATGCACTGTTTACAAAGTGACAATAATATTGTAAGATGATCAACAGTGGGCGGAAAAAGATGATTAGCAGTGAATGATTTAGCTATTTTCAGCAATATACTTCTGAAGAAATTATGATGAAAAATGTCATCCATTCCCAGAAGAATAACTGATGGTGTCTGAATACAGATTGAAGCACACTTTTTTTACTTTATTTTTCTTCAGGTTTCTGGGAGTCTGTATTTTCTTTTAAGACATAACTAATACAGAAATATGTTTTGCATGACTATACACACAACTTATATCAAATTGCTTGCCTTTTCAATAAAGGGGGTAGGAGTGGGAAAGGAGTTAAGGAGAGAATTTGGGATTTGAAATTTTAAAAATGAATGTTAAAAGTTATTTTTACACATAATTGGGGGAAAATAAAATGCTAAATAATTTTTAAAGGGGTGAAAATAATGTACCAGGGCGAGAACTGAATAAGAAGGCTAGATTACATTTGTGGAATCTACAATACTTCAACTGACCCCAAGCTTCCCCCTAAAAAATTTAAAAAAACCTTTAATAGTTTTTTATTATTTGCATCTCCTAATGTATCCTTCCTTTTCTTCTCCCATAGAGTCATGTCTTATCACAAAAATGAAAAAAGTAGTTTAAAATAGCAAAATTAGCCAACACATTGCAAAACCTCACCATTATATGATGTTCCATGGCCATAATCTCCTTTCTCTGCAAAGAAGTGAAGGGAAGGTTCTGTCTCGTCTCTCTTGTTTTTGGAGGGGAGGAGAAAGGAAGTAAAGAGGGCAGGAAGGAAGAAAACAAAGGAGGGAAGGAAGGAAGGAAGGAAGGAAGGAAGGAAGGAAGGAAGGAAGGAAGGAAGGAAGGAAGGAAGGAGGGAGGGAGGGAGGGAGGGAGGGAGGGAGGGAGGGAAGGAAGGAAGGAAGGAAGGAAGGAAGGAAGGAAGGAAGGAAGGAAGGAAGGAAGCAGGGAGGGAGGGAGGGAGGAAGGGAGGGAGGGAGGGAGGGAGGAAAGAAATAAGTACTTATGAAATTCTCCATATGTGCCAGGCACTGAGAGACTTTGTAATACACCATGCCCCAAGAGTCCCTAGAATGTTTGTAGGATTGACATTAATGCCCCCTGATCACAAAAATGGTGTCAGATGGATTTGATCAGCTTTGTCATTACACCTCCATCCTTGTGGTTAAATACACACCCAGCAGTGGAAATAATAGACTAGTAATTAATTACAGAAGATCAGATAAAAGTTCATGGTACTAAAACATATTAACCAACAACTAAAATTTATAGTATGTGTTTAAGTGACACCTAAATCTTCACCATCTTCAAGAGTCATTTTCAGGTGCTCCTTAGTGTAGTCCCTCTGTAATTATCTCTAATATTTGTGGCATGTTTCCTGTTTGTAAGTAGTGATTTGTTTGTTGTCTTTTCCCTTATAATATGAGATCCTTGGGGAGAGGGATTATTTTTGCCTATCATATCTCCAACTTTTATCAGAGTACTTGCAAATAGTAGATGGTAAACAAATTGTTATAAACTTTAAAAATAAATTTGTTGTGTAGGGTACAATTTCATGTAGGCAGAAAGACTACAAAAGGAGATCTTATAGAGGACCTCTCTTACCACTTTCAGATCAATCCTAGCTAAAAGAAGTTAAAAAAAAATGAAAAGGTCTCAAAGCTTCTCCATTGCCAGAAGCTACAGCAACCAAAGCATGAAATCCCATTTAATCTCTTCCTGCGGCAAAAGAGAACCATTTTTTTCTTTTGTGGAAGAAAGCCATGGTATATTGACATTCCTGCCTGAATTCTCTCTCCTCCCTCCAAAATGGGGGCAAGGCAGGAAGGCAGACATATCATGAAGGACTAGATCAGGTTTGCTTTCAGAGACAGATAAGGAAGACCACCAAGTTTAATTTTATAATCAGTTTCCCACATCGTCTCTACCTCCCTCAGGTCCTGAAGATTTGTTTTTAATAAAGGAAATATGTGTTTTCACCCCTACAGTTAAGGATAAAGGTCTTAAAACCCAAAAGTCTGGTTCATCAGTTAATCAGATTCTGCTTCCTTGCTTTGAAAAAAAGAGGTCAAGGAGATTAAGCTGGCATAAGACATTTGAAACACTGGGAGATTCCACTGAATAGTAGGGCAAGGAACAGAAAGAGCAGGGGGAGTGAATGTGATAAATTTCATAGTTTTGCCTATCAATGAACCTATTCAATTTCAACTGATTGGAGATATATAAAGCTCTACACAAGCACTTTTGTCATTTAGCAAGCTCAAACACCTCTGTTTCTGATATCTTTTCAACTCTAATTCTTATCCATACTATATGTAGATGACTATAGTGGTAAAGGAATTTAAAGATCTTCCCTGCCCCTTAACAGGTCTCACTTGGAGCCCAACAAGAGTAGCTTGTTGAGGTGAGGCTTGTTTTTCAGGAAGGCCCATATCTTTTATTACTTTGTAATTAGACAGTAGTTCATTAAGGTTGTGATGTTCTTTGACTCTGGAAAAGGCTCTATATAGACTCTGAGGTGAGATTTTGCTTTGGGGCTCCCTTATGGGAAAAGTTGTGTGATTTGGCCAGATGAGATTCTGGGCAGCATTTGAGCCCCCTACTTTGGAAACACAGACTTCTTCTCTCTCTGGTACTTCTGGTCCTGCTGGTGCTTCTCTCTCTGGTACCTAATGCTGTATGTATGTAATGGTCAGATGGCCAGAAGCCCTATCATTGGTCTGTTGAACTGTGTTATTTTCTCTGTATTTTTTATCTCCTTGTAATTTCTGTTTGTTTTTTCTGAAGACCTGGGTGCAGACTTTTCCCCTGAGCTTAGTTCACATACACATACACAGACACACATAATCTGTGTGTGTATATATATATATACATACATACATACATACACATATATACACATACTTTCCTTTAGAAAAGCATGTATGTGTATGTTGGACAAAGATCCAAAAGCCAAACCTCCATGGTGTGGAAGACAGAAATTTTTCACTCCATCCTGTCTGATACTAGGCCCCTGACCAAAGGGGAGAACGCCCTATTTTATGTCTATGGAGGAGTCAAGGTATTTTAAGAGACCTACCATAAAAACATACTCTCTCATTTCACATATTTGGATAGGCAGCAAAATCCAGTGGAAAGAGCACAAGATTTGGAGTCAGAGAGCCTGGTTTCAAATCCTGGCTCTTCCAATGCTTCTTGCATAATTCCTGACTCATTAAGGTCAGTAAAATGAGAAATTTGGACTAGATGACTGTCAAGATCCCTTTCAAAACTAAATTTAATATTTTTCAATGACTCTGTATTTAAAGTCATAGGTTAGCATGAGACCATCTTCTATAGCATAAGACTGAAATATTACTATTTTTCATAAAAAAAATCATACATTAGAATTAGGCTCTAAACTCTCAGTTTAAAGACAAATCTAAGCAGATTACAACCTGCATTAAGAAAATGATGAAGCAAATGAAAGAATGCAGCAATCACAAAGGTAATTGAGTCTCTGCATGCTTGCCAGCTGGACTAGGTTTAAATTTTCCAGATTTTTAATTTTCATTTATTTGAACAGTAAATTTGCAGATTAAGCTTCACGGATGAGTCCGGGATGATCTCCAAGGAGATCAGAATATATGGTTTCACAATGAAGTGTGGGTGTTGGAGGCTGGGGTGTGGGGAAATGAGGGAGAATGAAGACCACATTGGAACTATAAGCCTATGAACTTTGTAGCTTCCAAACCTGTGTACCCACCATTTCCTGCTGAGTATGATAAATGGGCCACGAGTGAACTCAACTTCCTTGCTAAGGATATGTTTATGTGAATGAGCACAGGAGGCTTCTTTAGCATAATGACTCCACTGAGAAAGAGAAGCACACAACTGCTGCCATAGCCCAGAATGTGTTGTTGATAAGTCTGAAAATAAAAAAGAAACAGAGTTTCCATTGGGGCCTGTAATGTTCCTTCCCCACCTCCACTTGGTAGGGGCTTGAAACTCATGAACAATTTAAACAGCTCAGGCTAGTGTGGCAGTTCCAGCATGTGGGTTGTCAACTTAATTTATGACTGTGTATAATTGGGTGGTTGCTTTTCCTCTAGAAAGATGAAACAGCTGAGCCAAGAAAGATGGGTATCTTGCCATTTCTAATATAGAGATAAAGATCTTAATTTTAGTGTGGAAAAAAAGTGCAGCAGCAAGTTTAGAATGGGCTTCTGAAGAGCACAAAGGGTTCTAAAAGGTACAAAAGGATCCAGAAAGAATCCCAGGGATGAAGAAATTTAATTATTGTTAACATTTAAGATGGATGATTCTTCTATTGTCAACATATAGTCCAATTAATATGTAACTCCACTGGACTTCTATCAAGATGACAGGCTATCAATAAAAAAATTACTAGGATGCATTTTTGCCGGTCAAAGAAAGGAAGAATTTTTTTAAACTTCTTTTTAAAAAAGTATTTGGGTACTCCAATTTCCCAAACCCATTGGTTATGGAATTGTCTTCTACATCTATGTTGTGAAAGGTGGGGCAGAATTGGTGTGAGAGGAAAAGAGGGAAGAGGAGAGAGAGAGAGAGAGAGAGAGAGAGAGAGAGAGAGAGAGAGAGAGAGAGAGAGAGAGAGAGAGTTCAATCTCTCCTTCCATTTTGTTTGCTCTAGTTTCTTCAGGCACTTTTGGCTTTCAGCTTTGAGAGAGAAGAATCATGATATAAACTTCATTGCTGAAGGAAAAGACTGTGGGAAGAACTCTAGTCAAGGTAATAATGGATATCATTCCAAAATACCAAGGACAAAATTTGCTTTCCGCTTCTCAACAGAAAAGTGATAGGCTAGATGTCTAAGACATTATTTTCATGCACAGATTTAATTCATTAGAGCTCCTGCATTAAAATCTCACTCTTTTATTTACTGTTTGTGTTTCAACCACTAAATTAATTTTCCTTCCCCTCCCTTCCATTCCATTCCCATGCTCTTTTTTCTTCTTTTCCTCTCTTTTTTATTTATATAAGATCATTTTGGTGAGAAATGCTGTGCAATATGTAAACATAAACCAGAATTCATATGCTTGCTTTGGGTTTTAGAATGAACCCTTTAAATTGTTCCATATCATTCTTGATATTTATCCAGCTTTTAAAGAAACCTGAAAGTAATTTTGGAAGATTTGTCACTTTTATCACATTCATTCAATTTATCTGATAAAAATTGAATTTCCCTCTAATTATTTTCAATATGGTTTTGCAATTATATTCACAAAGTATCTCTTGATTCCATTAATTCTCAGATGCTTTACTTTTGTTGTTAAAGATTTTTAAATATTTCTTGGCAATGTGTGAGATGAAAGAGTTCAGAGTCTGAATCTGAGGTCAGAAAATGTCTTTATTCTTTCTTTTGAAAAAGGATTCTGCCGCTGTCGTACAAATGGCATCTGCCAGGGAGAAAGCAACAGGTAGAAGCAAGCCCATGGTTATATAACTTTCTAATGCAGAAACCAAACCCCCCAACTGTCATTCACTATCATTGGTAGGGAGGCAGGCCCACAAGCTAGGGGTAGGAATCTACCTCTGAGACAAAGGACCCAGATACATGTGGGTATCCAATGCAAGGCCAGGAAAGCAGTTTTATCCTTATTTGGCATACCTTGTGCTGAGGTGGCAATGGGAAGGGTATCCATTGCTCTAAGTCCCAGATTCATGTAAGGTCAATTGACCTCTAAATTTAGGCCTAGTGGATGCTTAAGCCACCCTAGATTTGATTTTTCAGAATGGGAAAACTTCACTGAAAATTATCTCTCACAGCAGCAGATGAGATTGTAAATATTTGGTTTTTTTTATTTTTATCTTACAGCCTTGCTGAACTCATTTATTATTTCACTTTTATTGCCTTTGTTATTGTTGTTGAGAATTGTGTATATTCTAGATATGTATAGAGTGAAGTTCTGAAAAGATCTTTTTTCCCTTTCCAAGAGACTTTGGGTCCAATACGTGTTAGCAGTGTAAATGGCAGTCAAAAATATCTCAAGCCATGTGTGTTGTGTTAAGATGAACAAAGCTTCCCAGAAAAGGTAAGTCTTTCTCTCCTCTGTCCTCAGCAGACCTCATCTGGAATATCCTGTTCATTTCTGAACATCATAAATTCATTGAGAAGGACTTTGATAAATTGAAGAATGAGAAGTAGACAACTAGATAAGAGAAGGATTGAGTCCATGATGTATTAGAAGTAGGTAGAGGAAATGGGCATGTTTTGCCTAAAAAAGAAGCTCTGTCTGATTTCAATTCCATTGAATGAGATGCCCCTCCCAGGATAAACTCCATCACTAAGTTTCTGACTTGAACCTTGGATACCACCTTGTAATAGTAATCAGTTTATCCTATACTTAGCACTTAGTAGCCTAGGGCTAAGTAGCACCTAGTAACTTAGGGCTAAGTATAGAAGGTATGAACTCTGTCCATTGTTGAAAAGGTATGAACTCTCCTGTTGACTTGGAAAAATGATACTGGCTGAGACAGGAGGCCAGTGATGTATATAAAGAAGAATTTTAGAGAGAGAGGAGAGAATTTGGAATTGGCTCCTCAGTGAAGGAAGATTCATGGAGGCTGAGTCAGCTGAGAAAGAGAGGGAGAGAGAGAGAGAGTGTTCCTCTTCTAGTATCTGGAAGCTGACTGAGACATGAACAGGATGGGACTTTTTTGTTCATGGCCTGGCTGATCCTTGAGTTCCAGGCAAGAAAAGTGGTGAAGGGCTTCAGGTGTGCTGAACCCTGTGAACTTCAGTGTGTGCCAGGGATTGCCCTGAGGACTGGACAAGGACCTGGGAGCTCTTTATCTCTGAGGACTGGACGAGAGCCAAGCAGCTGTCAGCTCCTGAATCTAGGTGATTGTTTGGCAGTTTCAGAAGGAAGCTGGGACCAGGGAAGAGGATCCAGGGAATCAGAGAGACTACGCAGAGTCAAAATGAAGAAAAGACCTCCCCTTGGACTAAACTGAGGTTTGTTGGAAATCAAGGGGTGGAAAGTTTATGTGGTTTTCTAAGGGCTGCATTGGAGACTAAAGTTAATGGTTGCCCCATGAGTTGAAGATCAGTATATTGTCAGTTGTTTGATTGAATCTTTAAGTGTTAAGCTGGTTTCCCCCTTAGGAAAACCAGATGATTCTTCTTTTGTTCTTTTTCTAAATATTGTATATAATATTGTGAATTGTTGATACTGTGAATATTGTACTGAATCTTGATTTGTAATGGAATAAACAGAGTGTTCACTACTACTGTGTAATCTGAATCTTAAAAGCTGTTCACAGTAGCATTCTTTTGGGAATCTATTGTTGCTTGGCTTCACACACCTCCCTCACCCTCCTCTTGCTTTTGATTGGAACACTGAAGTACCAAACTCCTCTCAAAGCATTCTTTTACAATGGGCATAAATCGGACTTCCAACTCACTCCACTTTCCATCTGTACCTCTACCTACTTTCAAATTCATGTAACAAGGTACTTCCTTGTGTCCCTTCTTTCCTCTTTCTCTTTCCAGTTTCTTTTTCTGAGTAGCTTTCCCACTTTCGATGGTAAATTCCTTGAGGGCATTAGTTGTTGCCTGTCATATTGTAGGTGAGTAATAAATGTTTGTTTGTTTGTTTGGGGGGTGGGTGGTTGGTTAAACTGAATTGAAAGTCTCAAAGTGAATATAGTAACTGTCTTTGAATATTTGAATGCTAGTAATAAGTAAAAGAGGAATAGACATTTTATATTTGGTTCCAGAGGAAAGAACCAGGAGCAAGGTGGGAAGTTGCAAAGAGAGAACCAGGAATAATGAGTAGAAATTGCAAAGAGGTCAATTTAGGCTTGCTATTAAAAAACAAACAAACACTTCCTAACAGTTATTGGAACTTTCAAAAAGTAGAATGTCCTTCAAATTGTGTGTGTGTATCTTTATATATATATATGTGTGTGTGTGTGTGTGTGTGTGTGTGTACGTGTGTATGTATTTAATATACATGTTGCTTCATTTGATAGACCATACACTCCTTTAGGGTAGAGTCTTTCATTTTGTGTCTAGAACAGTGAATGAAAAAAAAGTATGTACATAGTAAACACTTGTTGATGAATTGGTATAGCTTATTTTTTTACGTTCCAAGGATTATATTTTTATCTTTAAGATTTTACAATTTTATACTTATGTCTCAAATTCTCAAATTTTGGATTTTTCCATTCCATAATATTATTAATTATTTTAGCAGGATGACTATAGGCAAGTCCACATACTTTTCTCAATTCAAATATAAAGAGTCCAACTCCTTTGATACAGAGTCCAATATTTTCTTTTATTTTGCTTTATCTCTGAAAAATCAATCAATCTAATGTTTTTACTTTCCAGTCTTGCCACTGAGCTCATCATTTCATGATATATTATCATTAATTGTTGTATGACCAGGTTTATTCTTCTAATTATATTCTTATTTTTCACTGATCTTTATTCAACTTCAGTTATTTTACTTTTTATTCTTCTATTTATGCCTTTTAGTTCTTTTTTATATTTTGTAAGTTGAACCTTTATCTTTTTATTTGTTTCTTTTTATTTTACTGTAGAGCCTTTCTTTATGTTTGATGAGTTTATTATTCAATTCATTTCATCATGAGCATTTATTCTATTTTTTAAATAATAGAAGAGATGAATGGGGCGGCTAGGTGGCACCGTGAATAGAGCACCAGCCCTGGAGTCAGGAGTACCTGAGTTCAAATCCGGCCTCAGACATTTAACACAAAAAACTAGCCGTGTGCCCTTGGGCAAGTCACTTAACCCCAACTGCCCTCCAAAAAGAAAAAAATATTTAAAAAAATAGAAGAGATGAATAAACAATTTCTTATTTTATGGTGATCTATGAAATGAAAACTTGTTCTTTATCTTGACCCTGGACTTTGTTTTTGAAAAATTATATTTGAATTTCATTTAATTATTTTAGTGACTTTAATTATTCAATTCATTTAATCTTTTGCTGTTTATTATACTATTTTCTTTGCAAATTCAGCATGTAATTTCAGCTAAGATTTGTCCCTTTCTTTGCCAGAGTGGCATGGTGGATAGTGTTGGATATAGAATCATAAGATTTGGGTTGAAATCCTCTCAGAGAACTCCATAGCTAGGTCATGATGATAATGGGCAAATCACTTATCCTCTTAGAGATTTTAATACACATGTTATCTACTTCCTACATCCTTAAATTATGAGGGTTATTGTAAAGCCAATCAGCAGTAGATTCCTGAGAGAATGCTACTGTGAAGAGCTTTTAAGATTCACATTACACAGTATTAATGAATACTCTGCTTATTCCATTACAAAACCAGATTCAGTACAATGTTCATAGTATCAACAATTCACAACATTATATACAATCTTCAGAAAAAGGAGAGTCTAAATATTATATCTTATTACAGAAAGGAACAAGGAACAAGAGATGAATAAGCTGGTTTCCCTACATTTTAAAGATTCAATCAATCCAGCTAAGGATTCAATCAATCAATTAACAAAAGGAATGACCTAGTTTCCCTAAGAGGGAGCTGATTCAATCAACAATTCACAATATACTGATCTTCCACTCCTGGGGCAACCATTAACTGTAGTTTCCAAATAAAGTACTTAGAAAACCACACAATCCTTCCACCCCTTGATTTCCAACAAACCTCAGTTTAGTCCAAGGGGAGGCCTTTTCTTCATTTTGACTCTGGGTAGTCTCTCTGATTCCCTGGATCCTTTTCCCTGGTCCCAGCTCCCGCCTGACTCTGTCAAACAATCACCTAGAGTCAGGAGCTGAAAGCTGACAGGTTC
>CM053599.1:156842775-156865403 GCA_028646575.1 Pseudocheirus occidentalis | reverse complement strand
ATCTATTTTTAAGGTGTTATTTTCTTAAGTCAGGTTGTTGACTCTCTTTTCATGATTTTATTGCATCATTCTCATTCCTCTTCCCAATTTTTCCTCCACTTCTCTCATTTGGTTTTCAAAATCCTTCTTAAGCTGCTCTATGGCCTGTAACCAGTCTACATTTTTCTTGGAAGCTTTTGGTGTGGGTGTACTGACTGTGTTGTCTTCCTCCCATTCTATGCTTTGATCTTTTTTGTCTCCAATAAAGGAATGTAAAGTTGCATTGCTGGGTTTACTTTGTTTCCTTTGCCAGTCAATTACTTGACTTTTAGGTTCAGTTGAACTCTGCTTTTAGAGGGGAGAACTCTGTCCCAAATTGCTGGGGTTTTCACAGCTGCCAGAGCTATTAGGAGGCCACCATTTCTGTAGCCTTTACAAGCTTTGGTTCACTGAAAATGAACCTCAGGACCCAAGACTGTGATCCCTATGCAGGCAGCTCAATGCAAGAGCACTTAGCCTCTGAATGATATCTTGGCATCCCTGCAGTCTGCAGGCCATGAGATCTGAAGCAGCCACTTGGAGGAGACTGCAGTGCCACTGCTTCAGCTGCTTTTAGCCCTAGGGCAGTTAGTCACGCCCTCTTCTCCTAATTTTTCATAGTTCCACTGACCTTTCACTTAGTCCTTGTTTCTTATGGGTTGTTAATTCTGGAAAACATCACTGCTGCTAGTGATTTGCACTCCAGCGATGACTTCTTCTAGCTGCCCTAGGGCTCTATGCTCCCAGCATGCTGTAATGAACCCTTTCCCATCTGCCTGGCAGGCTGCCTTCAGCAGGACTTTTGTTTCTCTTTCATTTTGTGAGTTCTGGAGCTTTAAAATTTTCTTAGAGTCATATTTTATAGGTATTTGTGGTGGTTATGGGAAGAGCTGTGGTGTTTTGATGCTTCTATGACACCATCTTCACTCCTCCCCCCTCTCTAGTGTTTTTAATAGTAATGCATGTTGCATTTTGTTAAGTCTTTTTCACATTTATTGAGATAATCATATTCTTTCTGTCAAGTATGTTGTTGATATGATCAATTACACAGTTTTCCTAATATTAAACCATTCCTGCATTCCTGATATTAATCCTACTTGACCAAAGCATGTTATTCTCATAAGTTGCTGTAATCTTTTTGCTAATATTTTATTTAAAATTTTTGCATCTATATTTATTAAGGAAATTAATCTATATTTTTCTGTCTCTGTTTTGGGTCATCCTAGTTTAGGTACCCCATACTTGTATCTTAAAAAGAATTTGGTAGCAGTCCTTCATCAGTTTTTACAAATAGTCTCTGTATTAATGGAATTAATTTTTCTTTACATTTTTGGTAGAATTTACTTCTAAATTCATCTGGTTCTGGAGATTATTTCCTAGGGAATTTATTGAATGTTTGTTCTTTTTCTTTTGCTGGTATGGTTTTATTTAAGTGTCTTACCTCCTCTTTTGTTAATCTGAACAGTTTATATTTTTGTAAGTATCGTAGCTTTTTAAATGAGTTTCTGCTTTTGGGGTTTAAGTGGCTCTGTCTCATACTTTCTGTGCTGAGGGGTAGGGGCCTGATTACTGGTTTTGTGTGCTGTGGCCTCTGGTTCTTGCAGCTGGAAACATTATAATAATGCAGCTTACCTGGTGCTGAGTTGGAACTGGCTGGTATATGCTAAGGCTAGGTGTAGTCCCTCGGCATTTCTCCAGGGTTACACTGAAGCTTGGGGGTGTGGCATGTGGGGGAAGAGTGGTCTGGCTACTTTAGGCCTCCTCCTCCCCTTGGACTGCACTACAAAATAAGCAGGCTTAGCTGCAGTTGAATGCCCATCTGTTCTTTCATCTTTCAATTCCCCAGGCTGTGTGAAGGCATGCCTGGTGTGCTTGTGTTGGCACTTGTTGGCTCCACCACCCTAAGGCTTATTATCTCCCTCTAGTTGGTTGAGATTGGGTTTGTTGCTGTCTTGATGGGATGCCTCCTGTCCTGTACTAGTTCACTTCAGTCACAGCAAAAAGGCCTCCTCCCCCTAATCCTCAAATTGGAATACTAATGTATTGTTTTTGGAGCTGATCCACCCATTCTGGAGAGGAATTTTGAACTATGACCAAAGGGCTATAAAAGTGTGCAAACCCTTTCACCCAGAAATATCACTTCTAGGGCAGGATTCCAAATGCCAATTCAAAAATGGGAATGTGACCCACATGAGCAAAAATGATTATTTATAGCAGTTCTTTTCCAGTGACAAAAAATTTCAAGAGCTGCCCATCTATTTGGGAATCCGTGAACAATTTTTTGTTCATGATTATCATGGAACACTATCATGTTATAAGGGATGTGAGCAAGATGCTCTCAGAAAAACCTAGAAGGAATTATATGAGCTAATACAAAGTGTAATATACTGTGAACAAAGTAACAGCAAAATTGCAAGATGATCATCTCTGAATGACTTAGATGTTCTCAGTCATGAAGACCACAATAATCTGAAATGAAGCAAATGAATGTTGTTGTTTTAAACTCATCTTTAGTTTCAATCCTGACCTGTCTTAAGGGTCAGCATCTTTTTGGTATGAGCCTTCTTAGTATTCCCACCATCACATCAAAGCCAGTCTGTATCCAATCTCTTGCCAAGACTTGTCAATTTTACCTTCATAATAACTTTTGAGTGATCTTACTTTCCTCTTCTGACAGTTCCTTCAATTTGGAGTGAGTCCTTACCACCTAATGCATAGATTATTGTAGAAGTCTGTTGATTGATCCACTTGCCACTTATCTCCCAATTCCAGAATATCTTCCACTCAGATATTAAAGTGATCTTCCTAAAGTTCTGTTCTAACCATATCACTCCCCCTTCAGTAAACTGCAGTGATTCACCACCACCTCCAATAAAATACTGCGTTTTGGCACTCAAAAGCCTTCATAACCTACCTCCACTCCCTTACCTTTCTAATCTTCTTGCATATTATGCCTCGCTTGTCCAGTTCCTTCTATCCATTGAAACTGGCCTCCTTTCCTATTTCTCACACACAGGACACTCCATCTCCCAGTTCCAGAATTTTTACAGTCTATATTTTATCCCTGGAATTTTCTCATTCCCTCATCTCTGCCTCCTGGATTCCTGAAGGTCCAGGTAAAAATTCATCTTCTATGGGAAACTTTTTGCAATATCCCTTAATTCTAGTGCTTTCCCCTGTTGATTATCTTCAATTGTCTTTCAATAATGTTTATCTATATATAATTGTTACATATTGTCTCCCTCATTAGACTAAGAGCTCCTTGAAAGCGGGAACTATCTTTTTCCTCTTCCTTTCCTCCTAGAGATGAGCAGTGCTTGGTACAGAGTAAGCCTTCATAACTGTTCTCTTGACTGACTAACTTATCATATCTAAAACATGTTGTTATCTATTCCCCCAAAATGTTCCTGATTGAGAATCCCCATTTCTATCCATAATAACATCATATCTGTAAACACATGAAATCAAAAATAGGAAATAACAATCAATCTTACCTCTTTTTGCAACCAGTAACTGAATTAGTCACTCAATCCCAGAGATTTTTGTAATTACAAATTCAGATGGAGATTTGCAATGTCTCACATCTTCACTTACTATCCTTTCTCACTACAAGTGTCTGAATCTAATTTTTCATTAAACCCTGGGAAGAAAGAAAACTTTGGAAGACTGTTACAATGGAAGGGAAATCAATGGGTTAAATTTCAGATCTTCCACTTACTATCTGTATGAGGCTAAGCAATTTATTTAACTTTTCTGAGCCTCAGTATCCTCATCTGTAAAGTGAGGCTATTGTACTAAATGTCCTTTAAGTTCCCTTTCAGATCTGAGTCTATGATCCTATGGGGCAGGTAGGTGGCACAGTGGATGGAGTGTTGGGCCTAGAGTCAGGAAGACCTGAGTTCAAATCCAGCCTCAGGCACTTAATAGATGATCCTGAGAAAGTCACACAACCTCTGTCTTACCTTGGTATCCTCAGCTGTAACATGAGGATAATAATGACACTTACTTCACAGGGATGCTTGTGAGATTCAAATGAAATATCTACAAAGTTTCAAGCACAGTACCTGACACATAATAGATGTTTAATACATGCTTGTTTCTTTCCTTTCCTTCTACAAAATCATACCTCAAATATTTAGTAGCTTTGTAATTGATAACAGTTGAAAATATTTTATTGGAGGCAACCTAAGAGATCATGAATAGAAGCTTAAACTTGAAAATTGCCCTTGTGGTTGAAGTCTTGAGAACATATGGAACATATCCTATGCTTTATTATATGAGCTCATCATATGTTTACAGTTGGTCCAGACGGAGACACTCGAGCTTATTTTACATATTTTACATTGCCATCCCAACAGGAGTCAAAGTCTTCAGCTGATTGGCTACCCTTCATGGTGGTAATATCAAATGATCCCTGCAATACTTTGAGCTTTAGGATTTATTTTTCTATTCACAATTGGAGGATTAACAGGAATTGTCCTAGCCAACTCATCACTAGGTATTGTACTTCACGACACTAAGTAGTAGCTCACTTCCACTATGTCCTATCAATAGGGCAGTTTTCGCAATCATAGGTGATAGATATATAAATATAATCATTTAGATAGAAAGGAGAAGAGAGAATTGTCTCTGTAGCCAGTGAACTTCAGACAAAATCCTCCTCAGACATTCATTTACTACATGAATTTAGGCAAGTGACAAATTCTCTGGGTCTTATTTTTTTTATGGTAAAATGAAGGGATAGGTCCCAACCAGTTTTATATTTGTGATTCAATAAAAGAATAAGGATCTCAGTATATTTGCAGTAAATATAGGAGTCTCCCAAGAACAGATTCAATCAGAAGTGGAAAAAGACAAGAGACACCACGCAATTTAAATTTCTCTTAGGGTCATTGACTAATTTCTTCAAAGTTCCAAGCTCTTAAGTTGGTGTTCTTGAATGTTAATATTTACATTGCTAGTTATGTATTCCAAACATATTTGAATTATATTTCTAAAATCATGCCTTTGTCATTCTTTTAATAGGAATGGCATACCCAATTAAAAGTCAGGGATCAATTGATGGTGTAGCATTTTATAAGACGTTTCTGATCACCTTAATGATTTTAACAATCATATCCTTATTTGGCCCCAAAATGAGGCCTAGACACACATACCAAGTTGAAAATTAGCTTATTGAAGTCAGTAAGAATAATAAAGGTCATAGTGACAGTAACAACAACAATAATACTAATAACATGTCCTACAAATTAATAATGCAACTCCTCCCTCCTCTCAATAGAGAAGTTGGGAACAAATAATGAGGATGTGGAATATATTAGACTTGGTCACTGTGTTAGTTGATCTTGCTTGAACGCTTCTTTTTTGTTACAAAGAATAGCTTATGTTGGGTGAAGCAGTTAAATGGAAATTACCATGGAGTCAAAACAGAGACAATGATCAAAGTTAGAAATAAATCAGCCTAATAACCATCTTAACAGAAAAAAAGTTTTTTTTTTTACTATTACTTTTATCGCAAATATTTTAGTAAAAACAAAAAAGGCCTGTTAGTGCATGCAGGGTATGTAGACAAAGCTTAGTTCATCAAAGAAAAAAAAATCACCTGAAAAATAGTAAATAGAAATTCTCTATAGACATAATCTACATGTTTAGTTCTAGCAAATAATGTTTAGGTTTTTTTCTTTTGAAAAGCTATTATTCTTTTTGCAAGTCATTTGTCTTTGGTGGTTCATCATTTTTAATGCAGAATTATCATAGAGGAAGTTGTCATTTAATTTTCTTTAACAAGATGGAAGGGTCATTAAGCTTAATGTTTCTTAAATGTCTCAGAACCTCATACCTTCCCTATTGACAAGGGAAACTGATTTAGCTGTCTGGAAATTCCAAAGGTGGTTTTTCATTAAATATATGCTCCCTAATTGATTGTGGCAAATTATTCTCATGATAGAGAAATATGTACCCAAATTCCATGTAAACACGGTGTCTGTGAACATCAACAATGATTATAATTAAATGTCCTCAAAGCAATATTTTGAAAAGAATTAGCCACATCTTTTCTTAGGAGGCTTGGTGAAAGGAACTGTTGTCAATGAAACAGTGAACCCAAGAATCAAAGGATCTGGGTCCAGAGGAGCAAATTTTTTAAACTTACTGACTGAAAAGCTGCCCAGAAATGAGGGTTTATTTTCTGTCTCATGGGACTTAAATACTATTTCTGACAGATTATTCATGAGTGGTCTTTTTATAACAGTGTCCTTCTTTAAAATATTCGACTACATCTGCTTTGACTCAATCTGGCAGCTTTTGGTATGAATTATCTGTAAATAGATCTATGTAGAGCTTGGTGCTCTAAAATCATATTTTCTTTTTTTTTTTGCTTTTTATTTTGGAGGAGGAAGGCAGGGCAACTGGGGTTAAGTGACTTGCCCAAGGTCACATGGCTAGTTTTTGTGATAAGTGTCTGAGGTCAGATTTGAACTCAGGTCCTCCTGAATCCAAGGCCAGTGCTCTATTCACTGTTCCAGATGTATGCTATAGAGATTATGTTGGTGCATCCTGAACATTTTCATAAATGCCTTTTCAAAATACATGTTATAACATGGAAAAGTAGCATGAGACAGAGGAAAAGGCACTGAATTTGTGAGTCAGAGAACTAGAGTTCCATCTAGACTCTGTCAATAATTAACTATGTAACCTTGGGCATGTCACTTGTGCACTCTGTACTTCAGGTTACATATATTAAATGAAGGATTTTGGACTAAAATTTTGGGGTTAACTTATTTTTATCTGTCATGGAAACCACTGGTAGCCTAGGGAAATTCATGAGTCACTTCTCAAAATACTGTTTTTGAATACATAATATAAATTATATAGAATCACAAAGGAAGCCAATTACATTGCAATATGAATATCAAAATACCAAAATCAAAATAATAAAAGTTCAAGGTCCTAGACTAAGAACCCCTGGCCTAATGATCTCTATGGTCCCTTAGAGCTATCAAATATGGTGATATTGCCATGAGGTCTTACAGTAATCTTTATTTAAAATATTGGACGCTTGAAATGCACATTGATCTTATTCCATTTGAGGCAAAACTAAAAAATTTTAGCTGACAAGAGAACTTTTACAGGGCTAACCCCAGACAAAAATTATGAATTAGATGAAATGTAGAAGCAGTAGAAAGCTAGCTTGAGAGTCAAGAAGGCATATGTTCAAATTCTACCTGTGACAAAAATTAAGTTCAATACATGTAAATCATAACCCTCTTGAACCTCAGTTTTCACATCTGTAAATTGAAGACAATTTTAGCACCTGCCTTAGAACTTTATAAATATTATCTATTACTTCTAATTTTTAGCCCCACCTTCCCCTTTCTGTATTTTTCTCAGGCTTCCAATAAATCATACAATATTTTAATGTTTACTAGCTTCCTCTTTTGTTCTCTCTTTGTCTCTGTCTTTCAGTTTCTCTGTCTCAGTATCTCTGTCTATCTGTCTCTGGTTTTATCTCTGTCTCTTTTCTTTCTTATACAAACTTTCTATCAAAAATGATCAACAGTGTAAAGCCCTTCATAACCTACCCTTCTCTTACTTTTACTGTTTTTTTATACCTTACTTCTTGGCATTTGCTCTTCTATCCAGTGACACTGGGTTCCTGGCTGTTCTCATTTGTCTGGGCATTTTTTTCTGGCTGTCATCCATGCCCAGAACATTCTCCTTCCTCAACTTCCCCTACTGACTTTCCTGGATTCCATTAAGTCCAAATTAAAATTCTCTTTCTTCAGGAAGCCTTTCCCATCACCCTTAATAGTAGTTAATTTCAATTTTTCTCTCTGTTAATTATTTCCCATTTATGCTGAATGTAAATTGTTTTGTATATAATTGCTTGAATATTGTCCCTTCCATTAGATTGTAAGCTCCTGGAGGGCAGGGACTATCTTTGCCTCATTTTGTATCCTGGTCACTTAGCATAGTTCCTGGTATCAAGTAGGTATTTAACAAATGATTAATGATTGATAAAATTATGACCCCTCTAAAGGAAATTTATATTTAAAAGAGATAAAAGTCTTTCATAAAATTAATGAATAGCTAATGTCTGAAATTCAAGCATCCACATGTAGTGTCTGGAAAGCACACTTTGAGGCATTTGTCATCCTTGAAATCACACATATTGTGGTTGCCTGAGTAATTTTTTGTGCCTACATACATGACAAAAAATCAAATAGCTATTCAATTCTGAGAGGATGGGTGAGAAGGCGAACTGGAGAAATGGTCTTATGGATTCATAAATGAATTGTAGGGGCCACCAGAAGAAGAAGTTGTGTTTAAAAACATATTTCAAGAGTTCAATCACAATCAATCACTGAGACATGATGTATTTATTTCAAGTACTTTTCTAGAAAACACCAAATTACATATAAATAAGCAAATTAATAAATTATGTATATATGTGTATGTATATACACGTGTGTATGTATTATGTATTATGTATGTATGTATGTACGTGTATGTATGTATGTATATAGGAATATTCATGCTCTTGAGACAGATTTCTCTTAAAGGGGTATCTAGAAAACAATCACCCAGAATGAAGTAACAGTTTTGTTATAGGATCCTCTTCACAGAAGAAGTTATTTCAATATTTCAAGGAGACATTTGGTACTATGGGTAGGTAAGAAAACTAAAGCAGTTCCATATTATATGTACTTCCTTTGTCTCGTTCCTGATACCATTCTTATTACAATCCTGACCCTGTCTGCAACTTTTCTTACTCCTGAAGCAGCAAGGGCAATCCAATTTCCTAATACTAGCCTTGCAACTGGTCCATTCAAGGTATACCACATCCACATCCCCTTTTCCTACTCTGCAAGCCTCTAGCAACAAACTCCATCCAATTCTGAGGTACCCATTACCCAATTCATCCCCTGCCTAAGGTGAAACCTATATATATAGGTCTTGTCTTTTTGTTGCTTTGACAATTTGACCCACAGTACAAACTTCACTAATAAAAACTACAATCTTTTTGAGTTTTGGTAGGAGGTGTAAAGAGCAGTTATGGACAAATAAGTTTCCATTCAATTCTTTATTGTGGCATGGAAATATCTTCTAGTTCTAAAAGGGTATGACACTAGTATTCCAACCTTGAGAGGGGCAAATTGGACCCATTCACAGTATAGGTCCTTGAAATCAGGGGTATGCTGGAGTCTGCTTACACCAGCTCATGGGAACCCATTTTTAATTTTTAGTGAGAGCATTTTATGCCTTTGAAATTGACAAATAGTACAAATCAGGGCTAGACTAATTGTTTTATTTTCTTCCTAGAATGAACAAAAGTGGTGGTAAAAGTTATAATAACAAAGATTAAACTTAAAACTGTGTCATCTACCTATCTATCTGTCTCTGTCTGTCTGTCTATCTATCTCTGTCTATCTATCTATCTGTCTGTCTGTCTGTCTGTCTGTCTGTCTATCCATCTATCTACACATATATGTATGCATCTATATGTGTGTATGTGTGTGTGTGTGTGTATATACATATACATATATATATATATATATATATTCTCCCCAGAAAATTGGTTGTTAACCATTTATCAACAAGCCCCTGTTTATAACTGACATGAGGTTCATATAATAAAACACATCCTATTTAAATGCAGAGGGTTTGTTGACCTCTTGGTGGTACTTTTTATTTATTTTATTTTTGTATTAGGAACTCACAAGGTAATGAAAGAAATTTGTAGTTCTTGTTCACCTACTTCAGTCATTTCTAACTCTTTATGACCTCATTTGGGGTTTGTTGAAAACTATACTGGAATGTTTTTCCATTTTCTTCTACAACTCATTTTACAAATTAGGAAACAGGAAAAAAAAGGTTAAAAAACTAGTCACAGACCTAGTAAGTATCTGAGGCCAGATTTGAATTCAAGTCTTCATGACTCTAGGCCTGGTGTTCTATCCAGCACAAATTTCTATTTGTAGAGTTCATAGCCAAACAGGGGGTAGAGAGGAACACAGAGGACAAAATGGACAATTTTGATTAAATAAAAATAATATTGATTGAAAATTTTTAATGTGTTTTTTTCACATAAAAATTCAATGAGACCAAAATTAGAATGAAGCCAATTAACTTGGGAAAAATACCTTCATAGAAATTTTCTCTGCTAAAGGTATTTTATATTTATTTGTATATGGAATTAACTCATATTTATAAGAATATTAGCCATTCTCCAATTGAGAAATTTCTAAACGATAGGAATAGAAAGTTTTCAAAATAATAAATTCATGCTAAGAATAGCCTTCAGAAATTCAAATTAAAGCAATTTTACATTTGAGTTCATATTCATCATATTGTTAAAGAATAAAAAAAAATATAATGATAAATGTCACAGGACTGTGGGAAAGCAGATATATCATTGCATTGTTGATGGATCTAAGCCCCCAGTCACTAAACTTTTGGTACCTATGGATCTAGTAACTACAGAGATTAGAGATGAAATAATAAGGAAAATTAACAAAATACATGAACAAAAATGTTTATAGAAGCTCTTTTTGAAGTGATAAATAACTTTAACTGAGGGCAAGTGTCCAGTGAAGAGCACATAAACAAATTATGGTACATAAAATTTACTGTAATATTATTGTACCATAAGAAATGACAAAAGGAATAATTTCACAGTGATATAGGAAGAATTATATGTGATATTACAGAATGAAATGAGGAAACGAGTAGAACCAGGAGAACAATTTCTATAATAACTATATTTTAAAGTCAAATGGCTTTGAAAGATGTGAGAACTTTGCCTAAAGGAATGAATTAGCATAATTCTAAAGAATCAGTAATGAAGCTTGCCATCTACTTCCTAACAAAGTAGTAATAGATGCAAGTTGCAGGAAGCATACATTTTTTAATATGACCAACACAGGAGTTGGTTTTCCTTGACTAGTTCTATTTGTTACAGGTTTCTCTTTTCTTCCACCCTCCCCCCACTCCCACTGGAGGAAGAGTAAAGGACAAATTATTTACTAATTTAAAAAAATATGAAATTGGTGTTTCCCTTTCCTTTTCTAAATTCAATATCTTCAACCTGTGTGCTTGATTCCATCTCATCCCAAATTCTCCTGATTACAGTCTTCCTGGTTGCCTTTCTTTCCTGTACAGCTTGCCTTTGGGACAGAGATATGAGACAGTAACTGGCCTTGACTCCAAAAGCAGAAGAGGAAATTTGAGAATTTATTAAAGAAGAAGAGACTTGATAGCCAACATAAAAACAAATGTGATGCTGAAACATAATTCTATGAGACAGACCAGCTGAAGATTTAGATTGACCATGTGCTTTGATATAGTAGTGGCTGTTGTGTCACCAGCAGGACCCTGCATCTCTGAGGTGGTGAGTGCCAGCCCAAGGGACTGTTACAGTAGAGATAGTTCTTTGGTTTGACTGTAAAGCTGCTTTCACTCTTCTGATTAGGTGAGCATGTTTGGCCCTTGACACTGGACCACAGGTTAAGAACTCCTGACATAAAAACTCTTAGTCCCCAGATAAGTTCCCACGAATCAAAAAAACTGTAGCTTTCAACGTAGATCTCATTTGCCTACTATAAAAACCCATTGGCCAACAGAGATCTCAATTGTATGTATATTGTTTAAAGATTACAAATAGGGATAAGACAAGGGAGACAGTGTTCCTGACTCTGAGGGAAAAGTTCTTTTTTGATCCATGGGAACTTATCTGGGGACTTGGAGTTTTTTATGTCAGTATTTCTTAACCTATAGTTCAATGTCAAGGGTCAATTTCTGACCTGGTCCATAAATGGGAAGTCTGGTCCAGGATTTCTCTCAGGATTTCATCCCTGTGCATGTCTTAAGACTGGCTCACCATCTCTTCCTGACTTTTAGGAGTTTAGGAAGTGATAAACAAGCAGTGACCCAGACATAGATGCATGCAAGGACACTAAAACATATGGATTTATGTAAATGAACAAGGACATTAAACATTTTTTCATGGGAACCTAAGAAATAATTGCTTTACATTGATTATATAAACCCTGCTCTCTGATCAATAAATTGGAACTGCTATGACAGAACCCACCTGGCTCACGTCCATCATTCCACACTTCCTTGTTCAGCTTGTGGCCATTTTGTTGCAGGCATCAGTCCAAGAACTTATATAAAAATATATTTTGATAACTCTATTTTGATGCAGTTTGTTTCCTTTATAATTCTATGTATTTTATGTGTTTGAAAACATAATGTTGAGGAACACATAGGTTTTACCAGATTGTCAAAAGAGTCTGTGAGACACAAAAATCTAAAAATAATTCTTTTCATACAATAATGACACGTTGAAATTCAATACAAATCTAGTTATACATAAAGAACTGGTTGGGGCAGCTAGGGTGTAGTGAATTGAGCACTGGCTCTGGAGTCAAGAGAACCTGAGTTGAAATATGACCGCCGCAAACACTTATTAGCCAGGTGACCTCAGGCAAGTGACTTAATTCCAGTTGCCCTTCCCTCCCCACTCCAAAAAGCAAAACAAAAGAAAAAACCAAAAACCAGAACTGGTGATAGTGTTAGACTACATGGGAGTAATAAGCTTTCTGACACTTTTGAACCAGCCAGCAGACTGATGGCGTGAGCATGAAAGACAAACCACTTCCTCTGATGGAAGAGAGAAATGGCAGAAAGTCATAAGTACATGGAAAAGTAAGCAAAATGGACTTTCCCTCAAAGAATTATCACCCACCTCAAACATACTGGTAGCTTAATATGCCTTGCACAGTATTACCACAGTACTTCCAAAATAGCCATTCCATTGACTACCATTTTTTTTCTCTGAAACTTTGCCTCAACCTGGAAACAGTTTCTTACCTTTCACTTCTATAATTCTTGATAATCTAGAACATTGTTACAATAATTAGCTCATGCTAATGCCTAAATGTAACATTCTGTTATAATAATTAGCTCATTTTAAACCCAGGAGACTGGAATAATGTTTCCATAACATCCACATTGTCCTTTTCTCTTCAGCTTAGGGAGTTTATTTTAGACAGAAAATTATGAGTTCAGTCACACTTGGCTCTAAGGCCCCAGTTAGAAAACTAATGTTTATACATAGATTGGGTTCTTTGCTTTACTTTACATTTATAGCTATCTCTAGTTTTCTTTTGGCCTTTTTGCGATTCAGGCAAAATTCAGTTTACAGAAATGTCTGAGTAACGAACCAACAGACTCTATTATAATCCTTGGGAATCATTTTGAAGAGAAGTTAAATAACTGACAAGAGGAAACAAGTTGCTTAGAAGAGCTAGGGTTCAAATTCATGTTTCCAGACTAAAAATCCGGTACTCTTTTCATTATGCCTCTCTGCCTCTCTTGTGTGACTTGCCCATGATCATAAAGCTAGTAAAGGTCTGAGATGGCATCTAAACCTAGGATGTTCTGACTCCAAGGGCATCATTCATTACTTTACTCAGTTCCATTATTCTGCCAATATGATACACTGCATTTTCTAGAATATGTCCTCTTCATCTACGAACCCTCTAGGACATTTTTATTGCCTTTAGGGTACTTTTTATATCCTACGTTTTATTATATTTTATATGTATTTATCTTACCAGTTCAGCTAATGTGAAATAGGTACCAATTTGTTACTAGCTATTCAGATTAATTTTCCCATATTGACATTTTAGTGAGTTGTGTTCTCTCCTAGCTTAATGCCTAAATCCATATAAAATGTGTGTCTATGGAAGACTTC
Organism: Pseudocheirus occidentalis; assembly: GCA_028646575.1. NCBI lineage: Eukaryota > Metazoa > Chordata > Mammalia > Diprotodontia > Pseudocheiridae > Pseudocheirus > Pseudocheirus occidentalis. The sequence continues at coordinate 156,851,626 of CM053599.1, read as the reverse complement.
TAATCAGTTGTCACAGTCATGGGAATTTCAAAATACCATGTCAGATTTCAGATATTCTAGGGAATAATTCTGGTCATGCAAGACGTTCACTATTTTTCACACGCAGTTTCCTATAGCACCTTCAGTGAAAGAAAGAGCACAGGCAGGGGAAAACCTTTGTTCCAATTCAATTTTGTTATTAACTAATGGAAGGAGCTGGTAAACTTTATTTAATGTCTTTGAGCTTCAGTCTCCTCATCTGTAAAATGAAACGTATGGCAAAACATTAAGTCTTTCAAAACACTTCCAAGTTCAAAATTCTTTGAATTTTTAGGAAGAAATAGAAATTGAAGGCATACTGTACTGAGAATGAGAATATACATTGGGCTGACACAATGACTGAATTTGGAACCTTACCTTTTGGTGGTAGTTAGGTGGCACAATAGAGTGCAAGGTCTGGGGTCAGGAATTCAAATCTGAGCTCAAACACGACTTCAGTTACTTACAAGCTATGTGATCCGACTCAAGTCACTTAACCCTGTTGTCCTCAGTTTCCTCATCTGTAAAATGAGCTGGAGAAGGAAATGACAAACAATTCCAGGATCTTTGCCAAGAAAAACCCCAAATGGGTTACAAAGAGTTGGACATGACTAAAAACCTTTTGTCTGTGTATGATTTATTTTCATTGCTTATAAAATTAAAGAATTAAACTCAAGGATCACTTCTACATCTCTGTTAGCATTCTATATTTTATGACCCTTTCCAGTTCATATTCTAGTCAAGATTCTTTCCAATTGTAACATGTTGTGATTCGCAGACATCTACTAATTTTGTACAATGAAATAGCATTCACTTGGAACAGTAGCCAAGTGTATTCATTATTGAACTCTGTTTTGTTCTGTGACATAGCATATGACAATCTTTAAATCCTGACACCTTTATCAAAGCATCTCACCTTCATCTCCTATATCACATTTGCCTTGCAATCATCAAAAGAAAAAAAGTTTCTTTATCTCCATACCTAATGGCTACCATTATTTTTCTCCTCTCCTTTTTGCTGATTTGAACTGATTTAAATCACCCAAAATGAATTAACTTAAACCTAATAAAGCCAGTTGATTTTATGTGCCTGCGAAGTGCTGACCTGATGGTCTACAGTTAAGCTCACTTAGGTGGAAAAAAAAAGCTTCAGTAAAAATCACAGCAAATAATGCAAACCAGTCATCCTACCTATACTTATAAGCTGACTTCTCCAGGAACTGAGAAGAAATGCTCCAACATTTTATTTCCAACTAGAGAATTCAGATATCTTCCTTCACTGATATTTGCCACTCTGTAAAAGTGTTACCTCTTTACTGGTGTGTGTGTGTGTGTGTGTGTGTGTTTATCTTTGTTTTTAGTTTGTGCTAATGCTCTCATATTTTGTCAGTTATAGAGGAGTATAAAATGCATAAATTTCCCCCTCCACTCTATCCCTCTAATGTTCCATTTGGTTTTTAATGTTATAGATACCACTTGAAATTACCCTTAAATTAAGAATTACAGTCTTTCAATAACAGGGTCAAGTCAATAACCTGAATTTCAAGTAAGACATCATGCCTCTTAATGCTGAAGTGAATACCATTCAAATGCATATACCAATACAACTTTGTCTCCATTAGCAGAGTGGAATTATTAGCACCTAGCTACCCAGAGACCATTGAGCATCAGTGTGCAATTGCTTTTTTATGATTATTACAATAGTAATTTATTTTCTTTTAACTCTCAATGATTCTCTTTGGAGAACAGTCTCTTCTAATGTGTTCAGAGAAGCCTTAGGCCCTTGGCAACAATATTTACTACTCTCAATATTAGGATATCTCCCTGTTTTGTGCCTATTTACAACATTCATAAAACATCTGCCAAAATGCTGAAATCAGCTCTGAGAAAGCAGAGCTAATGGTGCCCTATGAAATGAGGAGGTTTGAGAGACAGAGATTTGGAAGGCTATAATTACTTCAGCTCTCAGATTGGAATCTGTTGTGTTTTTAGCATTGTGAAACATAGAGAATTGGAGAATAAAGCATGAATGTATATATGCAGTCATCTACTGTAAATGAATCTATTGGGCTTATTATTTGCATTACCCAAATACCAACCTTTGCTGCATGCATGCACACACAAACATTCATACATGCACACAGGAGCAGAATTAGAAGCGGCCTTGATAAAAACAAAAATATATTTCTTTACACTAAGAAAACAATAATAACAAGTAAGCCAAGCAGCAACAAAAAAAAATCCCCTTAGTACTCTCTTGATGTCTGAGTAGTACAACATTAAAGGCAAAACAAAACAAAATGAAATTATATGACTCAGCAGTTCTCAACTTGTGTGTTGTGACCCCTTTGGGGTTCGAACAACCCTTTCACAGTGTTCGTAGGGTCCACCTAAGACCATTGGAAAACACATATTTCAGATGGTCTTAGGAACCAAGATACCATGTTCCACTATCCATCTCTAGGTGGGTCTGCCCACATGCAGACATGCCCACATATGAGTATTAAAGGGTCGCGGCATTTTATATTTCTAAGTAAAGATCATATTTAGCATTTCTTATGTGTAGGACTAGAAACTGAGTCACAATGCATGTAGATAAATTGCTAATATGGAGAATCAGATGAAGTTCACTCCAAAGAGTCCAGGGTGCACACCGGTCATTATGTAACTGATCAGATTAGCTGAAAATTTAATGTAGCAAGAAATAGTCCAGTGGCAGTGAGTAAAAGCCTCAATTGTTCCCTCAAAGGCAGATGCATCAGAGCTGTTTGGATACTAATCCAACATTCTTTGAAAATTATGTGTGAACTTCCTGAGTTGACAAACTTTGATTGAGGAAACCCCAAGTGCCTTCTCTCAGATTTAGCATAAAGACACATCCAGGCAAATGTTTCTGGGATAAGTTTCTGCTAAGCAAGCATATTTGCCTTCCTCTATACACAAATCTGAGGCAAGGCTGATAGGGACAATAAATGCATTTCTGATGGAGCTTTAAAAACACACACACCCCAATATGAAATAGAATCAGTAGAATAAAAGCTCCTGCAGCACAGCAACTGTTTTCATTTTTTCCTTTGTATTCACAACATACAGCCTGGTACCTGGCACCCAATAGTTCTTTAATACACATCTGTTGAAATGAATTGAATCATGGGATTATCAGATTTAGAAGGGGAAGGGGCTCTCGAGGTATCCAGTTCAACATCTGAGTTTTACAGATGAGGGAAATTGAGGCTTGAGGAAGTGATAATTGTACAAGGTCACATCACAAGTGGAATGGCAGAACTGGAATTTGAATCTAAATTGTCTTCTTTGAAAGATAATATCAAGGATACCTTTATTTTCCATTTATTCTTCCTTCCTTCCTTCTTTCCTTCCTTCCTTCCTTCCTTCCTTCCTTCCTTCCTTCCTCCCTCCCTCCCTCCTTCCTTCCTTCCTTCCTTCCTTCCTTCCTTCCTTCCTTCCTTCCTTCCTTCCTTCCTTCCTTCCTTCCTTCCTTCCTTCCTTCCTTCCTTCCTTCCTTCCTTCCTATCTTCCTTGGCAACTAAGTTGACTTTGCCAAGGGTTACACATCTACTAAGTGTATGAGTCCAAATTTGAAATCATGTCTTCCTGACTACAGGGTTGGTACTTTATGCCATTTGTTTTCATCAGTTAATTCCTTGGAGTAACTTTGTTGAATCCCCTCAAAGCTAAAATACAACACAAAACTATTTTTGCACCTCTTCATTCAAACTCTTCATCATCCATTTTCTAAGGGCAGACTTCATCATGTCTACTTGGATTTTTCTTTCCTCAGCTAACAAATGGAAATTATTACCATATGATCATTTAAAAATATTCCCCATATAACGTCAATGCCATATTCACAGCACCCAGGGCAGCTATACATATGTCGGTGTAGCTGTAAATCACAAAATTTAAGACTCTCCACGTGGAGCACAGAACCAAAACATTTATTCAAATACCAGAAAGCCTAATTCCATCACCAGAAAGACAAATCCATCATAGCAATCAAGAAGTTGGTACACATAACCAATGCAGCAAACACCCACTTCTCTAAGCCTTCCCTCCATCAGGCCTTTAATACAGAACAGGCTCCCTTAAAGCAAAAATGCCCCTCTCTCAATCATGCTAGCTGCTCTACCTCCACACTGCTTGCTACCAGCTCTGTTCTTGCTCTCCCCTGCTCCTTCCTATTCCAACCTTCCCGTTTCACCCTTTCAGCAATCTCCTTCCCTTCTCCCCCCGCCCCACCCTGCCCCGTGGTCTCCATTTGTCCTATTAAGGGGCAGGGAAGATATTCATATTCTCATTACCATTATATCCTCTTACCCCAGTATCTGATAATACTTCAAAATGTAAGAATTCTGATGAGCTAGAATAATGGAAGATTATAATACAAATAAATCATTATATCTATATCTATATATTATATATCAGATACACACATATATATATATATATTTATATCACTTACAATATATTACATAAATATATAAACAATACTATAGGGAATTGGAAATCAGTGGTCAGTTTCACTGTGAACAGGAGTATCTTCAGCAGCACTTAGCTAAGAGTGTCTCAGACCTATAGATTTTAAAAAATACATAATTTTATTTAATTTAATAATTAAGAACCAAATGCTTCCCTGAGTTACACATGTACAATTACTATTTATTTTAAATTGCATGCATTTCTACTGGGAGCTCAATTTCACCCAGGATAGTAGCATACATTTTGGTCAGTTCAGATACTTGGAAAAAGATGATAATAATAATTATGGTGTTGATGATGATTCAATGAACAATTATAAATGAAAATTATATGGAATGCTCATTGAAGACTAACATTTCTCATGTGAGAGTTTGCTAAGCCCTTTTCAGGACTACTCATCAACTAATGGTGTCCGCCTGTCACCCTATTCCCACATATGGGTCTAAGAAGCTGTAGCATGTGCAGTGGCCACACACCATCTCAATGGATAGGTAAACAATGTTGAGGGTAACTGACGGGCCTCAAAACTGTTGGTGAGTTAGGGGTACATATACTTCAAGGGTGTGTAGACTTCCCCTGGTGAAATGTGTGAATAAGAGCAATTTGTTCCAACAGCCATGAAGGGAGCTGAAGCAAGTACTATAGTGCACTTAGAACTTGTTCAGGCATTGAAGACACCAAGGTCATCCACTATATCCCAGGCCATCACCAGTCATCTTAACTATTGTTTTGCCACTCGAAGAGAAAGTGAGGCTGTCAAATTTGTGTGACTTTGTTTCACTTAAATCCAATTCATGGCAAGTCAAGACATCATTATATGATTCATTAGTCCTCTTTGAAAACAAAGAACAAACAATAAAACAACTTAAATAAGAGATCTCTATAGAGATCTTCTTAATGATATACTGAAGGCAAAACATCAATGGGATTTTTTTTCTTATGTTGTAGCAATTTTCATAAGTGGAAAGAGCACTAAAGAGTTGAGAATCTTTGCTTTCTCATTAACTGGATAAATGAGCCTAGGTAAGTTGCTTTTCCTCTCTAGAACTCACTTTCAATATTTGTAGAATGGGAGGATTGGCTTACATGATAGATTTAGAGACTTGGTGACTATGGAGTCAGCTAGTAATCTCATCATTTTAGAGATGATGAAAAGAGGTTAAGTGATTTGCCATGGTCACGCTGATAGTAAGTGACCAAATCAGGATTTGAATTTGGGGCTTACAATTCTAAAACCAGCTGCCTTTCCTGAACCATATATCTCCTAGGTTAAATTTAATAGCCCTTGTTCTCTAATTATGCTCTAAATCAGAAAGAGAGAACATTTTCCATGTGAGAAAAACGGATACAATCCCCAGATGTGTTTTATACTCAAAATTTGGGAAATAGCTTAATGTCTTAGTTTAAATTTCCTAGTTTAGCAAGTCTATTGATATTTCATAAAGATTGAAAAAGATTGATTGTATGCTATGAGGAACTTGGAAGTTGAAAAATTTCAATAGTAGTCCATTTCTTGGGTTGTATTATTTTTCAGACATGCACTTTTTTTTAAAAAGAAGCTAACGGTAATTGTAAAAACAAAAACAAAACAACAAATGGCCTGGAAATAATCTGAAAGTCTGATAATTGGGAAGCATCTGAATGAATTGTGATATATTAATATAATGAAATGATAAAATGACATTAAGACTGATTTATATATAAATGAAAGAAACTAGAAACAAAAGAACACACACACACAGACTCACACATACTAACGTACTAAATGAAAAGGAAAACTGTATTAGGAAGAATGGAAAAAGCAAGGAAATTTGAAGGTGTTTCAGCAGGAGTAGTTGTCAAATTTTAATGCATCTTTTGTACATTTAAATCATTGTGTAGAAAATGGAAATAATTTTTTAAAGATTTTTTATTGTTTACATCATTCATTTTGAAGAGATTTTGAGTTACAAATTTTCTCCCCATCTTTAACCCACCCACCACCCCAAAACAGTATATAATGAATCCGCCAATCTGCTCTCTCCTATGTCCTCCCCGATTGCCCCTCTGTCTTTCTGGTAGGGCAAGATGGATCTCCCTACTCCAGTGCCTGTATTTCTTAATTCCCAGTTGCATGCAGATAATAATAATAATTTTATATATATATATATATATATATATATATATATATATATATATTTTTCTTTTAACATTTGATTAAAGAACTTTCAATTCTAGATTCTTGCCATTCCTCACTTTTCATCCACCCTGACTGGAAAGACAAGCAATTCAATACCAGCTGTACATGTGTAGTTATGAAGAACTCCATAATGGACATAAAGTTGGAGACTGATTATATGTCCCTCCTTCCTCTCCCACCCTCCCCTTGTTCTATTGTTTTATCCTGTCCCTGTCCCTGTCCCTTTACAGAAGTGTGTACTTCCAGAAACCCTTCCCCCCACCCCGCCCTCTCCTCCATTATCCCACCTCTCATCCTCATCCCCCCTACTCTCCTGTATGGCAAGATACCCAGTTTAGAGTTTATGTCATTCCTTCCCTAAGCCAAATTTAATGAGAGTAAGGTTGACCATTTCTCTTTTGCCTTCCTGTTCTTCCCCTCCATTGTAACAATTATCCCTTGCCTCTTCTTCATGAGAAGATTAATCCCATTCTGTCTCTCCCTGTCTCCTCTCATTCTAACCCTAATTGATCCTGTGCCGTCTGTGTGCTCATATGTACACATGCTCAGATGTGTGTTCATAAGCATATATAAACCCTCCTACATAGACATATGTGTATGTATGTATATATATATATATATATATATATATATATATATTTATATTTGCTTCACCTATCCTCATACTGAGAAAAGTTTCATAAGGTACAATTATCGTATTTCCATGTAAATAGTTCAACTTCAATAAGTTCCTTATGATTTCTTTTTCATGTTTACATTCTCATGCTTCTTGTGTTTGAAAGTCAAATTTTCTTTTCACTTCTGTTTTTTTCAGTTAGAATGCTTGAAAGTCCTCCACCTCACTGAATGACCATATTTCCCCCTGGAACATTATATTCAATTTTGCTGGGTAGGTGATTCTTGATTTTAATCCTAGCTCCCTTGATCTCTGGAATATCATATTCCAGGCCCTTTAATCCCTTAATGTTGAATATGCTATGATCCTAGGTTATTCTAATTGTCTTTCCACAGTATTCAAATTGTTTCTTCTTGGCAGTTTGTAATATTTTCTCCTTGATCTGGGGCTCTGGAACCTGGTTATAACATTCCTTGGAGTTTTCTTTTGGGGAATGTTGTTCAAGAGGTGATCAGTGAATTCTTTCAAGTTCTATTTTTCTTTCTGGTTCTCAAATATCTGTGCAATTTTCCTTGAGAATTTCTTGAAGGATGCTTTCTAAGTTCTTTTTTTATCATGGCTTCCAGGTAGTCCAATAATTTTTAAGTTGTCTCTCCTGGATCTGTTTTCCAGGTGAGTGGTTTTTTTAAAAATTAATTAATTAATTATTATTTTTTCTTTTTTATTTGTTTTCTTGTTTACATTATTAATTTTCATTACATTTTTGAATTACACATTTTCTCCCCATCTTGCCCCTGCCCCTACCCTAAAACAGCAATCCCACTGTAAAGCCCCTTCCCTGCTCTGCTCTCTTGTTTTCTCGAAGTGTAGGGAGGGTCTCACTATCCCAGCCCCTGTATATCTTAATTCCTAGTTGCAGGTATTGGAGAACTTTAAATTCTAGATTCTTTCGATTCCTTCCTTGTCACCCATCCCCACTGGAAGGACACTCAGTTCTATACTGGCTATAGATGTGTGATTATACAGGACATCTTCATAGCGGACATATTGTGACAGTGATCGTCTGTCTCTCCTTCCTATCCCTCCCCTGCCTTGTTCTGTTCTCTACTGTGTCCCTGTCTGTTTACTGAAGTGTGTGCTTCTGGCATCCCTCCCCTAGACCCTGCCCTCCCCTCTGTCTTCCCCTGTCTCATCCCCATGCCCTCTACTCTCCAGTGTGGCATGATGCCCAGTTTAGAGTTTATGACATTTCTTCCCTAAGCCAATTTCAATGAGAGTAATTGAAAGTAAAATTGGAATAGCTATCCCTTGCCTCTTCTCTTTGGGGTGATTAATCCCATTTTGTCTCTCCCTGTCTCCTCTCATTCTAGTCCTCTCCCACCTCAGAATTTCACCTTTTAAAGTATCATCCCTTCACATTTAATTCCTCCTATACCCTCTATATACACGTATACACACATGCTCAGATATGTATTCATATGCATATATAGCCTCCTATATGGACCTATGTGTAAGTATACATATATATACACATTTGTATT